>CM060307.1:47436180-47548680 GCA_030674185.1 Monoplex corrugatus
TTTACGTGAATATTAATTTATGTGAATTTCCCAACCCTGCTCACCTGCAATAGTGCGTGTATTCCAGTATTTTATTTTATTTTTTTTTCAAACTTGTTTTTATTTATTTTCAAATATAGCTCTTACAAAACATCTTGAAATGTTAACAATGCATAATCAACAGATCTAACAAAATGTAGAAAGAACAAGCATTCATTGCAATATGTAGACATATATAAATATACATATATATACATACACATACATACATATACACACACATGTATACAAACATACACATACACACGTATACACACATCTACATATACATCCATATATATATATATATACACGTACATACACATACACGCACACACACACACACACACACACACACACACAAAATATATATATATATATATATAACAATATATATATATATATACACACATATATATTCATAGTACATTACATACATACATACATACATACACACATTATATATATATATATACACATATAAGCATACACATATACATACACATACAGACATACACGCACACACATAGACACATACATATATATACATACACAAACATATATATATACACATATACACACATATACATATTATACACATACACATGTACTCATGTCAATCCATATGTTTAACTGAAGCATATAAAGAGATATAGATAAATTGGCATTTTAAGAAGAAAATTATGCGAATGTATATATGAAACAATAGGGGGAAAAAATCACACACACACACACACACGCACACACACGCGCACACCATACCCGCACCACACACGCACACACACACACACACACCACAACACACACACGCACACACGCACGCACATGCACACGCACGCACGCACGCACGCACGCACGCACGCACGCAGCGCGCGCGCCGCCACACACACACACACACACACACACACACACACACACACACACACACACACACACACACACTCTCTCTCTCTCTCTCTCTTGGACGAACAATATCGAAATCCAACAGTTTCATACCTCAAGGATAACTGTATGCTGTTTTTTTTTCTTCTAATGATGTCCATGAAAAAAAAAAATCTTTGAACAGGGGATGTTTGTCATTTATAGAAAGAGGCATGTCCTCTGTATTCAGTCACGATCTATTTTTTATGTTGTAACATGATCTTTATCTACTAACTCATTAGTCATTCTGCTGAGCATTAATGAGACAGTTGTTTATGTATCAAACATCAGAGGTATATAGGAAGACCACTTTGATATGAATGTTGTATAGCACATATTCACATATGCTATGTGTCTTTCTATCATGAACCTCCGTTTAAGCTGTTGTAAGAACACATGAAAGATGGGTTGTATTTTCTCTATTCGACATTTATATAAGAAGAATTTTGCGAAAATGAGAAGAAAATGAAATGTATCATCTGTTTTAAAGCTCTCAGATGTTCCAAGTATAATTAATTCTTCGTTCAATTTCAAATGAGGTGTATGTATACATTTTTCATTTAACGAAGATTCCAAAGAATACCAAAATTGACGAACTGCGTTACATCGCCAGAATAAATGTTGAATATCTTCAGGTTCTATATTACAAAAGGTACATTTATTTATCGTTGTTACTGATTTTCATATTTTTAACTGTTTTGTTTGTAGCAATAATTCTGTGAACTATCCGGATTTGAAACCATTTAAGTTTGATATCAGTTATTTTCTGAGTCTTTTTGAAAACAACAATCCAGTTTATGTGTGTTGGTAGTTTTGTGTTCCACTTACTACAACACTTTGGGTCTTGACCGTTGTTAGTTAGTATATCGTAGTATGGTTTCGTTCCTTTGTGGCTTGAATAAATGATCTGAAGGGACTTCTTCAAATTGAAAGCATAGTTATTATGAATATCAATGTCCATTTTTCTTATGTATTTTTTAATCGCTCGAATTACTCCAAAATAGGTGATAAAATTTGAAATTAGTCCATATGAAGTTCTGAATTCATCATATGTCAAAAAGTGACCATTGTTTTTCATAAGATGAGAAACACAAAAGATACCTTTATCAGTCCATTTTTTTGTATAAGATTGTCTTATTTCCTATCCGTATATTGTCGTTACAAAATATAGGTTCAGTAGCAAATTCTTCAGAAGTTGCTGGGTGTATTTTTGCTGTTAGTTCTTTATAAGCATTAACATGTGTTGCCAAAACATGTTGACTTTGGTATTAACTGGTAGACATGATCCATACATATTGAGGTTGTCCATCATGGGAAATATAACAGTTATAATGTTTTTCCATTTATGGTTTGTATTGTTTAATTTCCGTATCCAGATAATTTTTAGCGTATTTATAAACTGCTTAATGTCAGTCAAACCAAGTCCTCCTTTATGAACACGTTTTACTGCAGACTTTCCATCAATCTGGTCTGGTTTTCCTTTCCATGTAAATTTGAAACACAGCTTTTGTAAGTTTTTAATAAAGTTGTTAGGTGGATTAGGGAGAAGCATCCACAGATGTATAATTTTAGATAAAATTAAAGATTTTAGAACAGCTATTCGTCCCAGTGGGGTGATTAATCTTTTTATCCATATCTTAAATAACTTTAAGATTTCAGAAAATTTATCATCATAATTCAGTTTTTCACAGTCTGTCAAGTCTGCGGTAAACCAAACACCCAAAATCTTAAATTTTGATGGATTCCATTCCATTTTTAGATGTGGTAGATATTTGGTTGTGGAATTTTTTTTATTTCCAAGCTTGTATTTTACTGGTGTTTATCACTAAACCAGATTTCCGTCCAAACTTATTCAATGTGTTAATAGTTTCTTCAAAAGAAGTTGCATCACCTTGTGTTATGATTTGTGTATCATCTGCATATTGAGAAATCTTTTGTGTACAGTTGTTAATAGTTATACCTTTTATTTTATCATTTTCTCTTATCATGATTCCAAGAATTTCTACACACAGTATGAATAGATAAGGTGAAATGGGGTCTCCTTGTCGACATCCTCTCTCGATTGGAAACCACGTGGAAGTATTTCTATTTACAATAACAGTAGATTTGATTTTATGATAAAAAGTATGGATCCATTGACAGATGTCTGGACCAAACCCAAATATTTTCAAAACTTCCATCATGAATCCAAAACAAGTGCGACTGCCCGCGCCCAAGCATTGGTTTTCTTGTTCTTCTGTTTCCATCATGAAGTTCCAGTCTATAGAGTCAAACGCCTTTCAATCATACAAGAAGTAAACCTTGAAGATTATTGTAGTTCAGATAATGAATTATGTCATATATTAATCCAATATTGTCCCCTATATATCTCTTTGACATAAAACCGGTCTGATCTTCGTTAATAAGAGAAGGAAGGACCGATTTGAGATGATTGGCTATACATGAAGCACCAATTTTATATACGACATTAAGCAATGATATTGGTCTCCAGTTTTTAATATAATCCCTTGGTTTATCACCTTTAGGTATACAAACTATCACACCCTCTTTCTGAGTTACAGATAATTCACCTTTTTTAAAACCTTCATTTAACGATCTGACCATGAACGAACCTATTTTATTCCAAAATACTTTGAAAAATTCTGCAGTAAATCCATCGGATCCTGGGCTTTTATTATTTTTCACATCTTTTATTATTTTTCATATCTTTTAGCGCTTGTCTTGCTTCATTTAGAGTAATCTGTCCTTCATCATCATATATTTGCTTCATCATCTGATAGTGTTGGAATATCATTTATGAGGTCTTTCATTTCAGATTCGCCTAATATTTGAACTGTATAGATCTTTATAAAAATGTTCGACTTCTTCAGTTATTTCATTCTGCTCCACTTTTTCTATTCCATTTGAAACAAGTTTTGTTATAGATTTACTGATAAAATGTCTCTTTTCAAGGTTACAAAAGTATGTTGATATTTTTTCACCCTCTGCTATCCATTTAGCTTGAGATCGTAGAAGAATGCCATCCATTTTCTTTTTTCTTATTGCAATCAAATTGGCTTTACATTCTTCCAAGCGTTTATTCTGTTGGTCAGATTTACGTATTGTTTGCTCTAGATGCTGTATTTCTGCCTCTAGCTGATTCTCGTTTTCTGTGCTCTTACGTTTTTTCATTGACGCATATGCAATTGTTTTTGATCATATTTTCATTTACAGGAAATCAAGGAATAACTGGTCTGATATTGTGAACTGAATATCTGCTTGAGGAATGTTTTGAATTCCTTTTTGATTGTACACCAGTACAGCATATTCCTCAGTTACATTGTTAATTTCAGCATTAATTTCTTCTATATATTTGATATCTTTTAATAGGGAACTATTAAATTTCCAAAAAGTCTTTCTTCTTATTTCTTTTGCAAATGAAAGTTTCAAAGTAATCATCGAATGGTCTGAACGATAACCATAAACAATTTCAGCTTCTTTTACATTTTGTATCGTATTTTCAGAAATAAGAACGGCTTTGTTGAAATGGTGTTGGTCTGCGCCAAGTATATCTTCTTATATCTGGATTAATCTCTCTCCAAATATCAATTAAATCCAAGTTCATGGCAATTTCTTCAACCTTTTCTCTTGCTTTTGGATTATTGATGTGTTTATAATTGTAACAATCCATGTTGATGTCAAGTGCAAGGTTCCAGTCACCCCTTATGATTACATGCGGAGATGCTACTTCTGTGATGTGTTGTTCTAACTTCTCATAAAATTCTGGTGTGTCTTTATTTGGGCCATAAATATTGACAAGTAGAAAATCTTAATCATCGTTGTGAGGGAAACAAATATAAAATTACCTTGTGTACCTTTGTAGACTTTCTTTATTTTAAATTCAAAATTATTATTAAACATTACTGCTACTCCTCTGGATTGAGAACTGTAAGAAGCGAAGTAGCATGTATATCCCCGTTCAGATTTAATGTATGGTTCTAGCTTTAAGTTAAAGTGTGTATCTTGTAAGAGATAAATAGAATTATTTTGTTTGTTTGAGATATTGAAACACATCTCTCCTCTTTTGAGGATTTCCAAGACCTAGAATTTAATGATGCAATGCTAAGGATTTCCATTATAATTATAGATTGGCATATGAATGTTTAAACCTTTTTATCAATTATATATGTAACAAAACGAGAACACTATCTCAACACAATTATCAATATTACCACAATAATGACTGTAATTGTAAATATCTTCTTTGTAACGAAGTGTGCACATGTTTTCATGGAAAAAATGATTCATTGACATAGTTAAACACAGCATAACAAGAAAAATCATGAAACAGCAAACAGTTAAACCAACTTTCCAAGTAAAAAGATTCTAATGAAACAAACATATACAGACATTACATAAAATAAAACAATGACAACAACAACAACAAAAAATAAAAATTTTTTTCGGTGATCGTCACTGGCGAGCGAATTGTACAGTGCTGAAACAAACGATTAGTTTATCTAGTACGTGCATGATGCTGTGAGTGGACACTCATCTTTGCGGGCACGTGCCCATCCACGCGCACACATGATCAGAACAACAATGTCCACACATGCACACACACATACACCTGTCCTCCCACCTGTAACCTCCCCCATGTATACACCCAGCACATCGCCCTGCCACCCCCGGCCACAGGCAAAGGCCACACCACGCGAACCCTGAAGCCATGGGGAGAGAGGCGCCACAGACCCCAACCCCCCCAGGGGACGAGAACCACAGGGTGATGCACATCTCCTCCCCCCCCCCCCCCCCCATTGCCCCATCTCCCAAACTCCAAAGAAAGGAAACCAACAGCCCAACGAATCAGAGGCTTCAAGCATAAAGTTTTGCCCAAGCGAATTCCATTCAAACCCGTGTAATTATATCGGGAGGTGTGCTTTACCAATAGCCAAGCAAGCTTTATTTTATGTCGGTTACATCATTTTTTTAAACATCTCATCGATGTTGGTGTCGATGTCAATGCAGATGTTTGTCCGTTTTTGAGTTTTGCCAAAATTTTGCCGTTGGAAGACCACGATACCATTGTGGCTGTATGGTTTTTGACTTTCATCAGCAATTTATAATTGGCCTGTGTGAAGTCTTCCCCGATAGACACTCCAGATTGTTTTAGTTTTCTGCGTGATGTCAACATGGCAGATTTAAGTTGCCTGGAGTGAAAACGTACAATGATAGATCGTGGTCTATCTCTTCCTGGTTTGCCAGTACGGTGTGCAATTTCAATGTCAGTGTCTTTCACCGGAACACTGACTTTACTGGTAAACACATCAATACATTTTTTTAAACAGTCATTAACTGTTTCCGCTTCCCCTTTCTTCCTGCTTCTTTCACCCCAAACACCCGTACGTTCCACGACCTACCATGCTGTTCCTGGTCGTTCAGTGCTTTCTTCAAGTCACTGTTCTCTTTCACACACTGACTCAATTGACCCTGTAAATCATTATTGTTCCCTTGCATTTAACCACTTGTTCTTTAAGTTTATCTTTTTTATTGGCAAGGTCAAACAGAGCACTTTCCATTTTATCAATGCGACTGTTCACAGCTGACACTATTTTGTCCATATCTGCTCGAAGTAAAGAAATGTCTTGTTTTGTTGATAAAAGTTCTATTCTTTTGTCAAACTCTTCAATAATACTCGTCACATCCATTTCTAATTGAGTGATCGGTTCCGTAGCTTGTCTCTTTTTCTTTCTCTCCTGTCTTCTATCAACTAGTTCCGGACTGTTACCAGTGTCACTAGTGGAAGAGGTAGAATATTGTTTTCTCTTACCTTTTTTGTTTGCACTGAAGTATTTCGGAATACCACTCATACTGACTCTGGGATCCACGATTATGTTCATTTTCCACACAGTATAATAATGCATATATGGTATTTATATTGTACGGCCAAACACGTCACAGGGACTTATATTCACATAAATTGTCTGCCATAGTGTTATACATAAAACATTCTGAATTTACAACCAGCAAACAACACAATACACATCCTGCTCGCACACAAACGGAGCACAATTCACTGCATTCTGGGTACCGCACGTGCCATACACAAAATGTCAACACACTGAAGTGTAATATATCTCCTGACTTGTCAAACCGGCAATATTTCACCAAAAACGTATAAAAATACACCTTCAGAATCGTCACCACAAGACCAGTACACCAGTATCAATATCAATCGCAACAGTATGGTATTTTTCCAATGGTACTATCCAGAACTAAGAGGATCTAACAGTATGTGCTCGTACAATTCGTGAGCGATGACCAAGTCCCCTTATTCCAGTATTTTACATTTTGTGTTTTAATGGATGTGATTGGATGTGGTGTCTTCATCTAAGTAAGTGTTGTGAGGTGAAAAATAGGGGTAAGTTCTTCATGAAAATAAAATTCTGCATCTGCAGTTTGAATATTTTTGTTGTTTAAAGGAAAAAATATTTGTGTGTGTGTGTATATGTATATATATATATATTTTTTTTTAAAGTACATGTAGGTATCTTTAACATTCTATTGTTTAATGTCTACAACCAAGGAATGGCATCACAATCACCCCTTCTCCCTACATTATTTGGTAATTTTAACATGGAGAAAAGAGTATTCTCCCCCCCCCCCCCCCGAATTCTTTTTTGACCGTCTTGAAAAGCAGCATTAGTCCTTATAACTTACTAAGCAGTCAGTTTGTCTTTTTTTTCAAGTCATTTACAGTAATTGTAAGTTGAAAAAAAGTTACATTTGTCTAGAAAAGATACTATGACACTTTGTAATTGATGCACTATATTTGCCTGTGTGCAGGAAGGGAGAAGCTATACACAACCTGACTGAAGACCAGCTATGGAGAGCAAAACAGTTGTATGACTCTGCCTTCCACCCAGACACCAAGGAGAAGATGTACATCATTGGACGAATGTCAGCTCAGGTTCCCATGAACATGACCATCACAGGCTGCATGATGACTTTTTACAAGTGCGTGGCTTGTCTCTTTTACCTCTGTGTATTGAGTAGCTAGTCAAAAGTTGACATAATTTTCAATAAGTGGCCATTATTGGTATGATTTTCTGTGGTTGATGTTTGTTATTCAGTGATTAGAATTTGCATAGTCACATTTATATGCTTAATGATAGTAGTGCAGTCATAATCAATCTCATTTATAAAGAATTATAAACATTGCTTGCAACCATCGAGATAATGAACAGTTTTTAGGTGATTTAAAAGCTGCTAAATTCCTGCAAAAAAACTTTAAATGTTCCTGAGAGTTCTCAGTTCATATTTATAAGAGTAAATGGTTTTGATTTTAGTTGGGTGCAGGACACATATTTGTGACTTGGAGAATGTGAAAGATCAGCAGCTTGAAATTGAGCCAGTGTGCAAGACAGTTCACTTCAGCATACAAATGCATGAAATCACTTATATATGGAGCAAAGTGAACAGCTGTGGATAATACTAAGTTTATGTGCAGAACAACTCCTGCTGTGATATTCTGGCAGTGGTTCAACCAGTCCTTCAACGCTGTTGTCAACTACACCAACAGAAGCGGGGACCACCCCATTCCTCTGAAGTAAGTCTTACAGTTGTACTGGTTTTCACTCTTTTGGATAAATGCTCGATCAGGTGATCTTTCTGTCCAACCAGACTGTGGAATTTCAGTCTGACAAGGTTGTGTTGTATGCTTCCTGTCATAATGTATCCTAGCATCAACGAGGCCCAAGAGATGCAGACACATGTGCTGTTGGTCAAGAAATTTGACCTGTGCCCTCAGTGACACTTCTTTGAAATATAGTAGACTCAGCTGCATTGTCCCAGTCTTCCCAGTGAGCCATGAACATATTCCAAATTCTGGATAAAAGCTGGTTGGAGCTGAAAAATAAACAGTGATTTTGACAGGACTGATGGAATTTGACCCCATTACCCTCCAGTCATCAGTATGTTGTGCTAACCACTGCACCACAGCAGCTGGTAGAAATCATCATCATTATGTGTCACGCCCCATAATGTTGGTGATTACGGTCCTCCCTGTGAATCTATCTTTTGTCGCTGCAAGTATATCTTCTTCCCTTTCTGTCCCCATCCACTCTGCAAAACTGTCTAATATTTTCTCCCTGGATCTGCCTGGTGCTCTTTTTCTCTCCAGTTTTCCTATTGTGACCATCCATTCCCTCTCTTTCACACACACACACATGCACACGCACACGCACCGCACAACGCACACGACACACGCACACGCACACACACACACACACCAGAACATACCAATTAACGTCAATAAAATTAATCAGTGAAACAAAATTGCTTAAGCACATATAAACAAATGCATCTATGTATATAGATAGATATAAAAATGCATAAAATTAGTATACAAACACCACAGTCATAAATACCAGCATCCCCATCCCATACTCTCCTATTTCTTCATCACTTTCCCTGTTCAAATCTCAGCCACTTTCTGCATTCTCTCCCCACCTCAACCACCCCAGTCTTCTCTCTCCCACATAGTGTTTCCTCCGTCTCCTTCCCCACTTCCACCCATTGCCAAAAATGCCTACACAGGACCTTTGAAACATGAAGCCAACATATCAGAATGGTGGAAACATTAAGATAGGCAGCAGACAGGCCAGTGTTTAAATTTGTAGGCAGCAAACAGGTCCATGTTTAAATTTGCAGGCTAGGACTGAACTCAAGATATCAGATCGAGTCCACAGCTCTATCAAAAGACGCCAACAAATATAAGTGCATTTCAGTCACTTTAAAGATTGTTGCAATAACTGCCCCCCCCCCCCCCCCATCCCCCTCCAAAAGAAAAAAATCTATCCTGTCTGCTGTTCTGAAGGCCAGTTTAAGCCAATAAAAGTTTATTGTAGTTGACACAAGTTGAACCAGAGCTGCTTCACTGTCTGCTTCTTTGTCTGACCATGTATGAATGAGGAAAATGTGTCAGTGCAGATTTCTCGGTGGGGAGAAGTTAGCATTGCTGCCAGCAAATGCTGGTGTTTTCCTATGATTTTGATTAGGTTAACTTTTTACTTGTTGAATTTATTTCATGATAATAAATGTATCGGCAGTTGTATATATGATTTTTTTTTTACTGTAGAAAATTAAATTGTCATGAATACTTTCATTACCTGTTTTGATCTGATATTATTGTTTGAGAGAAAACCTTTTATACTGTTTATGGTCATTATGCCTTTTCTGTTACGAATTTTGAAGAAAACCCCCAAAAGATTAGAAAGATAATTTAAAACGGATATTAAAAGAATGACAATTGATTAAGGAAGAGAAGAAAGGAAAGCAAGAATTAAAAACAAACAAAGAAGGGTGGAGAACTGGTAATTAATAACAAAATAGCCCCCTAAACAAATGTCACAAATGTATATACAGAAACAGGCTTCTGTATTGATCTACAAATAGACATGCATGTTGTTGTACAGATGAGGCTAAGAGAAAATGTGAAAACAATGATTCATGGAAATTCTGAACTTTGGTAGTGGTCATAAGGATAGAGGGTAAGAGAGTAGCGGGTAAAGAGAGAGAGAGATGGAGACAGGGAGAGGGATGGAGGTTTATGCGTGTGTTTGTGTGTGAGTGCACTTTCTTGTGTTTCATCCATTCTTGTGTTTTTGTTTATGTTGTAGTGGTGGTGGTATATCTGTGTGTGTCTGCATTTGTGTATTGTGTGTGTGTGTGTGTTGTGTGTGTGTGTGTGTTTTGTGTGTGTGTGTGGTGTGTGGTGTGTGTGTTGTGTGTGTGTGTGTGTGTGTGTGTGTGTGTGTGTGTGTGTGTGTGTGTGTGTGTTTGATACTGTGCATCACTATCAGTATTTGTTCATTATTCTATTTCTTCCCTTCTTCCATATCTGTACCAAGAAAAAGAAAGATGAGCGATGGCTGTTAAAAATTTGTCTTAAAAAAAAATAGAAGAAAGATCCAAAGAGGAAAGGCTTTTAAAGTAGCAGTATATGAAGTGTATTCCTTCATATGCACGATGTAAAATTATGTTGTATAAAACCATTTTGTGCTTGTAGACAGCTGGGTTTGTCATACGCACTGGCCACAGGTGGTTCCATCACTACTGCTCTTACACTCAACAGTATGGTCAAGGTGAATGCTTATTTTAGTGCATGGCTTTGTGTTTGTCATGTGTGTGTGTGTGTGTGTGCATGTGCGTGTAAGTGTGAGAGTGTGTGTGTGTATGTATGTGTGTGTGTGTTTGTTGGTCGTGATGGTGGTGGTGGTGGGAAGACGGGACTGAATGAAAATCCTGGCTTGTGTCAAGTGCTGATCAGTTGCCTTTGTCTTTGGACTATGAAGTACTGCGGAGCCTTTTAAAATTTTCATGCTACCTTTAGCCTTGAATTTAGATGTGAAATAAAAAGCATTAATAAAGTCAGCCTGAAGATTGGTACACATTCTGTGCAGAAATATAGCTAAAGCATCATACTCATTGAAAAGATGAGTGTAAACTCTGTGCTGAATCAAAATGAAAGCACCCTTATCTTTGTCTTTAATGTCTTTATTAACAATGCAGGTTATAACTCTGAACATTTGTTCAGTTTCGTCCCATGGGAATGCCAGGGGCTCTTTCAGTATGAATAGTATCCCCATCTTCTGGAAATTCTGTGCTAGACATTTCCTCCTTTCTGTCACTCTCTTTGTTTCTGCCGTGTTCCTTTGCATTCTGTCATTTCTTCCTGTCTTGCTGGTCCATTCATCTGCATGTATTTGACAAAGTGTTGTGTACTTTCTCTTAAGATTAATAATTGGGTACATGTATTAAGTGCATTTTTGGCGTTAGGAAAATGACTTGTGAAAGCAATTTTAGGTAAATCAGGCCCATTTTTACATGTGTTTTAATGCCTTAGTTATTTTAAAATTTGTATTCAGGTATGTTTTTTAAATCTCCTGTGTGATAAATTGGATGAAATGTTTAACGCCAGGGGCATCTCCTCATATGATGCATATGAGTGCGTTGATATGTCTAAATTTTCTGTTCTTTTTTCTTGTCCTGTTAAAGTATTGTGTATGTTTTGAAACATTATAGCTCTGATATGGCTCTGTGCAATTGGCTGGGCTTGAAACAAAAATGGCAATATGTTCAGTTTGATGTGCTACCTGTTATGTATAGTTTAATTTGAAGCGTATAGAATCTTGAACTTAAATTTGATGGATGTAATAACTAGTGCTGTATGGTTTCACTTTGTAATGCACAGCTACAATCTCTTTCAGAAATTCCCACCCTTGATTGGACGTTTTGTGCCGTTTGCAGCTGTTGCTGCAGCCAACTGTATCAACATCCCCTGCATGAGGAGCAGGTCAGTGATTGTTTGCTGTGACACATATTAGCAGCATCGTTTGGTTATTTTCCAAAATTGCTTTAGCCCCCTCTGTTTCTTGCTCCCAAAGAATATTTGTGTGGGAACACATTTCTTTTTTTCAGAAAAAGTGCAGACTGTGAGTAACTATGCTTAATGTCAGACACAAATTAATGTGTGGATTTATGCATATGTTTTGGTGTACTGAATATCTAATTGCATATATTATGATTTATCACGTAAGTAGCCGAATATCTAATTGCATATATATGATTTATCACGTAAGTAGCACATGTGTTGTTATTAATAAACAAATAATAAAATAGATTTGAATAAACAAGAGATTGCATTACTCCAGAATACTCTTTCATTGTCATTATTATTGAATGCTCAATGAAAGTACTAATTAAGAGCTTTGTCATCTGACCAGCAACAGCTGTGCTCTTGGTACCTTAATCACTGCTAAACAGGTGTTGCCTTTACCTACTCTCAGTTGAATGGGTTAGAACAGGGAGAACATTTGTTAAATAGAAAGTTGATTCACATCGAAAAACAGTCACTTAGTGGACAGAAATGTAGAGACTTTGATTGGATTCACCCTTTTGTTACTTCTGGTGGATTGAGTGCGCCATTGGATTTACAGCTATCGTCAACATGCTGTTGGAATCAGGTCCTGTCAGTTTTACCTGGCGTCTCAGCAGAACGTACTTTTGAAGTAATCCCTAAAAGCATGAGCCCATTTTTCAAGCCAGCTCATGGGTTATGCGCAGGCTTATGGCTTGTGCCATGATCATTCTTTGATCTTCTCCATCACATGGCACCTGTGACGTTAGTGCATATGAGCGAGGAGATGTCATCTTGAGAAACTGAAACTGCTGTTGGAAAACTGTAAGCAGCTGTAGTCACCAGGATAATAACATTTTTAAACATTTTTTATGATGATGTTTCTGCATGAGGTATGGTGAGGATTGATGGTGAGGCTCCATAGTTAGACAGTCTTTAAGTGTAGCTTCAGAGAACATCCAGCACTCATATAAGCAGTGTTCATGTGCGCTATCCAAGGCCAGTGCATGAAGGTATAGCCTGGCTCGAATACTGTTGCTGAAAGGATTTAGAGGAAAAGGGAAATTTTATGGTGAAAAATGATTTTCTACTTTTGAAAAAGGCCAATAGTCTTAATACTGTATGTTAGTTATTTTGAATTTCTTAGTCAAAATCCAGGATTCATCAGATAAGATATATGAACTGTGCCCTTGAAGTTTGGTCCATATTTATGGAAATGTAAGATGTGGTACATGTATGTCAGAGATTTACACATGTTGAAGGTAGCACACTTGATAACCATGTCTGTATCTCCAGCAGACTTTTGATGCATGTATAATTGAAGGTTATCTTTGTACTAACATGTATGTATTCTGTATGTGTGTGTGTGTGTATGTGTTTGCGTGTAAACACATCCTGAATGACTATGATGTGGTTGAATGCTATATCAGTCATATTTATCCCGAGTACTTTTGTGGGTCATTGAGAATCATTTGCACATTTTTCACATTTCGGTCAAATGTGGATTAGTCTCCCTACATTGCCTTTTCTCTGTATTATGTTTGTTTGTGTATATTTGTGTGTGTGTGTGTGTGTGGTGTGTGTGTGTGTGTGTGTGTGTGTGTGTGTGTGTGTGTGTGTGTGTGTGTGTGTGTGTGTGTGTGTGTGTGTGTGTGTGGAGAGAGAGAGAGAGAGAGAGTGCATGTTTTTTTTGACAAGTGTATTTGCTTTATTTTGAATACATTCTCTACCTCTGTTTATGGCACAAAATCGTATTTTTGTTTCAGGGAAATAATGAGTGGCATACCAGTGTTTGACGAAAATGGTAATCGTCTTGGAGATTCCCCTCGAGCAGCCACTAGCGCCATCACACAAGTGGTGATATCAAGGGTTATGATGGCAACACCCGGAATGTGTAAGTGTTGCTTATTTTGTGTCATTTCAGTCTTACGGTTGTGTGAATGAAGCATGCTGATGTCCTGTACGTCAGTGTCAAGTCATTATTGGCCTCCCCCTCAGAAGAGACTCACAGTATTTCTGACTCCCATCATATTCATATTCATATTAATCATATTCATATTCATATTCATATTTATATTCATCTTCATCTTCATCTTCATCTTCATCTTCATCTTCATCTTCATGTTCATAAATTCATATTCATAAATTCATATTCATATTCATATTCGTTTTTTTTGACAGTGGATTTTCCATGTGAAACTCGGGCTGCTGTCCTCTCTGAGAGTATGTCGCCACAGTGCAGCGCCACCCTATTTTTTTTTTTCACCAAGACTTCAGAAAGACAAGAAGGCAAGAAGGCTAGTTTGCCTTCAAAGCTTACAGTGTCACTAGGTAACTTCAGTGGAGTTACAAAGTGTCTGTGCTGATCCAACATACACAAGACACTGTCTGTCAGTCTGCTACATAAGACAGTCATTGTTCAGTCGTGGAGCAGACTCAGTGGGCTACAGGTCTTAATCTGATGAGTTAGGGATACATGGTCTGTTATGGTATCCATACTGTTATTTTTTTCTCCCTTTACCAGTCACACCAACTTCGCTTGTAGAAACTCAGTTTTTCTCTGCCAGGATTTAGTGTTCAGTTTCAGTTACGTGTTTGCATGAAAAGATAAGAGATGGAAAAAAAATAACCAGCAAATACTAAACAGGCATATTTGCTCACCAGACAGTTGATACTCAGGTAACTTGTTAATGTACATAACATAAATGTGGTGTCATTATCAGTGTAAGAAAATTATAAAAGAAATCAAAAGAAAATTTTTTTAAAAAGTTTATTTTGGCATTATACTGTTCCAATTTTGAATTTCAGATTTAGCATTCAGAACACATTTGTCATCATTGCATTTATAGATAAATGATTTTGCAACATTATTGTAAGATCAAATACACTGTTTTTACATTTTGATCAACACCAAACAACACTAAATTTCATGTGATACTTCTTTGTGCATTTCAGTATGCAGTTGTATTTTGTTTCAGTGATTCCACCATTTATAATGAACTACCTGGACAAGAAACCATTTCTACAGGTAGGTTATTTTTTTTTGGACACATACCCTCTTTGTCTCTGTCTATACATATCTATTTGTGTGTCTGCCTATCTGTCTGTCTCTCTTGATCTCTGTATTGATCTTTTGGGTCATGTCCTTGCCGGGAGCTTGACTTCCCTGCTTTTCTGTCAGGTAGCCGTTTTTTTTTCTCATAGTTTTTCCACAGGCTATGGACCATGCAGAGCGTTCACTCTAAGCAGTCATCTAGAGGGCTGGCCATAGTAGAGGTCGTGTGTCATCAGCAGAGATTGAGCATTCTGTTTCCATCCACCAACCCATACGCCTCTCACTGGCCTCTGCTGACCACCTTCCCTCATCAAGCCCTTCTGACCGCCAACCCGCAGCAGGACCATCTACTTTTTCTGACCGCCAACCCGCAGCAGGACCATCTGCTTTCAGTGTCTACTCCAGAAGGGAATGCCAGAGTTTATCCTTCCTGTCTCTTACAGAACCCTCTTGTAGCACAGGATGCCAGAGCATTCTCTTCTTGCTTGCACAAGAACAAGAGGAGCTGGAGGCACCAGCAAGTCTCGCCCACTCGCCTCCTTGCACGTGTATCAGGGAGATCCCTTCTCTCTCATGCAGGAGTCAGTTGAAGTTCTTTTCACCTCCAACCAGAATGCCAGGCTCAGACCTCACATGGGGAATGGGTGGCTTCACAAAGGGTGGATCTGAGATCACCATGGGCCCACGGACTTCAAGTCATACCACCACTGGCCAACCACCTGGTCCTCATCCACCAGACCTCTCCCTTCCTTGGGGTCCAACAGACCATTTCCCTGGACATCATTGGGGCCAGAAGCATCTTTCCCTTGCCTACCCTACCACTACATGTCACCCCCATCAATCCAATCATTACTGGTCCCATTTCTACCCCCTCCATCCCCTGGGCTTATGGACCAATGGACCAGGACCCTCTTTCCTGGGATCCCCTCATCCTGAGGACTTTGGACATGCTGCAAAAGCCAAAGTCCAGCCATCCTTTGGACATGCTGCAAAAGCCAAAGTCCAGTCATTCTTTGGACATGCTGCAAAAGCCAAAGTCCAGTCATTCTTTGGACATACTGCAAAAGCCAAAGTCCAGTCATCCTTTGGATATACTGCAAAAGCCAAAGTCCAGTCGTCCTTTGGACATGCTGCAAAAGCCAAAGTCCAGTCATCCTTTGGACATACTGCAAAAGCCAAAGTCCAGTCATCCTTTGGACATACTGCAAAAGCTAAAGTCCAGTCATCCTTTGGACATGCTGCAAAAGCCCTGTAAAAGCCAAAGTCCAGTTGTCATTTGGACATACTGCAAAAGCCAAAGTCCAGTCATCCTTTGGACATATGCAAAAGCTAAAGCCCAGTCATCCTTTGGACATGCTGCAAAAGCCAAAGTCCAGTCACCCTTGCAAGCGCACTTTCACTGCTGCTCAGCCTGGAGACATATTGACCTGGCTTCCCAGATGCCTGCATCCAGCAAAGCCCATGCTTGATCTCACCCTCCCTCAGTCCATCAGGACTCCCACTACCTCCATCCCATGTGGTAGAGAACATCTCGGACGTGGAGGATGAATGGGATGACATTCACATGTCTCCTACTTGAACCCCTAGAAGCTCAGGAACGGACTGCCTCCCTTTCCACCACGGAGGAGGCTATCACAGCTCTCTGGTCTGTTGTACCGGACTGTATGCTAGCTGATTCTCCCTCTTTCTACAACTCCACCCAGCAGCATAAACCTCTTCCATTGAAGTGAAAAAAAAATGGCCATACATGTACTCACCCACTTGTTTATTTGAGTGCACATGGGAGAAGCAGGCCATAAGTGAAAAAAGAAAAATGGCTATTGGAAGGTGGAAGTTGTTTTTTATTTGGTGTTAAAGTTTTTTTAATGGTACTAATGAATTGCTGTGAAATGTAAGTGGAATCTTGAACACTGTAGATGTTTGTAGTTTTGGTATGTGTGTTGAGATGTCATGAATTTGTGCCATGAGGTATCACAACAGTGGTAAAATACATTGCTTTTTTCTGTCTTTACAGAGGATGCCATGGTTAAATGCTCCTATACAAGTGGGCCTGATTGGTTTCTTGTGAGTAATCCAGATTCTATGATATTTTTCTCGTGTCTACTGCCATTATCTTTCTTTTAATATTAAGATGTGTATGTGTATGTGTGTCAGTCTGTGTGTTTTATGATTTCTGTGTACAGTTTTGTTTCTGCCTCAGATCTCAGGTTTAGAAGGACCACATAAGCCAGGTTCAGAGTTATCTTTGTCCATCCATTGGTCTGTAAAGGTGTACACATCTATTTGTCTCTTTTTTGAATCCCTAATCCATTTTGTACTTTCTTTCCCATTGCTGAAAGATGTCGGAAGACAATTTATTCCTCAAAGTACTGTAGAAATCCTTGTTTGTTCAGGCTGATTCTATTAATGTCATCATTGAATGAAAACTTTGTGAAACCATTTGTTGTTTATTTGTATAAAGCATTTATATTATGACATTGTGTATCGTAATTGCTGTCCTATGAATATGCAGTTTTGTGTTAACCTCCTTCTTGGGGTGTTGGCCTGTATGAATACATCATCTGAATTCCTTCAGTGTTTTATTTTGATCAAGTTACTTGACATATTCAGAACAAAAGAGATATTAGAGAATGATAAGTGTGTGCAGATTTATCTTTGGAATCCACTGATCACTATCGTTATTACCTCTGTTTATTTCTTAAAATTAGTTGGTGTTTGTTGATTAGCAATGTTTGTTGTGTTGATCAACCAGCAGCATAAGCAGCACACTTACAATTCACACCACTACAAAAAGGAGAATCGGTTGTATGGATCAGCCTTGTGTAAGCAACACACACCCCATCTCCTGTCCCCTTCCCCATTTCAAGATCTTGCCAATGTATAGGATTTTGTACAGGCTCGGGGAGTCTGCCAGATAATTGCTGGCAGATTTGGGTGGAGCGCATATGGAATTGTTTAAGTGCATTGAATTCCGTTTGAACAAACACCAAACTCATAATTCATGTCTCTACAGAAAAGGAGAATCCATTGTATGACTCAGCTTGGCACAAGCAGCCACTCATGATTCACACTGCTGCAGAAGAGAAGAAGCTATTGCATAACCCAGCCTGTTCTTAAATATATGTTTTGGTGTCCTTAGGTATGCTTGAATTTGTATTCAGATGTATTCATGTTTTTTTAAATCCCATGTGCGATGAATTGGACGGAGTGGTCAACGCCAGGGGCATGTTCTCAGATTATGTTCGCGAATGCATTGATATGTGTACTTAATTTTCTTTTCTTTTTTCTTCCTGTTGAAGTTTTGTATGTTTTGAAACGGTTATAGCCCTGGTATGGCTCTGTGCAATCAGCTGGGCTTTAAACAACAACAATAACAAAAATCCTCAGAACATTTCTAGAGTGATGGAGTTTATTTGGAGTTTGTTCAAGGATGATGATCCATTGTACCTAGACAATTCTGTATGCGCTCCACCCAAACCTGCCAGCAGTTATTTGGCAGACATCCTTAGCCCGTGCAAAATCTTACACACTGGCGGTGTTGAAGTAGGGAGTGGGGAACCATGAAATGCTGAGCTGACATCACCATAGTGATGAAAACATAAGATGGGTGGCAAACAGACCAGTTTTTAATGTGGCAGGCTGGGATTAAACTTGAGATGTCAACCACCCAATGTGTTCAAGCAAAAAATTGATTTTTACACTATATCTTAACCCTTTGATTCCCATGCCATATCTACCAACTGCAAAAACTTAATCCTTTGACTCCCTCACCCTATCCACCGCTTCCTGAAGGAAGCGGGTGGATAGGGTGAGAGAATCAGAGGGTTAGGTTTTTGCTTTGCTAGCATGATTGGCAATGCAAGATGCTAGTGGCAGGGTTTGGGAATCAAAGGGTTAAAGTATGATCATTTTCAGACAGCGTAGTAGAGCTGTAAATGGATATCTGTTCCCTTATAAGAACAGGGAAGATAGAGCTGAAAGGGAGAGGAGATGGCCACCAGCTTATCATGTTGTTTTCAAAAGGATTGAGGTCTCTTGACACCTTCCTCCCTAACAACTGTGCAGGTTATTGGTGAACCTTTTGATTTACTAGGGCTGGAACTTGAATGTTCTGGCTTGGGATTAGTGACTTTTAATTATTCAGCTATGCCCTGGTCAGTGTGGCGAAATGCAGAGTGCAGTGGATTACTGACTGGGAGGTTGAAGATTTTATGACCATTGTTTTGTGAAATTATAATAGGCACAATCTTATTATAATTTACACATATATCACGCCTAAACGAATATTATCCATCAAGGAATTTCACTTACTTTTTGTTAGGCCTGATCGGTTCAGCGAACCCTCGTCAGACTGGTGGGCAGAGGCTTGTTGTATAACTATTCAGTTGTGAGAACACTTCTCACTATCCGTGTGTGACCCCATTCTGATTTTCTGTTCATCAGTAGGTTGCTTGGGGCGTTGTGTATTTGGACTGCTTCACTGATTTGTCGGTCCAGTGCACTTTTATGTTTGCCTGTCACTGTCATCACAAACTCTGGTGTGTCTTCTTCATGTTTGTGTGTAGTATTAACATGTCTATAGAGGACTGAGTCATTATCTTTGTTCTTATAGGCTGCCATGTGTTCTAACCCCCTACTGTAGCCATTACGGGCGGTCTCTCCATAGTAAACAGATTTACATTTATCACACACTATTTGATATGTGATATTGTTTGCCCTGCATCCCCCCTTCTCACTCCCTGCACATACCATACAATTTTATTGGTCATTACATTTTCTGTTGGGAAACGGGTGGGATCGCTGGAGGATGTTTTTGATTGACTTCCCTGATGTCTCTACTACTCTTATCTTTATGTTAGTTTTCTTGATTTCACATTCAAAGTCTTTCTTCAGTTTGGATTTTGGTGTTGGAGGGACAAAGACTACGCTCTCATATCCTCCTTTCTTATACCATTCCTGTTTATTCTTTCTCTTTTCCTCTCTCCTCTCTGCTCTCTTCCAACCTTTCGGCCTGTACATCGGCTGTTCCCCTTCTTCATCTTTGTTTCTGATCTTTTCATAAGCTGCCAGGGCAGATTTGACTATTTGGGTCTTAAACTCTTGCTGTAGCCGCAGTACTGCATGCGCATCATAAATTTGTTAATGTGCCTGACTGTCATTTCCCACGGGAACCTAGGACTACATCTAAGTAGTATGCGCAGTACTTCCTGGGTTAATACAGTCCTTTTGGTACTTCTGGGCATGGCTGAATTGGCATGTATGACAGATTTGGTAGATACTTCCTTTGCATAGTACTCATGCATTACTACCTTAATCGTGCCTGTTGTCTTCTTTTTCAACTTCTTCAACCCACATTTTGATATCGAGAAGGGGGAGTTTATTGTCTTCATGCATGGATGGGTAGTCTATCTCTAGTTGGATCAACTTATGTATGTTATTGCCTATCTCTTTTAATAAGGAGATCCCTCTTTCCTCACTGTTCCTTGTTTCTCATCTATCCTCCTCAATTATGAGTTCCTCCTCACCATCTTCGTTGAGGTATCTCAGTCTACTGTCTGGAGCTATCAGGATGACATTAATATCGTCTACATATCGTTTGTACATCAGGACTCGGATCCCTAGTGTTCTTAGTTTGCTTAATATCTGCTTGTCCCACCAAACCATGAAAATCCCTGCCAGTTCACCCGTTAGTTCAAGTCCAATAGGGCCACCATTTGCTTGTTTCTTGATGGTGTCATCGAACCTATATATGTGGTTCTTCATGATGTATTTTATGGCTGTCTTTAGTGCTTCAGATAGCATCTTCTTAATGGTTATATTGTCTGGTGTTTCACATGGGAAGATCCACGGTGCATATCTCTTGTTTTCATCCTTATCAGTAGCACACCCTGTGATGGTAGGTGGTCTGCCTTTATTGTGTTTTCTTTTTGGACAAGACAGCCATATAATACATCATGAAGAACCACATATATAGGTTTGATGACACCATCAAGAAACAAGCAAATGGTGGCCCTATTGGACTTGAACTAACGGGTGAACTGGCAGGGATTTTCATGGTTTGGTGGGACAAGCAGATATTAGGCAAACTAAGAACACTAGGGATCCGAGTCCTGATGTACAAACGATATGTAGACGATATTAATGTCATCCTGATAGCTCCAGACAGTAGACTGAGATACCTCAACGAAGATGGTGAGGAGGAACTCATAATTGAGGAGGATAGATGAGAAACAAGGAACAGTGAGGAAAGAGGGATCTCCTTATTAAAAGAGATAGGCAATAACATACATAAATCGATCCAACTAGAGATAGACTACCCATCCATGCATGAAGACAATAAACTCCCCCTTCTCGATATCAAAATGTGGGTTGAAGAAGTTGAAAAAGAAGACAATAGGCACGTTAAGGTAGTAATGCATGAGTACTACGCAAAGGAAGTATCTACCAAATCTGTCATACATGCCAATTCAGCCATGCCCAGAAGTACCAAAAGGACTGTATTAACCCAGGAAGTACTGCGCATACTACTTAGATGTAGTCCTAGGCTCCCGTGGGAAATGACAGTCAGGCACATTAACAAATTTATGATGCGCATGCAGTACTGCGGCTACAGCAAGAAGTTTAAGACCCAAATAGTCAAATCTGCCCTGGCAGCTTATGAAAAGATCAGAAACAAAGATGAAGAAGGGGAACAGCCGATGTACAGGCCGAAAGGTTGGAAGAGAGCAGAGAGGAGAGAGGAAAAGAGAAAGAATAAACAGGAATGGTATAAGAAAGGAGGATATGAGAGCGTAGTCTTTGTCCCTCCAACACCAAAATCCAAACTGAAGAAAGACTTTGAATGTGAAATCAAGAAAACTAACATAAAGATAAGAGTAGTAGAGACATCAGGGAAGTCAATCAAAAACATCCTCCAGCGATCCCACCCGTTTCCCAACAGAAAATGTAATGACCAACAAAATTGTATGGTATGTGCAGGGAGTGAGAAGGGGGGATGCAGGGCAAACAATATCACATATCAAATAGTGTGTGATAAATGTAAATCTGTTTACTATGGAGAGACCGCCCGTAATGGCTACAGTAGGGGGTTAGAACACATGGCAGCCTATAAGAACAAAGATAATGACTCAGTCCTCTATAGACATGTTAATACTACACACAAACATGAAGAAGACACACCTGAGTTTGTGATGACAGTGACAGGCAAACATAAAAGTGCATTGGACCGACAAATCAGTGAAGCAGTCCAAATACACAACGCCCCAAGCAACCTACTGATGAACAGAAAATCAGAATGGGGTCACACACGGATAGTGAGAAGTGTTCTCACAACTGAACAGTTCTACAACAAGCCTCTGCCCACCAGTCTGACGAGGGTTCGCTGAACCGATCAGGCCTAACAAAAAGTAAGTGAAATTCCTTGATGGATAATATTCGATTAGGCGTGATATATGTGTAAATTATAATAAGATTGTGCCTATTATAATTTCACAAAACAATGGTCATAAAATTAAGTAACGCCTATATGGCTGAAACAAGAAAACTCTCAGCATGGTTGAAGATTTGAGCCCTCATTTGTTCAGATGGGTCTTTAAGGGTAATGTTTAAATTTATTGACTAACACCACAAGTGTTTGTATCTCTCAGGCATGGTTCATACTATGGTAGATTAGAAATGGAGGTTTATAGCATCATCACTGTCATTCCCATTCTTGTTGTCATAGCATTGTCGAAAATTATCCCAGATTCTCTGGCTTTTAATGCCCTGCTGTCATGGTAGCCTCTGTTTGATGGGTTTAGAGGTGTGTTGAAGAGTGGAAATGATTGTCGTTAGGGTAGTGACACAGAATATGGAGCAGTATAAATAAAACAAAAAAACAAAACAAAACAAAAAAAACAACAGCAGAAAACAAACAAACAAAACATCTATACGGAGCTATTTCATGTAACAAAACAGGAAGGGGAGGGGCGCAGATTTAGGGAAGTTGTCTACTATGTTTTTCTGCATATGTGCTTCTTCTTTGTTGTCTTTTGTATAAGCTTGATAAAGACCAGTTGGCTGAAAATTTGCGCCTCCCTTGTTTTGTTATATTAACCCGTTCAGTGCTTCCGACTGTATGCCTTCAGTGCCACCGACCGAATATTCGGTCGGCGACTTTTCCTATTTTTAGCCAGAAAACCCCAACACTTTCAGTGACGTATGAGATATCAATGGAAACTTCAGTATTCCCACTACATATCGATGCTAATTATGTATGTGTGACGTTTCTGCCTGTGCGGTTGAAAATGTGACCCCATACAGCTGATCACTATTCAGCGAGTGTAAACAATGGCGGACAGACTCGCTTCAACACCGAGTGTCGATTGGACCCGAAAAACAACTTCTGCAGCAAAAGAAGTTGCAGAAATCATTACTTGTGGAGCTGATTCTGATTTGCAGTCTGTCGATAAGAGTGAAAATGATGGTAATTTGGCGCATGCAGGCGATATTTCAGTGTTGATGTCCGAAGTCAGACTTGACTGAGGTATGAGTCGAAGTGACATTTCTAGCACTGGCGATCATAAAAATGAAAGCACTGCTGCTCCTGGTGTGTTGTAAAGTATACTGAACAAGAAAATTTATAGTGTTATGGGATTTTCTGGGCTGGATGAAGAGATATGAATTTTTTAAAATTTTAAGTCAAGACGTTTAAAACTCCGTGGCACAGGCGATTCACCTTTTTATTTACACTTTGGCAGTGAAGGGGTTAAATAAAGTTCTGTTTCGCTTTTTGTGTTTTTCTGGTTCCTGTGTGGGTGAATGCTGCCAGTCATTTTGATTCAGATTTCATACTGAGCTGTGTTACTGGTTTTAGTCTTGTGACAAATGAAGAAATCATGAGTATTGTGGGGACTTTAGTCTACTGACTATTTGTGGAGAATGTCACCATTTTGTATGCATTTTCTGTGTTCCAGCTTGGTGTTTGCCACACCTCTTTGCTGTGCACTCTTCCGCAGAAAGGTTTGTTCTAATTTATGTGTTTTTTTTCTGTGTCATTATTTATGATTACATTCTGTTGTTGTGATGTTGGGGGGGGGGGGGGGGGGGGTCTTTCATCATAAATAATATCCCCAACCTCTGAAAATTATGTGCTTGAAATTTCTTCTATTTTGTCACTCTCTTTGTTTCTGCCTCATTCCTTTGCTTTCTTTAGTTCTTCCTTTTTTTCCTATCATATTCTGCCTTGATGGTCCATTCACCTGTATGAGTTTGATAAAGTCTTACATACTTTCTCTTTGGATTGATAATTAGGTAGCCTACATGTATCGAATGCATTTTTGGCTCTAAAAAATGGGATGTGCTGAAGTATTTTCAGGTAACTTAGTCCCATTTTTGTATGTATGTTTTAATGTCCTTATTTATGTTTACAAATTCTATTCAGGTATATTTTTAAAAATCCGTTGGTGATAAGT
This sequence comes from Monoplex corrugatus, assembly GCA_030674185.1. Taxonomy (NCBI): domain Eukaryota; kingdom Metazoa; phylum Mollusca; class Gastropoda; order Littorinimorpha; family Ranellidae; genus Monoplex; species Monoplex corrugatus. Next base: position 47,461,025 of record CM060307.1, read on the forward strand.
TGGATAGAGTGGTGAACGCTAAGGACATATTCTTAGGTTCTGTGTGCGAATGCATTGATTTGTGTACTTAATTTTCCTTTCATGTGTTTTTTTTTTCCTCCAGTGAGGTGTGGACAATTTTTTGAGATGGTTATAGCCCTGACATGGCTCTGCTCAGTTGGATGGGCTAACATTTATGATTGCATGAAACTGAACCACTATCCAAGTATGGTTGGAAATTGTAAATTACGGGGTTTAGGTTTGACTATGAACTGAACATGAGCATGCATTCCCAATTTAGAATTGTTTGATCATTTTTTGTTCTTTTTGGTTGGAATTTTGAGAAAAGTATTTATATTTCAGCCAAGTTAAAAAAAAAAATCACACAAACATTCTTCCCACCGACAAAATTGAGAAAGAGAGAAAACGTGTGTGTGTGTGTGTGTGTGTGTGTGTGTGTGTGTGTGTGTGTGTGTGTGTGTGCGTGCGTGCGTGCGTGCGTGCGTGCGTGCGTGCGTGCGTGCGTGCGTGCGTGCGTGCGTGGTGCGTGCGTGCGTGGCGGGATGTGTGCGTGCTGCATGTGATATTTTTCCATGTTGATTTTCATTCTTTTCCTCAAAAATTAACATAGTTAACCTGTTTTGCGTTGGATGCAGCTCTATGAAAGTCAGCCACCTGGAGGCAGAGCTGAGGGAAAAGATAGAAGCTTTACCCACCCCTGTGGAGAGAGTCTACTTCAACAAGGGATTGTGATGTGCTTCTGAGTTTGCTGTCTCGTAGGATAATTGCATTTTGTGTTTTTGGGACCAAGGCCTGTTGGAGACAGGAATAATAGGCCTGGTTTGACTTTAATTGAGGTTTTAGCCTGTGGTTTGATTCTAACGTAAACACTGTCAGTTGTTTGCTCAGATCCGTTTGTGGACATATCTGTCACCATTTGTGCATGGGAAATGTGTGTGGGATGTGTTGAGGCCAGATAGCGTTTGATTCTTAGTTCTGCAATTCTTAGAAAGTGAGGGCAGATAGCATGAATTTTGAACATTGGGCATGCAAACTTATTGTGATTTGAAATGAAAATGTTGTCCCTGACATTCCTGTAAACGTGTCTCTCTAAATATCTTCACACATGCACATACAAAAACAAATATGTGCACATGCATACATTGTAAAGTTTTGTGTGTCACTTCATCCTGTGCCGTTTCTGATAAATAGTGGGCATGCAAAGATGCCACTGCAACCTAGATAGTTCAGGTCTCATTATTTCTATACTGCCATTCCTTTTTATTCCAACAGATATAATGTGGACATTGAATTACTGTTATTAAACAATCGGGGAAGAGGGGGGGAATCACTGGGTGGTGGTTTAAGCACAAAGAGTGTCTAAATGATTGGTGTGAACTCTGATAGTTATGTCATCCAGTCATGTTTATCCTAAAGATGACCATTTCTCATGTTTTAAGAGTGCAAAGTGTGTGTAGATTGTAAATGAAAGCACAAGAAGAGTGCAGAATATGACCATGAATGGTAGTAGAAACTAAAATTCTAAAAAGGTCTCTCTGGTTGGTTTATGTTATTCAACACGACAAAATTAGGAAAGAAAATACAGAAAACTTATGTGCTTAATGTCTTTCTCACTTTCTCTAAGTGAAATGTTCAATATCTGTTGTCAACCTTCTCAGCATTGTGATATCACAGCAAAACATTGATAGATGTTGAACGAAAGATAGATACAATTTCTTACTAAATTGTAATTGTTGGGTTGCCACCTCTGGCTTTGTGGTACTGATGCCGTGAAGGTGACAAGGCACGCTTGCACACCATTAGGTAGTTTGGGATTTACGACCATAAAAATGGTTTCATGTTCTGCTCTGAATCTATCTCAATGAAAACTGCTCACATTTTATGAAATGGAAATATCTTTTGTGAAGAGAGAGAGTATATGTATGTGTGTGTGTGTGAAATGGAGAGATGGGGGATCCTTTGTATTACTTGTGAACAGCCAAGTGCCCAATCAAAAACATGAGGACCCTAAAAATGTATTTGTATACTGCTCCTCTCTTCCATAACTATTATAAACATTAGATTTTAACCTTGCTAATTCCTGGTTCTTGCCTTACACCAGTGCACACATCCATTCAGATTTACCAAAGTATAACAAAATGATAAATCTTGCAGCATTTTTTGGTTGCATATAATGTGACACAACACAATGAACAGCATTAGAAAACATCATCAACAACAGAAACATCAACAAGATAAGAAAGAATGATTGCAAAAACAACAACAACAGAAGAAGAAAGAAGGATTGCAACAACAATGGTGACAACAAAAACAACAACAAAAGAACAACAAAGGATTGCAGGTAGGGCCTACCAGTTTAGCATATTTTTGTGAGTAGAAAATCAAAAAAACTTGTGGCCTGTTGAAACTTATTTGCATGAGCTTTGTCATGCAGTAAATGTCTGTGTGCATGATGTGTAAGTTTGTTTTTTTAAATGTAAAATGAGTTGAATTTCTTGTCTTGCAATGCCAGGTATCAGATCTCATTTGAGTTGTTTTATTTTCACAGAAATCACAATGGGAAAGGGTGAAAGAGAACGTACTCTTATGTTGGTTTCTGTGGTGTAAGCATTCTTTTACTTCTGTTATGTATATATCAGGTTGCCAGATATGTCATAAGTTTACATATTGGATGGACATGGGTCACTTTTAGTGGTCATATTTTTCCTTTTTTTTTCCTTCCCATTATTCTCCCCATTCTCATCTCTTCGTTGTTCACATTGACTATCTTGGAGGGAAAAATTTAGTATGAGAGTAAAGTCAGTTCAAGACATCAATGTCCATTAATGCACCACCTTGTTCAGTCCACATTGTGTTAATCTGTTTGAACAATTATCAGGTTTTTATTAACATTAGTTTAGAGCATATGAAAATAGAAAAAAGCAAGATAAGGCTAATTCTGTTTATGAAACAAGATATGTCCTCAAAAGTGGTGTCCTGTAATTGTTTCAGGAAGTTTCAGAGTTAAGAGAAACCAGTTTCATAGATCCAGATAGGAGTTCAGAGAAATTTTGTCAGTTGAGGCACCACTCACAGTCAGTGAACACAGGGTTTTGTACACACACATACACATACCACACATCACATACTGTAGTTTGATGTAAATCACGCACACCTGAACAAAACAGCTTGATCTGAAGCTAACAGCTTGATCGGTAAGCTTTATGCATATTGTAGGAGAATGAGATTAGAGAATAACTGTAAACCACGTTGAGGGACATGTTCTGTCATCCATGAGTATATTTCTTCAGCTAGGATGAAGCTAGCTGGCTAGTTTTTGCTCATTCTCCCCTTTCAATTCCAGTCAGTAAAAGATGAGACCGTGTATGTATTTCCAGGTATCGATTGGAGTGCAAACATTTCTTGATTGTAGATAGATCCTGACCATATACAGGTCAAAAGCCCCTCATACCCATCTGGGGAATCTCAAATTTGAGAGCTTGAACTGGTGTATTCCAGAGTTTGTTTTACGTTACTTGCAGATTTTTTGGCTGTTTTGGGACATCTTTTTAAACAAATGTAGGTGATAACATAGGGCAAGATCAGGTTTTATGACAGTTATGCAAGTTTTGATATGGATACATTTTTAGTCTTAGATAGAATTATTATGGTGATAATAATAATACAAATTTTGAATAATGAAAAATACGAAGAGAAAATTTTGGTGGGGTTTGGCTGTTATTTGTGTTTTACTGTACAGTGATAACTGTTTCTGGAAAATCTCATGCACATGCTCCACTGAATAGTTTTAGTTTGGTGATAACAACTCTGAGATTATTTTTCCTGTTGCAATTGTTTTGTATTCTGTAACGTTTGTTGTGTGGATCATATTATTTTCTGCTAAAGCTGTTTTTGAAATCATTTTGTCTTCTGTTGCAACTGTTTTTGAAATCTTTTTTTTTCTGTTACAACTGTTTTTGAAGTCATTTTGTTTTCTGTTACAAATGTGATTGAAATCATTTTGTTTTCTGTTACAACTGAGATTTAAATCATTTTATTTTGTATTATGGACACAGTTTTGTTTTATGTTAGACAGTTGTTGAGACTGTATTACTTTCTGTTTAAAAAAGCACAGTTTTCTACTCGTTGGTCATCAAGATTATTCTGTTTCAAATGTATTTTGCCAATATGTAGTAAGATTTCCCTTATTGCTGTTTATTGGATATGGAGGTGGTGACGTTTTGGTCTCTTCACGAAAACCCCTTCAGGCAGAGTGGCTGGCTTTGGGACTGACCGAAATGTCACCTTATCCGGCATCCAACAAACTTCAGCACAGGTTCCGCTAGTTTTTTTTTTTATCCGTCCTGGGGACGGACGAGGTAAAAAAAATTCCGTCATAGGACCATTTTCATCCGTCCCCTCTTCACTGTGTTGTCACCGATTGACACGGCTAAACCGATACGGCAGACGATGGCCTACACGTCGGCTACCGAGTAGGCTTACCAAAGAAACATTTAGCACAAACGAAGTCTATACTAATCTGTCAAATCAACAATAACAACAAGTTACAACGGTACTCATTTAAACAAAAATTAAAAACTAACTTTCTACATCGTCTTCTTCCTGTCTCCCTTCATGAACTGAGCTGCAGCTGCGGCAAAGTCAAAAGTATCCATGTGTGCTCTGCAGGAAGCGATTTGCATAAGGCGATCTACTTTCTGGTCTCCAAGGCGACTGCGTTGGGCTGTCTTGATCTTGTTTGCCAAACTGAAACCTCGTTCTGCAGCCACACTTGATACAGGGATGACGACAGCGATTTTACACAGCACAGCATAATCAGGAAACAACTCTGCATAGTCATTGATGATAGTTTTTGCCGCTTGCTCCAACCGCATTTGACGATTGTAGCCATGCAGAAACACGTTTCACTGACAGAAAGTCTCTTCTTGTGCGCTCAGCGTCAATGAGGGGCGGGGCTTCCTGTCCATCACTGTTTTGTTTTGGTTTTCCAAAGAAGTCTGTCACAACAGCAATTTCGCGAGCACCAAATTCCAGCAGCTCGCACTCTTGAGGTGGATACCGGGATGGGTTCAGAACAACATCCAGGCACGTCAGTACATCCACGTCATCCTTTGGAAATCGCCTTTCCAATGCACTGACAAGCTCTTGAATGTAGTTTGTCCGCATACGCCTGTACTCCCCCACTGACTGCTCATCTGCATACAGTAGAGGTAGATCCATGAACTTTCCTGCTGTACACTCCTGTTCAAAGCTTTTCTCATGTTCACCTGGAGTGTGCGCTAGATCGTTCAGAGTTAGAGTTGTCATTTTCACCATGGGCTGTATGGAAGAAATGTTTATGTCCTCCCTCTGGAAAGTCAGGTTCAATCTGTTCATCACTGGCAGCACATCACACAACATGTGCATCATCGCGGTGAAACTGTAGGCACTTAGTGCACGCTTAAGACCCCCAGCTGTTGCACATTTCCTGGCACTCACCTCTTCTTCTAGCTCAATCACAACTGGTGCCCAGTTCAGTCTGATGGCTTCCACAGCACGACTGAGGGACAGCCACCGCACTGCACACGGCTGTTTTAGACTGATGAAATCCTCATTGTCCATGGCTCTGCTCAGCTCCTTCAGTCGCTGATTACGTGTAGCCGAATACTGATAATACTTATACACGGAGTTGACAGTGTTTTTGAAGTCGGCCACTCTTTGCACGGCCTTTGTTGCATCTTGTGCGGCTAGAGCAGTCCGATGCGCCACACAGTGCACATTGATCAAGTAAGGATTTTTGTTGCGAAGCCTCTGTGCAACACCTGTTTGCTTACCAGTCATAACAGAGGCCCCATCTGAGCCAAGACCTGCCACCTTTGCCAAATCTATGCTGCGGGACTCTAGCACCTCCTCCACTTTCTGTGTGACGCACTCTGCTGTCCCAGAATGAACAGTAAAATTCCCCAACAACACCGTTTCTGTTGCACCTCCACTCTCGATTTTCAGGTAGATAATCAGTTTCTTATCAACAGTTACGTTCACCGTCTCATCAATCACAATCCCAACAAAATCACTCTGTTGAATGGCTTCATTTATCTGTTTGTTGATCACAATTGCAATTGACTTTTCCATTTCATCCACAGAATCTGAATGTTTGTAGATTTGGGATTCCACCTTGAGATGTGGACAGTCAGTTGCTTGAAGCAGCCTAATCAGATCGGGAAACCGAGCGGCTGGGGTTGTGGTTTTAGCCATATGAAACACCACTTTAAGCTGCGTTGACAGTGCACTACCAGAAGCTTGCTTTGCGTTTTCCTGATGTTCCTTGAACACACGCTGCTGAGACACAAGTTGTGTTGCTAATTTGTGACTTGCGCTGTTGCTGTGGTCCACCAGAGCAGATCTCTGCATTGTTTTGCATCCACGAGTGAATCCGTTCAGTTGGTTGGCACTCACACAGACCCGACAAAACATTTTTGGTCGCACCATTTTCTACGTCAGTGTACAGCCACTTGAATGATGCCTCCCATTCATCGCGGTATTCACGGGATTTCGACTTTTCATTTTTTTGCTGAACTTGCACCGGTAGATTTAGTACTAGTAGGCCTATCCTGAGTATCAGTCTCACTGCACATAGACTGATTTTCTGTCGCCGACTGTAGATCTGCTGAAACATTCTCAGGATGGCTCTCAGTCTCAGTCTGTGATTTTGGCCTGGCTCTCACGAAAAAATCAGCAACGGACTTTTGTCCTGACATGATTAGGCCTGGCTTCTACACTACGAATAAATGTGGCGCGAATACCAGCATCACTGCGCACGCATCCACTACACTGTCTACTACAGCCAATCAAGAAGCAAAGTGATGGGTAGTCTAGACTGGTCTGATTTTCCAACGCTAAGCTCGCTGCTGGACAGGACGTGAGAAATAACACGTACGCCACATCCATAGCCAGCCGGTGAAGCTGAAAATTTGTTCCCCCCCTTTCCAAATTTTATCCGTCACAGTGACGGACAGCTTCCATTTTTTTCCGTCAAAGCTAAATTTTACCGGTAAAATACCGATAATTCTCGGTAAACGGAAACTCTGCTTCAGTATGGGAACTCTTGTTATACAGAGCATAGCAGAATTGAGTCTATGAGGGTTCTTTAATAAAAAGTGAGAATGTCCTAATAACTTAACAACAAATAACTGCCACAGTGCCTTGACCCTTTACATGCCTCTGGCCCAATTATTCTGTAGTCTGATTACATGTAAGTATGACAACCTCAGTTGTTATGATGTCATGTTGGGTACAGTCATTCCAAGCATCATGATCATGTTTAGCTTTGAAGAACAGAGTGCTTACATTAAAACTGAATTTTATGAAGGAAGTTTTGGGACAGGTACATTGAAAACACTAGTGAGTGTAGGTGGGACACAGGCTTTTTTGCCGACTTTATGGGTGGGTGTCATTTTTTAAGAGATGTTGAATAATCTGGAGAGACCAGTTGAAACTATGGACCAAAAAAAAATCTAAGATGGATGAATAACCTGTAAAGGGATCGGTTAGGAGTTTGATATTTGTCATGGATCAGTTGTTATTAGTAAATTTGAAATGAGACATGTTGTAGCAAGGTGGGTCTGGCACTGCCGTACTAAAGATCAAAAATGGGCATGTGTCACTGTTGCAGAGATGCTGTTAAACAGGTACAGAAATGAGGGTGACAGCTTTTTAAATGGGATTGTTGCCATTGACTAAACCTAGGTTAGAAGCTATGGGCCAGAATTAAAGGGACAGTCATCATGTGCCTACCTCTCGAAGTCCGAAGTTCAAAGAAAAGAAGAAAATTTAAAGTTGTTGATGATATTGCCTGTAAAAACAAAAGTGAACATCGCTTCTCAATGAAACAAACTGTTAATCAGGACTACTATAGGATGTTTCTGATGAAAAGTCAACAAGAAATACTTCAGGCTCCGAACAGGATCCAGAGCCACAATGCCCCTCCACTGGCCAAGTAGTCACCCTCATCCCCAAACGCCATATGGCAGCCATCTTGCCAAGCAAAGGGTGGCTGCCTTTGTGCCATACGACCCAACCAGACCCAGCCATTAGTTGCCCTATTCATAAACTGGATAGCAAGGTGGTGCGATTGCAAACCCCAGGACACAGCCACGCACAACACACCAGCCAGGCCCAGCCCCGCCATCTGACCAAGAGGAACAAAGGAGCCCCCCTCTCCTTTACCTCACTCTGGGCCTACATGTCTCCACTGGGCAGCCTGCACAGCTGTCAGCTTCCCTCTCCTTACCATACATTTAGTCCCAACACCCAGTAGTTGAAAGCTCCAGTGTTGTTTTATCACAGTCACAGGTGTTCATTCAGTCATGAAGTGGCCAGACATGATGCTCCAGACATAGCTGTTTTGCTTTCCAGCTAGGTCACTGGGGGGAGGGGTGTGTGTGTGTGTGACAAAGCCACCCAGCGCACACCAGCCAGGCCAGCCCAGCCGCAAGACCAAACATTAATAACTGCAATCAGAAAGACATGTAAAACACTGTTAGATTATCCGTCATTGACATTTCATGGCAAAACATCATGCCACAAAGCATAGGTGGTGCTGCATTTACGTCCTATCAATGGGATACTCTGCCACATCCTGTCTTATGCATCTTGTTACATAGCAGAGAGAGCAGCGTCACATGTTGTTTCATATCAGTGGAGTACTCTGCCATGCCCCTTCTGTTCTCCAGGTATGAGTCCCTCATATTTTGATCTGTTCCTCAAGGTGAAAGAATCTCTCTGTGGTGTATGTTGCCATAACTTCAATAATTTGGAAGTGGGAGTCGCCAACATAATTATTAACCCTGGTTGGCTATCAGTGTACATTTTGAACCTTCCCAACAGATGAGAATTGTTAGTTATTTGGGAAAAGAGATGTCATGGAAAGTATATAGAAAGATACTGATCATTGTCTTAATTTTTGATTTTTTTTTATAGACATCTCTCCATTTATTTGATGACCCTCTTTAATTCACATATTATCATTACTGTAAAAGACTTTACTCCAGGGCATACCTTATTGTTATTGTATCTGTGTGTACATTTCCATGATGATGAGGCATGACAATTTATGACTGCAGCCTACAGTTCACCCATCTTACTTAGGGTACTTACCCTGTTCAACGATGGGGAATATAAAGCACAAAGGAGAAGAGACAGAATGTTGAGATCCTTACCACCTCACTCTCCAGTAATCTTAGGGTTATAGGACAACCTTCAACTTTTTTCTTTACATTTGTTATCTTGAACATTTTCAGTATAAGTATCATTTTGTTTCTTGTTGTTGCATTCTTGTTCTAACAGTTATATGTTGATGGAGCTCAGTGCTGTTATCTTTTGGAGTTTATCTGTGTAGAAATTTCCCTTTTGTAGAAATTTCGAGAGGGAAATTTATACATTGACGTTGAGATTGAAATTTTTTTTTTGTACAGCATATACGAAAGGGTGTAAATATATAGTGTGCAACCTTTAGGATTGTAGTACAATTTTTATAGATGCCAGTTGTTTCTTTACAACGACATTTTTTTATGTGAAGAGAAGACTGTATTGAGATTCTTGCATTAAATTTTATGGTTGAAGTGAATCGTGTAATAGGTGGATGGTATGAGCTGCATATTTTTAATCTGAAAGAAAGTGTTTAACAAGTGTGTAAACAAGTAAGTTTGCTGTTAGTACTCCAGAAAGATTGTACTCAAGTAAGCTTGTAGACATATAGTGGTCACATTTTTGTAGAACAAATGCCATTATTAGTGCAGTGCATGATTGTCATTTATCTGAATTAATGATCAGATTTAAAAACCCATGACATATAACACTGCATAAAATGTATCTGGATACATTTAAGTACTTATCTGCTGATTTTTTTATATGAAACACATGACATTGACATTATAACACTGCCGTAAAGCATATTTAGATTAATGTGTGCTTTCTGAATATATGTTGATTTAACCTTTTGACTCCTGCATTTTATCTACCCGCTGCAAACACTACCCTTTGACTTCCTCACCCTACCCACCAGCTTCCAACAGGAGAGAATCAAGGTTTAAGTTTGTGCTTTGCTAGCATGGCTGATTATGCAGGATGTTGGTGGACAGGGTGCAGGAATCAAAAGGTTAAATTAATCAGATCACTTTACAACATTTCAGTTAAATGCGTGTGGGTGGTGGTTGCTTTTTGTGATCTTTCCTAACATGATTTCCAATAAATAATTCAGTGCATGGGAAGGATTTGATATTAACTGTTATTTCTGTTTGTAATGGAATTAATTTTTCTGTTTGATATAGTCGGTGAAAGATGGACTAGTTTGTTAAAAGTTCGTCTCTTTTTCATAAAATGCTGCTTTGTGTATTGGTGGCAGAGAGTGATCTTACTGATTAATGATTATGTGTAGAGTAACAGTAAACAAGAATGATGGTATACACAGCTAGTAACAGTAAACTAGCTATATAGAGAGTGAATAACAATAAACTAGAATGATGTAAGAGTAAGCAATGTTTTTAAATTAGAATGATTTTATACAGAGTAACGATAAACTAAAATGATTGTATATATATATATATATATGTGTATATATACAGAGAGTGAGTAACGATAAACTAGTATGGTTATAGGTAGAATGAATCAATGTTTTAATATGGTTTTATGTAGAATGAGTTGATGCTTATAAATCAGAATGATATTGTATTGAGTGAGTAACTGATGTTCATGTCTCAAAAGTATTCAGTATTTTTTTTTTTTTTTTTAATTGTTGTTGCAGCTCTCTTCTCTCTCTCTCTCTCTTCTCTCCCCTCTGCACATCTGCATAGGATTTCAGAAAACTAAATAACAAAATGTATTGCTAACACTTACTGGTTCCATCTGTTGGATGACCAGTTCTGCAGTGTGTTTACATTCGGACAGATGTGACAATATTTGTCACAGATTAGAAAAAGAAATACAGTACTTTTCTAAAAATGTTTTTTAGTGTTCAGACTCTGTGTGTGTGTGTGTGTGTGTGTGTGTGTGTGTTTGTGTGTGTGTGTGTGTGAGTGTGTGTGTGTGTGTGTGTTTGTGTATATTCACTTGAATGTATAAGTATTAACTTCCTTGTCCTTCATGCATAGTTTATGTTTATACTGCTTGGATAAATTTAAGCATAGAATCTTCTTTTAATGTGCCCTTGAGTCCATGCATATTTCAGGGCTTAAAACAGGAGGAGGAAAAAAAAACCTGAAACTAGGGGGGTCTGGGGGCAAATCAGGGGCCATAACTTGCGCGCCGTTGCAATGAACGCTTGAAAGCCGATCACGGATGCCTTGCTCCTTTCGGTTTTTTTGTTTGTTTGTTTTTTTGTTTGTTTGTTGTTGTTTTTTTGACAAACCGAAATCACGGAATTCCGCCCAGACGCGGAACGTTTTAAGCCCTGATATTTTATTTATGATACTTTCTTTCCCCCTTTCCATATCTTATCCTGCTGAAATTCCTGAAATGGACCATATCATCACCAATTTGCCATCTCAGTGAGGTCTTGGCTTTGTGGCTGCAATATGTTCTAATTCTCGTTTCACAAAACAGGCCTAGCCGTGTCTGACAAAGGGTTTTTTCTCTGGGTTCTCTGATTTTTCCCTTCAGCCCCTTGGCTGTTGGTTTAGGATGTTTTTCTTCCTATTCCAAGGTCAGACTGGATTTGTTGCATATGTACAATCCATTTACATCAGCCTTACCTCACAGTTATAGCCCTGGACCTTCTTCAGGATAAAACAATACTAATATGGCATGACCACTTTTCAAATTGCAAAATTCATCTCACTTCCCCTTTGACATCATATTTGCCTCTCCTCTCCCCACTTCTTACCATTACTCACAAACACATTGCGATTTCATTTAGTCCTTCTCCCACTGGACGAAGCAGCAGGGAAGTTTCAGACTTTTTCTACTAATTTTGTATTTGGTGTTTGTGATCTTACATTCACGCTTGACAAAGGCCAGTTGGCTGAAATTTTTTTTATGTTTTTCTGGTTCCTGTTTGCGTGAACGCGGGCAGTCGCACTTGTTTTGGATTCTGTGTTTACACTGTTACTGTCCTTTTTGTTTTGATGTGTAATGTGGGCTGAGGAGTTCAAACAGCAAAGATAAGAAGAGGGGTTACCATTGGAATATGAAACAGTCTCCTTTCTTGGGAGTGCAGATTTAACTCTTTGACTCCCGCTCCCTGTCTACCAGCATTTTGCATTGCCAACCATGCTAACAAAGCAAAAACTTAACCCTTTGATTCTCTCACCCTATTGACCAAAGGGTTAAGTTTTTGCAGTTGGTGGATAGGGTGCAGGAGTCAAAAGGTTAAGTTCCACCAGGTCCAAATATTATCTTGCCGTAATTTGCAGAACTTAATGGACATATTATTGGAAGTTTTGTCATTCATTCATATTATCAGAAGTTTGCAGAAAGTTGTTTCAGTTTGCTTCTTCATCTAATATATTACGAATGTGACGAGAGAATAGGAGTTGGTGGAGGGGGGTGGGGGAATGAAGAGGGAGATTGGCAAATGTTTAATAATAATAATAATAATATAATGATAATGACTGTGTATACAGCAAGAGTGCTAAGTGTTTCACACAAGCGTGAGAGACATGTAAAGTAAATACATGTCAGCCCTTACCACTACGATGAAAACATGAACTGTAACAGTTCCAGGGTACGGAAGTGATAGAAATAAATCATAATGAAATATCCACTTCTTAATCGATTGATGAAAAAAATGGATTATTTGAACATACATGAACTCTCATACACAGTCATGCATGTACACATGTATGTACACATGCTCATGGACACTCGCACATACATGACTACAAACAACACATCCACAAACATACGCTCGCCGACATGTACACACCCACTCACTCACATCAACACAGATTACAAAGAAAAAAATGAGTCTTCAAGGTTGGTTTGAATGACGTGATTGAAGCTGAATGTCTAATGTGGACAAGGAGTTTGTTCCATACTGCTGGATCAGCTCTTGATAAGTGAATCTACATTGACCACAAGATTTTGTTTTGAAAGATGGAACACAAAACACTGGAATTGGAAGAAAAGGCAGTTTGTTGTATGCATGGTGTGTTGATGTTAAGTATGTCAGAAATACTTGAGGAGTTTGTAACTAATTCAAGATTGAACACAAAGCCAAAGCAATAAATTGAGAAGTGGGGAGACATGCTCATATCTGGAAGATTTGTAATCCAGCCAAGCAGCGTTATTTTGAACTTTCTGGAGCCTGTGGAGAAGATATTGTAGAAGACCAGCCAAGACAGAACAAGACCTTCAGTGGCTTCTGTGGAAAGGTTATTGTGAATAGAACCTTTATTCATGTGTTCTAGATAGGCCACTTTGCAAATGTTGGAAATATGCTGTTAAAAGTGATCAAATGTGACACCAAGGTTACATGCATGTGGTAAGAAAGTAATGTCAGTGCTACTGAAAGACATGGCAGTTGGAAGAGGAGGACACTTCTAGAGCTTTGGTGGAATGATGAGTAGTACTTCCGTCTTATCATCATTTAGCTGAAGTTTATTTACTGTTACCCAACACCTTCAGCTGTACAATTCTGTGTTGGTAAAAATCATCTAATCAACATCTGTGTAGTTGGTGATAGAACCGAGTACAATCATCCAAATTTCATGTGACAGAGAACGAGAAATAATGACACTAGACAATGGTCTAGTATAGAGAACAAGCAATCCAGTTTTGAGAATGAAGTCTTGTGTGGGTGCTATAGTTTTAGAGATGTTTCAGGAAAATAGGGCCATTGATTGAGACTTTCTGAATGCACCCACGAGATAAGATTCAAACCGTGAAAGCACAATATTACAGATTCCATGTTTCCAGTCGACAAAGAATGCCATTTAGTCTTATATCAGTGACTCGACGCAATCTCAAATCTATCGACCTCTCCACATTTTCATCTGATGCCTCCCGCCTCCTTTCTGAAAAGTCACATAACCTTGCTGATGAATTCTATACTACTCCACCATCTTCTGGACACTCATGCTCCAGCCACAACCCGTCTTTTACCTGACTGCCCCCCTATCCCCTGGCTCACTCATGAGATTGCCTGTGCAAAACGTGCCCGCCGCAGAGCAAAGCGCCGCTGGCGCAAATTCAAACTCCTGTACATAGGCAACTTTTCCAAGCCTCTAAAACAAAAGTATCCACCCTCATTACATCTGCAAAAACAAGCTATTTCCAAACCAAAATCCTGAATGCCTCTTCTTCAAAAGAACTCTTTACAATCATGAATCATCTCCTTGGCACACGAAAAGATTTACCTCTCCCAACAAAACACGCAAATGAAGAACTCCCATCTGTATTCGCCAAGTATTTCACCACCAAAATACAAACTCTTCGTGACAGGCTTGACAGGACACCCTGTCAACCATGCCCACCTGACCCTTCCTTCTCTGGCACACCTCTTACTACTTTTACCCCAGTCTCACAAGAAGAAATTCTCAACACAATCAGATCCATGTCGTTCAAAACCTGCGAACTGGATCCTCTTCCAGGTTCTCTACTCTGACTGTCTCCCTACTCTCCTCCCATTCATCACTGACATCATCAACACTTCTCTTCAAACTGGAACTGTCCCAGATTCTTTCAAGTCTGCTATTGTTCACCCTCTCCTCAAGAAATAAAATTTAGACCCAAATGAACTGAAAAATTACCGGCCTATCTCTAATCTCTCTTTCTTGTCAAAACTCATCGAAAAAGTTGTCCTCAACCAGCTGAACTCTCACCTGTCTACCAACAATCTCCTCAATCCTTTCCAGTCAGCCTACCGCCAGTGCCATAGCACTGAAACTGCCCTGCTACACATTCTCAACAATCTCCTCCTTGCAACTGATACTGGCAAAGTCTCTCTCCTCACATTCCTTGATCTGTCTGCAACCTTTGATACCACTGATCATGGTATTCTCCTTTCTAGACTTCATCATACTTTTGGCATCTCTGACATTGCTCTCTCCTGGTTCACTTCATATCTATCAAACAGAAAACAAACTGTTCTCATTAATGGCACTTACTCTCAACCTGCATACCTGACCTGTGGTGTTCCACAAGGATCTGTCCTTGGCCCTGTTCTTTTCACTCTTTACACCTCCCCCCTGTCCACCATCATCAACTCCCACTCTATAAAACACCACTTCTATGCTGATGACACCCAACTTCAAGACAGTGACTCACCTGACAATATACAGCGCCTCTTGACTCGCACCACTGAGTGTTACTCAGACATTAAGAACTGGATGACATATAATAAACTTCAGCTTAATGATGACAAGACAGAAGCTATCCTCATTGGCACCCGTCAGAAACTTTCTCAGCTGCCTCCCCTTTCTCTCCCATTATGTAACACATCAATCCCAATTTCTGATTCAGCTAAAAACCTTGGTGTCTGCATTGACTCTACCCTCTCCATGAACAACTTTGTTTCTCAAACTGCCAGATCTTGCTACTATCACCTCCATCGTATAAGCCTGATCAGGAAGTATCTCTCTGTCGAAACAACTGCAAAACTCGTTCTCTCCTTAAAAATGTCTCGCATTGACTATTGCAATTCACTCCTGTCTGGTCTTCCTGCCTCCACCATTCACATCCTACAGCGCATTCAAAACAATGCTGCATGCCTTGTACTCAAAAAGAAAAAAGCTGACCACATATCTCCTCTCCTGGCACAACTTCACTGGCTCCCTGTATCAAAGCGCATACAGTACAAACTAGACACCATGTGCTACAAAAGCCTCAATAACGCAGCCCCCGATTACCTGTCAAGCCTACTTGAGATCTATGTTCCCTCACGTACCCTCCGCTCTGCCTCCGATCCTCTGACTTTTCGCTTTCCACGCACTAATTGGTCCACGAGCCTTCTCTGTTTCTGGTCCACTTTCCTGGAACAAACTTCCTCTCTCAGTCCGTCAGCAACCTACTTTTGTCTCCTTCAAGTCCGCTCTCAAAACTCACCTTTTCTCCTCTGCATAAAATCCTGACCTCACTCAATCCCTTCTGTCAGCCTGTCTCCACTCAGAGAGGAATCGCATTGTAATATATAATTGTATATAATATGCTCTCTATAATTTTTCATTGCTTTTATTCTTTCTCCCCATTTGTAGCCATGTGCGTGTGTGTGTGTGTGCGTGTGTGCGTGCGTGAGTGCGTGTGTGTGCGTGCGTGTGTGTCTGTTTTAGCGCTTAGATTTGATTTTATCAAGATTTTGCGCTATATAAATAAAATATTGTATTGTATATCAAAAGCAACTGACCGGTTTAGACACATAGAATTGAAATGTGTCACTGTTGATAGCTTCAAAGATATCACTGAGGATCCTAACTAAAGCTGTTTCTGTGCTGTGACAATTCTGTGGGCAGATTAGTGCAGATCAAGATCACTGGAAATGATACAGTCAAGAAGCCGAGAGAGGATAATTCTTTCATCACCTCTGAGAAAAAGAGATTGGAAAATGACCAGTACTTTTCAAGCTGACTGGGATCAAATGAAGCTTTCTTTAGCCAAGGATAGGTAATGGTTACTCTGTAATCTGTGGGGAAAACAATGTGGACAAAGATTCATTGGTAATATGAGTAACATATGGCAGAAGTTCTGTTCTTCCTGAGGTCTCAGAAGACACATAACTATTGACTTTTTCCTTTTTTGATGTCACTATGTGTACTCTTGGCAGAAGTGCATCAAGACAGTCAAAAAGAGAGAGAGAAGCTGAAAGTGAATCAAGTTTGCAGGATTTTTTTTACTGGGTGTACAATCACATTTTTCACATTCTGTTCTGACACTGGCTGAAAAGAAAGAAATGGCCATAAAGAAAATGGCTGTTCTTCAACTGATGTAGATGTGAAGAAAACAGATGATGAATTGAGCCTATTTAGAGGATAACCACTGTCATTCTGCACTGCGTTGTCCATGCGATGGTTCCTGAAGATGATCTGCAACAGCACTGTACCAGGGACAAGGGTGGATGACTGGATAATACTGGCATTTCTCTGGGGCATGAAAGTCTAGTGTGGCTTGTAGGCACTGGTGTAGCTGGCAAGAAATGGATTGGGGTGTAAAGCTGATACTGATTGAAAACAGTTGAATTGGCAAGTGTTAATTCAGCAGATAAACAGAACTTTAATTTTGCATCTGTTTGTCCTCATTCTCATTTCCACATTTCTTCTGAATGTCAGCTGTGTCAGTTTGTTATTTTGGCTGTATCCTTTCCATTGTTGGTGTTTCACAGTTTCTTGTTTTGGCTGTTCCTTTCCATTGTTGGTGCTTCACAGTTTCTTGTTTTGGCTGTATTTCCATTTTTCCATTTGTTGGTGTATCTTTCATCAGTTTCTTGTTTTGGCTGTATCCTTTCCATTGTTGTGTTTCACAGTTTCTTGTTTTGGCTGTATCCTTTCCATTGTTGGTGTTTCACAGTTTCTTGTTTTGGCTGTATCCTTTCCATTGTTGGTGTTTCACAGTTTCTTGTTTTGGCTGTATCCTTTCCATTGTTGGTGTTTCACAGTTTCTTGTTTTGGCTGTATCCTTTCCATTGTTGGTGTTTCACAGTTTCTTGTTTTGGCTGTATCCTTTCCATTGTTGGTGTTTCACAGTTTCTTGTTTTGGCTGTATCCTTTCCATTGTTGGTGTTTCACAGTTTCTTGTTTTGGCTGTATCCTTTCCATTGTTGGTGTTTCACAGTTTCTTGTTTTGGCTGTATCCTTTCCATTGTTGGTGTTTCAGTTTCTTGTTTTGGCTGTATCCTTTCCATTGTTGGTGTTTCAGTTTCTTGTTTTGGCTGTATCTTTTCCATTGTTGGTGTTTCACAGTTCCTTGTTTTGGCTGTATCCTTTCCATTGTTGGTGTTTCACAGTTTCTTATTTTGGCTGTATCCTTTTCATTGTTGGTGTTGTACGCCTGAAATCAAAATCCCAGAGACACAGCAGTGGAACAGATTGAAAGATGTTTGTCAAACACATAACTACATACTTCTTAATCCTTAATCAAGCAGACTAGTAGCAGATGCAACTTACAATGAAAAACTAAAAGCATGTTTGTAGATTACATATTTTATTATCAGAAACAGTCACACAATGTCTACTACAGATTACGTATGATTACAAATGTACAAGATGGTCCTCTGTCAGTATGTGTACAAGTTCTGTTCCTTTAAACTTACAAGGCTTTGAAGATCAGGCAAAGGAAAATGACACAACCAGTAATCCTTTTGTGCAGCACATAAGTGTAGCAGGCTACAAACCAGATGAAAATACAATGCAGTATATGCAGTTTGGCGAAAAGAAAGTCTGTCATATCTGCCACATCACTTTTCACTGAGCATACTACTACACACTAATTATATGAAGTATACCCGCTCTTATACCTAATTTCAGTTATAAACTACAAAATGCAAGACTTCAACAACCTAAAACAAAGGCAGAAATATTTTTGCATTTTCTTTATCTTTGTAATGATACAATTATTTCTTACTCACAAAGTCCTGTTTAACTTGATCAGGGAGTATCATCCTTCCCCGACTTATGCTTCCCAGTCACTGCTATAGTTGGGGACTAAGACTGCTAGAAACAATCAGCACACACCATACCTATAACCATATGGACACAACGGTATGGACTGATGCTTGCTACAATGATAACAATGTCATATCTCTCATACAGGTGTAATAATTATTAACTACATAACTGCAACACACTTTTTAATATAAGATTTTTATGGAATCAAAGATATGGCAAGAGAGTAATGGACGGTGTCTGTGGTGTCAAGCTACACTGTACAATATTCCCTACAGACTAAATTCATAAGATGTAAACACCTTAAACCAGTTGACTCTTAATGAACCTATGTATACTATTAACATCTACAAAATAACATAATTTAATGTTAGCCTACTTCAGTGGTTCCTTGACAGTATAAGTTATATCACAGTCACACAAGTTTGGTATAAGGCAAAAACAACAGATACGTTATCTGTACAAATGATGAGAAACTGAATTTTCCTCCATATCCAAATAATATAATACAATGTTGGGCACAATTTGTTCAGGCCCGATTGAAAATATTCCAAAACTGTTGCAATCTTTTGGGAAATCCTGCAGGTATTTACCTCAAAAGTAAATGATAGGTGTTTATGAGACAAGTAACAAGAAGGCAAAGTAAATGAAAGGTGTTTATGAGACAAGTATGAGAAGGCACCTACACCAGGTGATGTAGATCAATGTGCCTGCTCACCCATCAGATTGATGGAGTCCATTTGAAAGTTCATCAATCAGAGGGAAAAACTGGCCAAATCTTCCGACCCTATGTTTTCTTTGTTAATCAATCATTTACATAAAATCAGCAGCCTGGTAATACAATATGAAACACAACAAAACTACAACAGGAAGCATTCCTCTGTGATGTACAGTGTGGCATGTTTTACAGGACTTTTTTGTGTGTGGTGAGATTAGCAAGAGACTCCTCAACATGCAGCACCCGAAAAAACAAAAAGCGAAACAAACTTGAGAAATCCCTTACGTAACATCACTTTATGAATTCTTTTCTTTAGACTTGGGTTTCTTGCAACACTGGTGATAAGCATACAGTAAGTTAATCTCCATGACATAATGCTTGTTAGTCATAACCCATCTTGTCAAGTAACTCTTGGCAAGCATTACTAAAAAGATAAAGGCATGGAGAGAAAAAACTCAAATGATTTTGCAGAATTACCATAGTTAGATATGGTAATATGTTTATGCCTTGTGGTAAGCTACAGACTGAAGACTTACCAACAGATTATGCCTTTTTCTTGCTGGTTTGACTTTGTCCACTCTTGCACTATCTTCCAAACTAATCCGAAAAGCTACAAAAATGGAAATGACACATTCATATCTGACACTGTGAGAAGGCCTACCCAGTAACGCTTTTGGTTGTCATTCTGTCGAATCGTTTCAAACCTACCCAAGTACTCACGACAGCTGTCAAAAACCTAGATGCATTTCACTTCATAAAAGTACTTCGTATTACATGCTACTTTGTATTTTGTTTTTCTATAAGACAACAAGATGCTGTTCTTTTTCTCTCTTTAACGTCTACATGTTGGGTCCAAGACACATTACAATAATATTGTGAATTATCAAGAGGAATGTATCTGAAGAAGCTGAAGAGATCACAAGCCATGTCATAATTCACTGTAATGTACAATGAAGGTGTTTCAGGCCAATAACAAAATGTGCACAATGAAGACAACAGACAACTTACTATTAGTGCCAAGAAATTGCAACTCATGAGTAACAATTTCTTTGCTAAGTCAGTATTATATATGTGTGGCAATTAGCTGTCGTCTTTGCATTATTTTCTGTTCAAGGTGTTTTCCATTTTATATCAAAATGATTATACACTTTCACACAATGTATGATATTCAGTCACAGTTATGTACAGGTAATATGCAGAATCACAGATAGTCATATTGAAGTTTTACGGTCTTAAACATACTGATAAACAAAACACTTTACTATTATGATATGAAGGTTGTTTTCCTGACCTAGTCATTTTAAATAATACATATAATTTTAGCTGCAAAGGTCTACTGGAGGTCTACTGTCAGCAAACGGGTTAAAAATATTGGTAGACCTTTGCAGGTAAGGCAATTTCTTTTATTATCATATTTTTAAGTTCACAGACTTTACATCTCTACACAGTCATGAAACATAAGATACACATGTCAGTGTAATGGAGATGTGAACAAAAAGTCATCATGCTCTGACAGCCTGCCTGTCCAGCACTGTTCTTTGCACCCTCTGCACACAGAAAAAGTATTTATGAAACAAACAGGTACTGGCTATTCTTTCTGTGTGCGTGTCTTTATTCTTTAACCCTATGACTTCTGCACATATCCACCAGCTGCAAAAACTTAACCCACTGTCTCCCTTACCTTATCCACCGGCTTCCTGCAGGAAACTGGTAGATATGGTGAGGGAGTCAAAGGGTAGTTTTTGCTTTGCTGCCATGGCTGACAATGCAGGATGCTGGTGGACAGGGTGCGGGAGTCAGGGCGTTTAAACTCTCTCAGCCAATCCACAAACAAAAGGTTCACAGCTTGGGTAAGTCTTTTCTTTTAAATTATTAGATATAACCAGGAGAGTACAAACTGAACGGAATATTTGTTCGTTTTTATCTTTTTTCTTCTTCTTATAAATGTTTTCAACAAGACATTTTTTTGCCATACAATTACACGAAACATAAAACATAATGGCAATAAAAAAACAACAAACACACACACACACACAAAACTACCCCCCAGACTTGCAACAATGCATGTTTTCAAAAAAGAGTCATAAGGGAGAAGACCATCATTAGTAAGAAAAGAATTAACTGTATCAGAAAGTGTGTGTGTGTGTGTGTGTGTGTGTGTGTGTGTGTGTGTGTGTGTGTGTGTGTGTGTGTGTGTGTGTGTGTGGTGTGTGTGGTTGTGTGGTTGGATGTGAGTGTGTATACATGCATGTGCACATGCACTTTATTTGTGTGTCTGTGAATACTTGTACTCATTTATATCATTTGGCTCTTCTGTGTATACTTATTTTCATTTCATGTCTTGTCAATATCTGGTTTTACTTAACTGAACATTTTATACTGGTTCTATTCCTGTAAAGTGCAATAAGCATGTCTTGGACTGTTTGCACTAAATAAATGAAATCATTATCATCATTACTACACATGGTACAGACCGCACATTTCCCATCATGCTTGCTTATTTATTTCACATTTCTGTGAACATGGATGTCCACGTACAATATGCAAGCAAACATTTCCTATGAAAATAGATTTTAAAAAGCAGTGACTTTAAGTTAGAACACAATGTAAAGAATATTAACATACCTTGTTGAAGACTTTTGCCCGCAGTCGGTTCATTCTGTACTCTTCATCACGTTTCTTCTGTATCTCCATAAACTTCACTTCAGGCAAGCGTTTATAAATCCTGAAATACACACAATTCAATTACTATGGATGAAAGCTTCAGACATGCAGAGGTGACGATTTCTAGAGCTGATGACAAAGGTTAAACATTTCAGAGCTTTAACAATGAAGACAATGATCAAATAATTAATGCAATGTCCAAGGAAACTACTGATCAATTTCCAACGCCTGTGTGAATTCTTACCAAAAATACAAACTATTCAAAGCAATGTGTACATTAGCTGAAACACATTTAAGATTCAAAGTTATGAACTGAAGAAGAAAACATGATTGTACCATTTTCTCTGTGCCTCTGCCAGAATTAACCATCAACTGTAAAATTGGTTCCCTGACATGAGTTAATACAGCAACAGCTAAGATGATGACAACTGACAGCAAGATAATTTCACCACTGAGTTTTTTCATTGTTGAATTTTTCTCTTCTGTTGTTAAGTCTTTGCAACTCATATGCAAACCTCAATCACCTGTTACACGTCAGCATCATTGAGTTTGATGGTAGCTGACGCAGAATACGTCACAACAACACTCTTGCATTTATTCTAATCTTGACTTCTCTGTGCTACTTTGTAGACTTCAAATCTCTGAAACTGTTCATATAGGAGGTGGGTGGCCTGCCCGCATTTCTTTTGGCCTCAACTTTTCCTTACAAAACTGTTGTCATCACGGTTGTGTGGACTCAATGTGGATTCACTCAATGTGGACTCACTAACAGATGGAAACATGAAAATTGTGGTGCCCAACTCTGTAGACTGCTTCTTGAAGAGGGATTTAATGCAAACTGTCTCTGGGTGTTTGGATGGTTGATTGTTTTGTTAAAGGCATGGACACAAAATCTGGTACCTTGAGTTAAATCCCCGCCCACAATATTAAAAACAAGCCTGCTAACTGCATATCTAATAATTTTTATCATAAGCACATCACAGATCCTTCTCTCCCCCCTCCGCATTTCAAAACCTTGCTAGAGCGTAGGGTTTTGTGCAGGCTCAGGGAACATAACTGATAGCATATCTGGGTGGAGTGTTTACGGAATTGTCCAAGTGAGATGAATATCTCTAGAACAGGCTCCAAACTATGGTATTAATGCACTGCCAACGGTTACTGCAAATTGCAGGTGGTTTTCTGCATGGTGCCACAAAATGTTCACAACAGTCATAATAGAGCAAAATCAATGTCCATTCTCAATTTGGGACTGATTACTGAATACACATAGTCCCACTTCTTCATACAACCTACTTAATGAACCACAGACTGTTCTTCAAAGATTTTTCATTATCATGGTTAGGCACATTAAAAAGTGATACAACCATTGTTCATAAATATTATTTTGTTTTGTTTTGTTTTACTTCCTTGAATGCAAAAAAAACTTTTCTCACTCCACATGCCCAGTTAAGTAATCATACCACACATGCATAAATATGAAATAAAGAGGAACATACACAACACAGAGCTGTGTTGACAAACAAATAAATGACTTTTTCTTTTATGCTTTACTTACTTTTCTGTCAACTCTTTCATCTCCTGTTTGGAGAATACCCTTCGTTTGGGGTGGAACAAATTATCTGTGGGAACAACCAAAATAATGCTTACTACTCAAACACCATGCATAAACTTACAAAAACTTAAGTCAATCCACACATTCATACAAAAGTAACTTAAAAAAAGTTCAATGTTAAAAAAAAACCTGTTTAAAGCGCTAGATGATCAAGCCAAAGTATTTCCCTCATTTCCTGATACACTGGCTGCATTTTCCCAGCCATTCTGACACCCTTTAGTTGCGAGCCAGCATCGGCCGGCTGCGAGTGCTATTTTTAGCCAGGCAGGGTCGACCAAAGTCTTATCTCTGTAGCGCGCCTTTGTGCTCAAGCACTAGTGATAAAGAAGGAAGCTGAGTGCGCTATACACAGCAGTGGGACAGGTGAAAAGGGTGTGGGGAGTGGAAGGGAAGGGGAAAGATGCGCGCTATTAATAGCTGGCAGTAATAGCCAGCAGGGCAGAGCCAACTAAAGTATCTCGGATTCGTGCGCCATGGATAATTCCTCACACTAAAAGGTATCTGCTAAAATCAGTTTACACACAATATAAACAACAACAGCAAAAGAAATACTAATTATCATTAAATAAATCAAGCATTTTTTTTATCCCTGTTATGAACATATGTCATGCACATTCAACTTATAAATCAAATGGTTTTTACTTGTATGGCTTAACTTGTGAATTCATCTGCAGGAAGCTGGTATATAGGGTGAGGGAGTCAGAGTTAAGTTTTTGCTTTGCTAACATGGTTGACAATGCAGAACGCTGGTGGACAGGATACAGGAGTCAAAGGGTTAAGCAACTTTGATGTCTGATGTGGACCATGCAATATCAAATGAACATTCATAGGTGGCTATCACATGTGTTATGTAAAGTTTGAAGTTTGCAGCTTCTGATGATATCCAATATCTATGACAGCTTCAATGTTATGGACAGTCATTAGGCCAGATAAGCTTTTTACAAAATGTTGATCTTTAACAGAATCATGCTCTGACCGATTGAGCAAATAACAAGAAATTATATATACCACTGTAAGGGTGTGCATCTGGGTTGGCACTGCAGCGTGGATGATCGGCAAAAATCCTGTCTTGCTCTGCACGTACCAGGGCCTGAAGCTGGCGATTTTCTGCAGCCAGCTTGACACGCTTCTGTCTCTGGCGCAGAGAAGAGATGAAACCAGGCCGTCGTCTCATAAGAGCCTCCTGTAACATGGGCATAAATGGTTTCTCTTTAGACTGGGAACAGCAGAACTGGAATTTTGCAAAAAGGAAATGGTGATAATTTTTTAGGAACCAGAAGAACAAAAAAACCAATGTAAGCGCGTATCCAACGAGACAAAGCAAAACAAGCGCAAATTTTCAGCCAACTAGCCTTTGTCAAGCACGAACGCACAGTCACAGACAGATCACAGACACCAAACAATGGATAATAAAAACGGGACTAAAAACTTCCCTGCCGCCTCGTCCAGTGGGTAAGAAATGGAATGCCCATGTCGTCATGAGCAGTAGTAAGAAATGGGGAGAGGGGAGGCAACTATGATGTCAAAAGGGAAGTGAGATGAGTTCTGCAATTTTGAGAAGTGGCCATGCTATATTGGTATAGCCCTGTTCTGAAAAGGCACAGGGCAAGAGCCAAGAGATAAGGGAGTAGATTGTGCCCGGTGCCAAGAATCTGGTAGGTCTGGGAACAGGAAGAAACATGAAACGGCATGTCTGAATTCTGTTGCGCAAAGGATTACTTATGGTTTGTCGTTAAGACCATATGGTTTGCGTGTTCCAAGTTTATTTATTAGGTGGGATTCTCTGTCTTTCCTGTCTATGGTGCTGTTATTGTATAGAAGCCACAGACCTTTCACTCGGATGTCATTGATTGAGTGGTCTGATTGGTTGAAGTGATTGGGGATAGTTTTATCCCTTTGGTGGCGGATATCAGCCAAGTGTTCTTTGAAACGTGTGTCAAGGGTGCATCCAGTTTCACCAATATACAATTGGGAACATTGAGAGCAGCTGATCAAGTAGACAATGTTATAAGTTTGACAGTTGAAATGTTTTGTAATTCTCATATGAGATTTGGGGCCTTTGACTGTGGTGGCTGAGCACAAGAAAGGACAAGTCTTGCATTTAGGTTTGTTGCATGGAGAGGTTCCTGGAGGTTGGCTGACTGGTTTGCTGAGATTTGAATGCACCAGTAAGTCGCGGAGATTTGTGTCTCTCTTGTAGACGATCAAAGGGCGCTTGTCAAAGGTTTCACCTGTAGTGGGACTGGATCGCAAAATGTTCCAGTTGGACAAGATGATCCTTTTTACGAGGTGCAAGGACGGGTGGTAAACTAGACTGAGGACTGGCCGATCCTCTGTGGCAGCTTTGGGCTTCGAATGGAGGGCATTTGGCCGAGAGACAGAGTTGATTTTTTTCCGGGCTTCATTGATGACCTCGAGTGGGTAATGTCTGCGCAGGAAAAATCTAGTCATTTCAACTGCTTTGTCCTGGAAATCGTCTTCGTCTGAGCAGAGGCGTCGTAGTCTCAAGAACTGCGAGTAGGGAATGCTGTTTCTGGTGTTGGAAGTGTGAGATGATTGATAGTCCAGGTAGGAATGTGAGTCTGTAGGTTTGTAGTGGACTGTAGTGACTAGTTGTTCAGATTGAAGGGAAACTTTGATATCCAGGAAGCTTATGGATGTGTTTGAAATTTCATATGTGAACTTGATGGATGGGTGAAACGTTTGGACGTAATAGATGAATTGCAAAAGTTGGTCATGATCGAGGGATGTCATGCCAATGCAATCATCTATGTATCTTCTGAAAAATTCAGGTTTGGGTTTCTTGTATTGTTGTAGGATTTGTTCCTCCAAATATCCCATGAACAAACAGGCATAGCTGGGGCCCATCTTTGTGCCCATGGCGACTCCACTAACTTGCGAGAACGTCTCATCGCCGAACGAAAATGTGTTCATGGTAAGAACCAGCTCCGCAAGTCGGACGAGGGTTGAAGTAGACAATGTTTGGTCACGTCGTTTGTCCAGAAAATGCTGGAGAGCTTTTAACCCGTCGGAGTGGGGTATGCTGGTGTACAAAGAGG
Source organism: Monoplex corrugatus (assembly GCA_030674185.1). Classification (NCBI taxonomy): domain Eukaryota; kingdom Metazoa; phylum Mollusca; class Gastropoda; order Littorinimorpha; family Ranellidae; genus Monoplex; species Monoplex corrugatus. The sequence goes on from CM060307.1 coordinate 47,487,644, forward strand.
TCACATCCAAAGTGAACAGGTATTGGGGTTTGAAGGTGTGGTCTTCATTTATTATTTGAATCAGATTCAATGTATGGTTAGTGTCTTTGATGAAGGTAGGCAAAGCCTGGACTATAGGTTGCAAAATGTGGTCAAGAAACTGAGAAATGTTTTCAGTTGGGCAGTTACAAGCTGACACGATAGGACGGCCAGGATTGTTGGTTTTATGTATTTTGGGAAGTAAATAAAAAAGTGATTGGACTGGAAGTTGTTTGATGAGTAGTCTGGCAGTGGGGGGCAGCTGCTTAGAGGTTATGAGATTGTTGATAAGTTTGGATATCTTGGCATGATTGGTCATGTGGGCAGGTTGGTCCAACTTTTTGTAGAGTTGTTTCTGGGCTTCCTTGATATACAGATGTCTGTCCCAGACTACAATTGCACCCCCCTTGTCTGTTGGTTTGATGACAATGTCGTCTCTGTTTTTGAGGGAGTGTAGTGCGTCACTTTCTTCTTCGGAGATGTTGGAATATTTCTTGGGTCGCATGTTGAGACAGTCTATTTCTTGGTGGCATTTGTTGATGTAATGTTCAACTTCGGGAAAGGTGTTGCGGGGAGGTTCCCGATCAGACATGGGATTCTGAAAATGTCATTTTTACTGAAAAAAGTGCAGGGGTCTGGGGCCGCAGAAGGCCCCCAGTGGGGTCAAGGGGCAACGCCCCTGTGGGGGTGGGTGGGCGAAGCCCCCTGAAGCTGAAGGGTTATTGTGATTTAGTCACCCAGAACTGGCACTGAAACGTAAGTAAACACAGCTTTACTTCTAAACATTCTATATATTCATAACAGTACAAACAGCAGTGCCTAAAACCATATCACAGAAAAGATGCTGACATGCAAACTGGATTCCTGTACCTCCACAAGAATCAGTGAGAATGACACTGAGAGAGTCCGCCCTGTTCAAGACACAGGCAAAACAAAGGAACAGACCACATCTGTTACACTGTAGATGACTTCAGTTCCTTGGTAGGTAAATTGAAAGCAGCAGCGAAATGCGACTAAACTATCACACTTAAAAAATCCAACTGTGTCAGTCCCAAATGATGGTAGCAGAAGATTTTCCAAGAAAAACTGTCACTCTGCAGTAGTTCCTGTTGAGGCTAACTTGTATTCCACACAGGTAAACACACATAACTGTTACTGTTTGTCAGGTTACACTGCAGATCTACTAGACTTTAGGTTTTTGGAAACAAACTGAAATTACTAGTGTAATGTCGCTGAAACAAAAGAAGTTCATCACACTTCAAGTATCAAAGTGGATCAGTTCCAAATGGCAGGAATAGAATTTCCCTAGGATAACATTCACACTGCAGTTCAGTATATTATATAATACATGTCTCAAATCTCTTTGTTTCTTGATCAGCAAACTATCTTCATTACTCAGACAGCTTTGCCCTTTTAGAGTTGGAACCTCCTGTTTCTCTGTCTGCTTTTCTCTTTTTGGACAGCTCTCGTAATCTTTGTAGCATGACTCTTCTGTGTGCTTGTCTTGCCCGTTTTTCTGCTTCTACCAGCTTTGCCTTGGCCTGTTGCTTACTGAGTATGTCCTGTTTTTTCATAGAAAGTGCAACTCGCTTGGCCTCTTTTTCTTCCTGCTGCTTCTTTTGCTGTTCCACATGTTTTGCATGAGCTCCTCTCATCAGCCTGCACAGGTTTATGTTGACAGGTGTGTGCAACTTGTCTTTTCTGGCGAATGACTTCACAGCAGACTTCCTGCTGGCCTTGAGAGCATATTTCACTGTCTGAAAAGCAGCCAACCTGTCTACTTTCAGTCTTGAGGATCTTTTGTCCATGATGTCTCCCATTGATTGAAAGAGGACTCCACCTTGGGTCCATGGAAGCATGTCAGCAGGGCTGATGCCATGTTGTACAGGAACTGGTACTTGCCGGTTTTCTTGACTGCAGCCCACCACTTGTCTACTTCAGCAGGTTTGTCTTTGACTCTGCCTGGTGGCAGATTTTGGGACGTGCAGAACATATCAACCTGTTGGCAGTACAGATCCTTCTTCTCCCTCTCTTTTGCCTCCAACTCATCAGCATTCGAGCACTCCAGTGCCTCTTCTGGTGTCAAATTTAGAATATTTGAAGCAATGGCAGGCAGTTCTTTTAAGCACTTTTGCACTGAATTGTGACAGTGCTCACTTTCTGGATCAAGTGCAGCCATGGACTTTAAAACATCATTATTGATGGGCAGCTTCCTTTGAAGGTACTTTCCACAGCCAATAAAACCTTTCTGGGCTGTCTCCAAAAATAAAAGGACCAGCTTGTCTTTAGCTCGCAGTGCTGACAGCTCTTTCTGTGCATAACTGCCCGTATGCATCTCATGTAATGACAGGAGGTTCTCTTCTGCGTTGACTGAAAGCCGTTTTGTGTCTGTCGATCTCTCGAGCGAAAGCGCTCTCTTCTCGCTTAAGTTTTCTCAACATCGTTTATCAGCACAGTGATATTCAGCGAAGTACACTGCAGGAAAATCAAAATGGCGCCACAGCATTCTCATACTGGCTGATAATACACGCACCATGTGTGGATTGGATCCTCGGTAGCTTATCGGAAATAGTCTCGGTTAACAATAAAACCGTGTTCCCATACAGCGGAAGTCTTGTTTGGAATACAAAATCATTTTACGAAGAAACCGTTTAGGAATAACGGATCAAATGTGTAGTGTCGCGATCGTGGCTAACAAACTTGCATTCATACATATATACACCCTAAAATTTTCTCAACGGATTTGCGCGAATCTCAAGAATGACCCCTGGAGCTTTCAGATTTACGGAATTCCGTAAATTTACGCAAGAATCCCATGTCTGCCGATGAGCAGGCTTATGGAAAAGTTTTGTAAATAAGTCAGCATCAGGATTCAATTTTTGTTTGGGAGGATGTCCCAGTACTGCCATCCAACGTAGGGATCTCAAAAATCGTTGGCAGCTGTTCATTTAGGCTTTTAAATCTGATTTGTGATGAACAAGTCTTCTTTGTGATCTGATTCTGATCAGGTCACAGCATGAACCTGGAAAAAAACAAACCGAGTTTTCCGCTAGAGTACAGACTACATTATGTATCTTCTTTGATTTCTGTACCCATCTTATAAGTCCGCTTCAATGAAATTGCCCAAACAGCGATCATTCCACCGACTTGATGGCATGCACATAACACACTGCAAACTTAAATGCAAAATACAGCTTATCCTTGCTGTTTTTTTGTACATATTGAATAGAGCCTATGATTTAAGACTGGTAATATAAACTAAAAAGATATTCCTGCCATTTGCCTAAACAGCACACACACACACACACACAAATACATACACACACACATACACAAGCAAACACACACACATGATAATACATTATCACAATACCAACGATACTCTTACCTGCAGAGACATACGGCAGAGAGGTTTGTCGTCAAACTTGTCGTACTGCAGACCCAGCTCCTCCTCTGCCTCCCTGGTGGCCTTGTGCAGGTACAGCCGTGCTGCATCCCCCTCCACACTCCCCCTCAGGCCCCCTTCCAGCCCCTCGAGGTCCATCCTTGCCAGTTCCCGCCACTGTTTCTGGCTTAAGGCCATGGGACGCCAGTCCTTGCATGCTGAATATGCCTGACGCTCCTTCAATGGCTGGCGCCATGGTCTGTCTTCCTTCATAGGGATGAACCATGTCACAGCCGATGGTGCTTTAACAAGACAAAGTAAGGGAAAATTATAAGAACAGCTGAATGCAGAAATGGACACATGCAAAAAGTAAATGAGATCACTAAAAGAATGGTGGAAGTGTTCCAGACTTCTATTACTTTTACCAACCTGATATTTGAATACAATAAAACCTTCTAAAAATGTTTTTGTCTGGCATATCAACATGATTGGAAATGAAAGTCAATGGGAATTATGCAAAGGTGTCCCTAGATTCTACGCATCTAATGTTCTCCAACACTGAGCCTTGTCTTTTCTACAATCAATGGTTACAAACCTCTGTCATTTCTTGCTCATCATACACATTATCAGTCCAACATAAAGAAGTATCTAATAAAAGAGTTTCAGAAATTAAATACATACATAATACAACCAAAGAACAAGAGAAGAGAGGGAAATGTACATCAATTCACATAGCTGTGTAAATCCATGGCGCAAACCTACCAGGTGGTTTCATCCGCCATTGCTGCCTGACTGGTGGCTGATTCTCTCCATCAAAATCATAGCTCTTAACCCGTCTGTGTGGAGAGAACTTGTCCTGACGTCCACTAGGAGGTGTCTTGTGGTGAAACCTGGGATCCCTCAGAGGTGATCTTGCCTCCCTCTCTGCCCATGCCTTCAGTCTTAATTCCACAGGTGAAGGACCTCTGTGTTTGTGCCTGGGGGGTGATGGACTCTGTCTCCTGTTGAGGAATATATCACACAGAATTTTGACCTTTAATTGAATATATTTCTAAAAGGTTGATTCCTACATATAATGTAAATAACACTGCAACTGAAGTAAAGCTGAAACCAAACTTCAAAATTATTTGCTATCACTCTGCCTTGTAGTACTTACAAGAAAGACCATATGTTTCTCAACATAATAATAATTTTACTTACACAAATGCAAACAGTCCATTTCATAAGCACGCTCACCGCACTTTACAAGAATAGAACAAACAATCAATGTGTGAGCGCGCGCACACACACACACACAGATGACGCTGAGCTAGAGTACACTCATCTTTGACAAATTGTCTCACACACACACACACACACACACACACACACACACAACTGTTCCAACATATTCACTCTTTCTCCTCTGTCACTCACTTTCTCTTTCACTCACTCAATCTTGCAGTCTCTCACATCCAATTTTTTATTATTTTTGATATAAGCAGATCAGAAATGGCAGATATGTTGAGCTGGTCTATGTGCTATTATATTCATATTTATATTCGTAGTCATATTCAGATTTTTTTCTTTTGTCACAATGGATTAACCATGTGAAACTCAGTCTGATTGTCGAGGTGCACACCACTTTTTTTATGAAGACTTCTGAAAGGCAAGAAGGAAAGGGATCTGGGAAATGAACAAACATACACACACACACATACACACACAAACACACACATCGTCCATCATCTAAAAGCACATATGTGAATAGATGTTAAAAGAAATAATGAACACACACACACACACATAGACTATAGTGCACTACTGAAAAGCACAATGATACTATACTAATCAGTCAATGATAACACACTAACAACAAGCAATATGATTTACCGGTGTCTGTCAGATCTGGCAGGAGAGGTGCTGGAAGGACGATCTCTATCTGGAGACAAGCAGGCTGCCACCTGACTGCTATCAAAGGATGGACTGATGCTTCCGCTTTGTCGTGGTAATCTGTTTGTACCTGCCTTTTTGCCACCCTGCCTGACTTGCAAGTTGTCTCTGCCTCTAGGCTGCAGAACTCTCTGGCTCATGGCTGACACAGCAGTCTTGCCATTGTATGGAGGGGAGAAGGAGCGGGACCTCTGAGGACTTTTTTTGGAGTCTGGTGATGTTTGTACACCCTGAGAAATCATGCGCAAGCCCCGGTGCTGCTTGCCATGAGGAGGCGAGAAATGTTTGGGGGAAGGATACATAGTACTGGCATCATTTGTCCGCACAGACGGTGACTTTTCAAATGGATAAATCACCTTTCTTGCGTCTATTGTCCTCCGAGGCAGATCAAACTCTTCACGGTTGTAGGGGGAGTACATCTGGTGCCGCTTCATGAACTTTCCACCATGCTTTGATGGCTGGCTGGCGGGACTGAGGCGCTTACGAGAGTGTCTGGGACTTTTTCTGGCTCTATGGTATCTGTTACCACGATGAAAACTGTGCTCTGTCTCTGTCTGAGAACTGGAGTCTTCTTGCAAATGAGTGAAGTCCTCGGTATCTATGGACATGTAACTTGATCTTTGTCTGTCGCTGTGCTGCGTACCTCTTGCTGGGCTGCGGGCCAGTTTAGCCAGTCGCATTTCTGTGCTGCTGTCTTTGGCAGTGGTGGTGTTGTCAGAGAGGGCAGTGACCTGACTCTGCAGTGTAGCAGATTCATCAGAGGACACGGCTGAGGTGGAAGAAATGGAGGCCAGATGAGCTGAGATGGCCTTATCATCTAACAGCCCGGATTGCTTCGCACTGAGTAGTGATTTCAACTTATCCAGTTTCTGTTCACGTCTCACTTCCTTCATACGCTCCTTGTCGATCTTTTTCCTCTGCTGCTCGATACGATTCCTTAATTTATCCATGTGTGGGTCAATCACATCTGCGCGACGTTGGTAAGATGACCTATGAGGTGACCTTGACTTCTGGAATGAAACCTCATGATTATTTATGTCCTCTGGGATGGAATACAAGGTATCCATAGTGTCTCCCTGGCTAAACTCACCCTGCAATGGAGCTTTCTGTTGATCAGGCTTGGAGATGGATGAGGAAGGAGATGGGCTCTTACCTAATTTCTTGCGCTGTGTACGGATTTCACGGCGCTTCAGACGGTCTCGCTCTCTCTGCTGTAAAATTTCACCATAGCTGCCATTACTCTCTTCTTCACTGGACAGCCTTTGCTGCTGTTGTCTGGCTTTCTGACGACGCAGTTCCCTCTCCAGCATCGCTCGTTCCTCTTCACTGATACGACTGTCGTCTTCCTGTTTTTGGCGAACGACTTGTCTGCAAGCGGCAGCTCTCTGCTGATCCTGCTGGTGTTGTGTCTGTCGCTGAGTGAGGAAGGTGTGAATCAGGTGCTGGGTAGGGTCACGTAGCAGGTCAGCCAACATGTTTACTTTCTCTGAGTTCAGAGAAGAGTCAGGCTCAGGACTATTATTTGCGCCAGCCATAAAGCGTTCCCACAAAATGTGAAGATCGGGATGCTGGTAGGCTGTCTCCTGTTCCAAGGCTTGTCGCAGTAACTGAGCTTTGTGACTGACTGGTACGTGATCCAAAGCCTCTTCCATTTCCTTTCTCCGAACCAGTTCATGTCCCCGCCCTAGGACCTCCCTGTCAGCTTCTTCCTCTGCATCTTGAATACTGACTGAATCTGTGTGCAGCCTGCCACCTCCTGCTCTCTCAATAGCCTCCTCTGCTTCTCTTTGCCGTGCTGCTTCTTGCTGTGGATCATGTCGTCGACGCGCCCGTTCTCTGGCCAGTTCAACTTCCCTCATCAGTGCTTCTTCTGATGCCCGTGCTGCGTCTCTCTCCAACTCTGCTTGTCTGCGCATTTTGTTTTCTTTCTGCAGGGCGGCTTCTCGGAGTCGCTCAGCCTCCTTCATCATCTCAATTTCCTGGTGCTGAGCTTTTCTTTGGATCTCCACTTCTCGTTTTAGCTCTGCTTCCCGACGCTTTTCACCTTCCATTCGCATTTCTTCCTCATGACGCAACTCTAATTCTCTGAGCAGCTCTGCTTCTCTCCTTCTTTTTGCAGCAGCTTCTTGCTCTCTCTCAATGTCCATTCGAAATTCCCTTTCTCGCTGAAGCGCTGCTTCTCTTCTGGTTTCTGCTGCAGCCAACACTTGTTCTCTCCTTGCCTGATCTTCCAAGATCTCCTGTTCCCTGGCTAACTGCATGGCCTGCCTTGTTTCTCTTTCATACGCAATCTGGGCTTCCAGACTCCGCATCTCTAGCTCTGTTTCCTCTCTACGTTTGTCTGCTATAGCTTTATCTAATTCTTTTTTACCTTGAGCAGTTTGATTAGTATTAATGTCAACCTCTTCTTCCATGGTTCTTATAACAATGTCAGTATCCTTTCTGAATTGCTTTGCCAAAGCCTGGTCTGCTTCTTGCCTTCTCTGTTCTTGCTGATGAAGAATCTCTGCCTCTTCTCGACGTTTGTCTAGCACAGCCTCATCAATTTCCAGCCCTCCTTGAGCTCGCTGGACAACTGCATCTGCTATTTGCCATCGTTTCTCACGCTCAGACATTTTGGCCAAGTCTTCTCCCGCTTGAGCGTCCAGTGGTTCTGACCGCTCTCTGTCACTGCTTTTCTCTTCACCTGATGTCATTTTGTGATAATCATCATCAGAGTGTTGTGACCTGACTTCTTCAGTCTGTTGCTGCTGACGCTGCTTGGAGATAGCATCATCACTGTTTTCAGCAGATGATCCTGTATGACGCCTCTCCAAGATTTCTGTCTCTAACTGTGCATCAATAGCTTTGAGCAGACGAGCTTCCTCACTGGTACTAGCTACAATATCTTGGGTGCCATCTGTTTTGTCTTCAGGTGATCTGCACAATAAGAATAATAATAAGAACAGACAACAGTCGTATGACTTAATTACACAGCACAGACAAAAACAGAAAATGTTACCTGCTTTAGTCAAATAGAATATAGCATTATATTGTTTACACTGCCTGATTCCTAACATTAGCATCAAGTAGGTCTGAACAACTAACAATCAGTGTTCAATAATACCAAACAAGCAGTGGTGACAAAATCATAATCCAAGCTGTTATAATTAGTTGTCTAAAGCAAGAGAAACTGTTCACTATGAGGTGGGGGGGGGGGGGGGGGGGGGAGGGGGGAAGACAAAAATCATGAACAACAAACCATGCCGCAAGAACTCTAAATACACACACAAGAAATATATACACAACAAAGATGATCAAGCATCCCACACTGCCTGGAATCATAAACATTTTCCGCATGTCCCTTTATTTAAGTAACAGTACAACGTTGTCTAAGAAAGAGGATGAAAGACGAGTGGAAGCAGCAGAGCTGTGGTTTTACCGAAGACTGCTGAGGGTCAAATGGACGGATAGGCGCTCAAATGAAAGCATACTGAATGAGTTGGATACTACACGCAAGCTTCTAGTACTCATACAACGGAGGAAACTGAAATATGTTGGACACGCAATCCGTAATGAGAGAACAGACTTGATGTCCACTGTCCTCCAAGGTAAAGTGGAAGGAAAGAGAAACAGAGGACGGCCACCTGCATCACTTGCTAGAAACATCACAAACATCAGTGGCAAGAAACTCCAGGAGGTGGTCAGACTTAGCCAAGATCGAGAGTGCTGGAGGCAACTTGTGAGGACATCATGTGCAGCGGCCAACACTGTTCCCGGTGACGCCGACAGGTGAGACAGGTGAGACAACGTTGTCACATATGTTTACTTGCATGTACATACACAGACAATGACTTCACAACTTTAACCTACAGAACAGCTTTCTAATGTATGTATATTTGTCTACATGCACACACACTCACACCACACACACATGTAGCGTACTAAGCCAAAAGTGTAGCACCTGGCAGGTCTGAGAAAAGATCTGTGAAAGAAAATTCCTCACCTCAGTGATTCATCAGTGAAGGATGGCTGCCTGTTGGCCTGAGGACACAGAAAAACGACATACTCAGAACTTCTGTCTACAATGGCCTTTTGATGGCTAATGGCAACTCCATTATGACGTTTACTTCTGATCAAACCCTTGATATTATTATATCGATGATGAGTACCTTACTGGTATTTCAAAAATGACAAACATCATTCCCTTTTCATGTAGAAGCACACCATTTCAGACATGGATCATATCATTTCTGATGGAATACATATAAACTGTAGTTAGAAACTGTAGAGAGCCAAACAGCAGAAGGTCCTCAGAGGAAAAACCCCCGTCAAGCAAGTGCCTCAGAGGAAAACCCCCGTCAAGCAAGTGTTTCAGCGCTTAATTCCTGACATCTAAGGGGGCTGGGACACATCCAGATCATGACTCCTGGATGCTCCTCTGCTGTTGCTTTTTTTTTTCACTAGATGGCACATTTCCAACTTACAGCTCTGTTACAAAGCTGTACAACAGTAAAGATGTGACTCACATTACTTTATCATGATGAGGAACTACATTTCAGATATGACACCCAATTTCATTATTTCAGCTTGGCTTATTACTGAAGTGACTCATATTATTCTTTAGAAATTTATCAAGACATGACTGTGAACCACTGACACAATTCCCAATATTTTATCATAATGTAGCCAAATGTTTCAAAAATGACCCAAATTACTGGTTGTTATAATTCCTTTTACTTATTATTTAACAGCTCTCAGTTGCATGCAGTCCGTGAAACAGCCCTTTCTACATTTTAAAGAACGATTTCTGCTTATCATGATTAACTACGAGGGTAATTTCCAGTAGAATGAGACCACGTCTGTATAGCTTGAAAATGCATTTACAGAAAATGGAAAAATAAGTCACAAAAACGTCAGTCTATGACGTAATTCTGTGCCAAATTTCATTATTCATCTTTGATCCATCTTACGGTTCTGACAGTGTATGTCAAGGCACTGTCAGACACTGATCTGAAAAATGGCAAAGAAAATGGCGTTTTCAACAGCGGATTATCGCAGCTACATCAAGGTACATGTTGCCCTCGGAAAGAATGCATCCGAAATACTTGCGGACATGAGAGCTTTGGGACAACCTTCTGCTCCTTCGAAAGCAACTGTGTTTAGATGGGTAAAACATTTTGCAAGTGGCCAGGTCAGCACTGAAGACAATAGGGGATAAATGCGAAAAAGCAAAAAGTGCAATGAAAAGTTAGTGGCTAGTGTGAAGACAATGGTTGATGCTGATTCAAGAGTCAGCCTTGAAGAGATCGCCGATTGTCTCGACATTCATTGGTCGACTGCATCGAAGATCCTAAGAAATCAGCTTGGCTGCAGGAGGGTGTCATCAAGATGGATCCCTCATATTTTGACACCAGAAAATAAGGGGGGTAGGTTACGTTTCTGCCAAGATATGCTGAGAATTTACAAGAACTGCGACCCTAAGCGGCTGGATGAAATTGTGACAGGTGACGAAACCTGGATGTACGTGTATGAACCTCGGAGAAAGTCACAGAACAAGAGCTGGGTTCCTAAAGGTGGGATTCCCCCTCAAATCGCTCGTCGTCAACATTTGCAAAAGAAAGTGTTATACACCATCTTTTTCAACTCAAAGGGGATCGTGCTACAGAAACCATGCAAACAAGGAGAGACCATCACTGGAAAGGTCTACGGAGACTCAGTACTGTCTGACATCAAGAAGTTTTATGCAACTTCCCGACCAACTGCAGGCATGAGAGGAATCAAGATTCTTCATGATAACGCACCTGCTCACAAGTCAAGGCTCATACGAGAATACCTTGCAACCCAGAACATCCATACTTTGCCACACCCTGCTTACTCCCCAGACCTTGCACCCTGTGACTTCTGTTTCCACATCTGGCAGGAAGAAGGTTCAAGAGCCTAGCAGCCTTGGGAACGGTGGTTTTCCAGTGTCTGTTACATATACCCAAAGAAGCTCTACAGTGGATCGAGCGAATGCAGAAGTGTGTGGCAGCAGGAGGCGAATACTTCGAACAGATGAAATGAATCTTTTTTTTGTTTTGCCGGTGAGTCTTTGATGTATAAGTTTGTTGGTCTCATTCTACTGGAAAGTACCCTCGTACAACATTTTAATACCAAGAAATAGCATAACAATTCCATCGCTCATCATCATCATCATATGCCCCGCCACAGGGCATTAGCAATCATTGCCCTCCTTATGAATCCCTTGTAACTGCAAGTACATCTCCCACCCTCCCTGTCCTCAGCCACTCTGCAAGTCCATCCAATATTTTCTCCCTGGGTCTACCTGGTGCTTTTTTCCCCTCCAGTTTTCCTGCTGTGACTAGGTGCTCTAATTTCTCTTGCCTCATAAAATGTCCTAGAATGTTGCTTGTCTTTTCCTAACCTTCTTCATCAATGTTCTTCTTGTGTCTGCCTCCTTCAAGACTGTCTCATTTTTTTTTTTTTTATTTGCTGTCCATGGAACTCTTAACATTCTTCTTAAAAACCACATTTCAGCATTTCATCACTACTTACATTCAAATCTCCCTCCTCAGTCAGCACAGCAGCAGATCTCTGTTCAGGATCATGGTCCTTGCTGCGCAGTGCTGCCTGGTAGGTTGGGGGCTGACCTCGCACAGGTATCCTGGAGCGGAGAGGATTGTCGGGGGAACTGGAGGTATGGGCGTGCATGGCATCCGATCTCTGAGCTCGGTACTCCTCCAGCATCTCTTCGCCCCGCGTTTTCTCCAAAAGTTCTTCATGCAGTTTGGCACGGCCTGGGTCTGATGTTGGTACCTGCCAAAGCAGTATCATATAACGTTGTATATTTTGTTTTACTGAGTACAATCTGAGAGGTAACTTTGAAGAAGTTATTTAATTTTCTGTAACCTACATATGTTGAAGTGTTCTTTTTCTGATCAGAAAATACAAGGCAGAAAGCACGCACGCACGCATGCACGCACACACACACATGCATGCACGCACATACACACACACAAAAAATCACACACATACACACTACACACACAAACACATATATACATATATGTGACCTTCCAGCACGAAATCAGTCTTAACTAGCATTTTGTGTATTTTCAGATATACATATCACAAGAAAGTGTACATTCTGCTGATAATTTTGGTACTTGAATGAAGCTTGTACTAAAAAAAAATGTGACCTGCCAGTACGAAATCAGTCTTAACTAGCATTTTGGGCATTTTGAGATATACATATCACTGGAAAGTGTACCCTCTGCTGATTATTTTGGTACTCGAATAAAGCTTGTACTCAAAAAAATGTAGAAGTTATATATGTTTAAAGTCATTAAGTTGTATGATGGCCATTTTGAGAAAATGGCCTCTAAAGTTTTTGTGTGCTCTCCTACACATTTTCCTTAAATTTCTTTACTTGGTGGCTTTGACCCAGACTGTTTCTAATTTTCGCTGTCATTATCTGAAAGGTGCACCAAAGAGCTTTCTGTCAGTATATTACATGTACATGTGCGGGTACTGTACATGTTATAGTTCATAATAAGAGACAAAAAAAAGGTACTTTTGGTAGGAAATTGCGTTCTTTCTGCTGCGATCAGTGCATTAAAATACCATTTTAAATTGATTAATAATATTTTTTTAAGAAAAGATTTCTGGGGGGGACAGATTATAGTCTACAGAAATCAATTTTGAGAAAAAGTCAAAACACCCCAGATAGACCCTCAGTCACCTTTTCAGCTCCTACTGCTGTTTGACTGACTGTGAGTTAAGACTGATTTCGTGGTGGGGAGTCACACATGGAAGTTATGTATGTTTAAAGTCATTAAGTTGCATAATGGCCATTTTCAGAAAACGGCCTCTAAAGTTATGATGTACTCTCCTACATATTTTCCTTAAATTTGTTTATTTGGTAGCTTTGACCCAGTTTGTTTCTAATTTTACCCGTCATTATCCGAAAGGTGCACCAAAGAACTTTCTGTCAGTATATTACATGTGGGGTTCTGTACATGTCACGGTTCGCAACATGAGACAAAGATAGGTACTTTTGGTTAGAAATTGCGTTCTTTCTGCTATGATCAGTGCATTAAAATACCATTTTAACTGATTAATGACATGTTTTTCAAGGAAAAAATGTCTGTGGGGGATAGATTATAGTCCACACAGATCAATTTTGAGAAAAAGTCAGAACACCCCAGATAGACCCTCAGTCACCTTTCCAGCTCCTAGTGCTGTTCGACTGACTGCAAGTTAAGACTGAATTGGTGGTGGGTGATCACACACACACACACACACACACACACACACACACACACACACACACACACACACACACACACACACACACACACACACATATATATATGTTTAAAGTCATTAAGTCATTATGGTGTACAGAGCATGTGTGTTGAGCACACTTCTCTACTCAAGTGAAGCCTGGACCACATACGTCAGCCAAGAAAAGAGGCTCAACATTTTCCATCTCCGCTGCTTGCGACACATCCTCGGCATCCAATGGCAAGACAAGGTGACCAACACAGAGGTCCTCCGTCGTACGGGCCTACAGACCATCTTTGCCCTTCTAAGCCAACGCCGACTATGCTGGCTCGGCCATGTGCGTCGAATGGAGGATGGACGCATACCAAAAGACGTTCTCTACAGCGAACTGGCAAACCGGAAGCGAACTCCAGGACGCCCACAGCTACGCTTTGTAGACGCATGCAAAAGGGACCTTAGAAGCTCAGGGATTGACCCAGGTTCTTGGGAGACTCTGGCGGAAGACAGGGCAGCGTGGAGGACAGCCGTTCAGCAAGGCGTTGTGAATGCGGAGAGGAGGAGAGCAGACGAGAAAAGGGCTCTTCGCAAGCAACGTTCCAGAAACCAGACAACAGCGACTCAATTTGTATGTGGCAGATGTGACAGAGATTGCCGCTCAAGAATCGGCCTGCACAGCCACAGCAGAAAGTGCACGTCATGACCACAACGCCTCCTGGTGCAGACTATCATCTCCTGAGATGTAAAGAGGCCGACGATACATATATATATATATACATACATATATATATACATATATATATATATATATATATATATATAAATATATACATATATATATATATATATATATATATATATATATATATATATATATATATGTATGTATGTATATATATGTATGTATACATATATTTACATAGGCCTACATATACATATGTGCACGTCTACAATATTGGAATCACCCAACAGAATGATAGGGCCCTCACTTCAGCTTCAGTTATAGCTGCCTTTGCATATGTTGGTGGAGTTTTTTTTATTTCAGTCAGTTTGTTGACATGTTTCTTCAACAAAATAAAACATTGTTCATCACCATTTGTGTTTGCCTGATTTTTTATTGTTTTTATTTTGTCTGTGGTTGTGACAAAAAAGGCGCCAGAAAGTGGGACATGGCTTGAGTTGAAACTTGTACAACAGTGTAACTTAATCAGAACAAGCAACACACAAATGAATTGTGTGTGTCCTGCTAGTAAATAAAACATTAATCCCACCCACAATAAGCCATTGCAAAACTTCACGCAATAAGTTGCGTTTGGTGCATCCAAAAATACGGCGATCGTATGTTTCATTAGTTTCCACTGATAATTGCATTCCGTTCTACCCATACAACACAGTTGTGCTTCAACTGAATCAAAATTACTCCAAAATGCATCTTTGGGGATCGTTCTTCCTGCTCACGATTCAGTTCGTTGAAATATGAAGCTGAATGCAAGTTTCTTTGACGGTGCTTACAGCGTGGCACGTTTTGCTTCCTAGTGTAACGCACACAACCTATCCTTCTTGCTCATCATCAAAGTCAATTATTTTGGCCCCATCCTCTGAATCTAAAGTGTTTGAGAACAAAGAAAATGTGTACATGACAAGCGGCACATGGCCCATGTATGCTCAAACACAAGCTGGACATTGGTTGACTCGTCTCCACCTGAAGCTTTGAAACGCACATCACATCTGCTCGACGTTACCACAAGTGTCGGCATCTCCTGTTTGGTGTGTGTGTGTGTGTGGCAAGTAAACTGAGGTAAGGATACAATTTTGCTTTTATTGTTTATTAAAAATAGATAAGATTTTCTGGATAAAAATCAGTAAAAGAGTAAATAATGATCGATTCTCTCTCTAAATGCGAACCAAATGTGAGCATTTTCGATTGTTTCTGTAGTAACGCACAAACGTTTCAATACAATTTCAACTGTGCATGAAAATGTGGAAACTTTCTTAAGTTTACAGTGTACAGGCAAGTCTCTTTTATTTCGCAAAACTCAGCATGCATTCATGATGTTACGTGTACAACGAATCATAGTCGTGGGATTCTGCAGAAACGAAAGCTGTAATTTCTCGTTTCTCTTGTAGCGCACATAACGAATAAACGTTATATGGAGCATTTTCATTGACACTTTTTGTTTATACAAGCTTTACTGCGTGTGTTGTGACTAACAAAAATATTGTGAGCCCTACTGTTTGTGTTTCGGAAAGGAACGCTCTCAGCAAAAAGGAAATTTCGTAGAATAGTTTTAAGTGCCACTGGTTTTAGATTCCACGGCAACGCACGCTTGCTGAATCATTTTTATCAATTTCCGTTTCGCAACAAATTGATGTCTTTGGACAGAAAGCAAACGATTATGGTATTCCAATTACATGGTCCAGTTAAAGACATACAGCTGTTGAAATCTACAGAGAACTTTTAAAAGTCCGCACTTTGTGACGTGAATTACTGCAGAGACGAAACATTGTTGCAGATTTTGTTTCAAGGTATGCACCTCACAGTCTTTACATATTTTGTTTCTTTTTCCCCAGCCACTAAACTGTAGATCTAGATCTATTCTTTCTTTGAAGATGAATACTCCAACTGCAAATTAAGGGAGAAGGAATGCCATATTAGCTACCTTGCCAAAAGAAAAGTTCGTTGGTTACAATGGAAGTGATTCAGATCTATTGAGATGACAATTGTGCTTCCTCCTTACGCACATTTTTGATCTGAAACTGGCTCAGCATACAGATCTACATTGTGCTTTTTATGCCTTACTTTTGAGTGGCTATTTAAAAGATTACTTGTTAAAAAAAACGGATTGGATTATACTTCTTGTTTGTGCGCTACAGAGAAACCACTCTCACTCCTTGTCTTGTTATTATCTTTACTATTATCATTACAAAAATTAGTATCAGTATTATTGTTGCTAGTCATTATTCTACAATGGACTGGTAAGGATACATTGTTTTGAAGGCAGTACCATGGTCATAATTTTGTCCAATAGGACAGTTAGTTAAAAAAAAAAATAACCTGCTGTAGGTTTTAAAAATGTACATAGGCATAAGATCTGATCAATACAATGTCGCTTACACTTCTTAATGTTGAAACTTTTAGTTCACCTTTTCCACATTATACAATAATCAAAGCATTTATTCAGAGTTGTGTGTGTGTGAGTGTGTGTGTGTGTGTGTGATTTCCAGGTTCTGAAGTCAGAAGGTGGTGAGACGCTGGTGAAATTTCTGCGAGACAGAAGTGGACACTTCAGCTTTCCAGATATTGATGACATTGTTTGGATGGCCAATGACAACCTGAGTCTCTTGCAGCCACCGACCATTAACCAACGCAGGCACCATATTTTTACTGTTTAAAAGCTACACCAATGCAGTGACTTTACAGCTCAAGTTGTGAAAATGTAACCAAAAATGGAATCTCAACATGAACTGATGAACTAGTTCCCCCACCCCCTCCTGCTTATGACTTCCAGCAATCCCAGAATGGACTAATTCAAAGAATGAATTAGTGAAAGGATGAATCAACTGAATTAGTGCATTTCCACTTGTATGTATCACTGTGTGACATCTAACAAATAGAATTCAATATTCACTGAAGTCCAAGAAATCATAAAATCCAGACAATTTGAATAAATTGCTCAAAATCCAGCAAAGTCATTGCATACAGCATATTGTTAAGTCCTGCAAACAAAAATTAACAATGTTGAAAACAATCTAATGCATCAAGAGCACCTAAATGTAAAAACAGTGATTTATTCTGATGTTGCTCGATGGAATACAAGAATGGTTTCCCATTTAGATTCCACGTAATGCACACAACATTTCCCAGTTACACAAATATGGCTATGCCCAAATGCTCATCATTGTCATAGAAAGAAAGCTTTTAATATGTTGTTTAAAATAAATCAAGATACCTCCATATCACAGCTGTACTATTGTCAGCGAAAAATTGTTAAGCCCCAATGTTGTGTGGGTTACGGTTTCCACCTATACATAAGTTTATATACAGGACATGGTTAAGTTCTTCTGTTCAAGTTTAATACTGGACACATGACCTTAGGTGTCTGTATTGATGGTATCATCCTTTCCATGAAGCCTGGATATTTTATCTAAAAAAGCAGTACCATGTGGAAACCATGTAATGCACATCACACCAGTCACTTGGTCTACATTTTGCTGATTTTTAGTGAAGTCTTTAAATGAACTCTGTTTACTTTGTTCCTGTTTATTAAAGGTATGTCTGAACTCTTCAAAAATGTGTTTTGCTTGCTTTTTTAATTACTTTTAATTTTTCACCTTCATGTCCCGGGTCTTATTCCAGTATTGTAGACGTGCACATATATAATACATATGTATTCTTAAAACTTTCATAAGATCCATATGAAAACAATGCTGCAAACAGTAAACAGAAGAATTCATAACTAGTCAATCATAATATCAAGACATTCCACTACACTCACACAAAAAAAGCGAAACATCAACATGTTCCACTGTTCTCCGAGTTCTAGTTCATTACCTTCCTAGCCGAGTCTTTCTCACGCACAATATCCTCCACTCTGGCCTGCTGTTTGGCCATAACACTGCTGATGCTACTGCCGCCTGGATTAGCTGCGGATACTGGACTAGGACAATGAAGTAGATTCTGTCGCAAGCTTCCCGTTGTACCAGTCAGTGTTGGGATTCTCGACCCCTGAGTTTTCAGTTTACTTTCAGATCCTCTTGATGTGACTTTGTCACCGTCGCCTGAGGAAAAACGGTCTGAAGGATCCTGCAAGAAATGAAAGAAAGTGCACACGTTTGCTCATGATCAGCATCAGGATGTTGCGCTCTGGGAAAATGGATACACCCAAACTACACGTATTTTACCAAACTGTATTAGGTTTCATTTTAACCCTTTGACTCCCTCACCTTATCCACTAGCATCCTGCATCATCATGAAAATCAGCAAAACAAAAACAACCTGTGAGTCCCTCACTCTGACAGAGTGAGCGGGTCAAAGGGATAAGTTTTTGCAGCTGGTAGGTAGGGTGCAGGAGTCAAAGGGTTAATGCATCTTATCTTGTAATACAATGGATGTTCCTATTGTGTAATAATTCCCTGCATTTTTTCTTATACACCACATCAATTCATTAATACAAAAAAAATGTCAGGATGTTACCAATGGCAGGATTTTAAATACTCCGATATCAAGGGTATCATAATGGAGAAAAGACAGAAAGAACGTGTGTGTGTGTGTGTGTATGTGTGTGTGTGTGTGTGTGTGTGTGTGTGTGTGTGTGTGTGTGTGTGTGTGTGTGTGTGTGTGTGTGTGTGTGTGTGTGTGTGTGTGTGTGTGTGTGTGTGTGTGTGTGTGTGTGTGTGTGTGTGTTGTGTGTGACCAATGGCAGGATTTCAAATACCCTCTCCACTCCAACATCAAGGATACCATAATGGAGAAAAGACAGATAGAACTAATATATGTGTGTGTGTGTGTGTGTGTGTGTGTGTGTGTGTGTGTGTGTGTGTGTGTGTGTGTGTGTGTGTGTGTGTGTGTGTGTGTGTGTGTGTGTGTGTGTGTGTGTGTGTGAGATGTTACCAATGGCAGGATTTCAAATACCCTCTCCACTCCAACATCAAGGATACCATAATGGAGAAAAGACAGATAGAACTAATATGTGTGGTGTGTGTGTGGTGTGTGTGTGTGTGTGTGTGTGTGTTGTGTGTGTGTGTGTGTGTGTGTGTGTGTGTGTGTGTGTGTGAGTGCCTGCGGATTTAAATAAAAGCGGGGTTGTGTGTGTGTATGTGTGTCTGTGTGTGTGTCTGTGTGCACGTGCATGCATGCATGTGTATGTGCGATACTAATTTTTATTTGAAGTTTTGAATTAAAATTGTTTACACAAGTCCCCCATCTCTGTCTAATTATTGAATGAAGTCCATGGAACTCTTAACGGTTTTCTTAAACACCACATTTCAGCTGCCTGAATCTTGTTCTGATTTGCATGTTGACTGTGAACACTTCACATAGAACTAGTTCTATCAACACTCAAGAACTCTCTTCCTGATTTTAATTGATAGGCATTTGTGTGTGTGTGTGTGTTTCGTTTCGTTATTTCTTTTAACGTCTATTCACATATGTGCTTTTAGATAGGGAGGGGGGGGGGGGGGGAATGGTGCGTAAAGAATGAATGAATCTATGTAATCATGAAGGCATTGTATCAATTAAGGTAACAATTAATGTAACATCAAACAAATTTCAATTAAGGTAACAATTAATGTAACATCAAACAAATTAACGAACAAAAGAAAAACAATCAGAACATTATATCAGTCAGGCTTCATCGGATTTCTCGGGGCTGTGTGGGAGTTACAGGTATAAAACAATTGGGCTGAATCAAAGGAAACGACCTACAGGACTGTGCAGTAAACGTCTAGCAATGTGTAAATACAGAGTGAAATCAGTATGTTTCTGTTTTAAGTTTGTAAATGACGCAGGGAAATAAGGTCGCATTCGCTAACACAAAAGGTGATCAACTGTTATAAAATCACCACAGATACATTTGATGGTTTTACTAAATTTAGTATGAAGTGAACTGAGAGTTAATCTGAAAGCTAAAGTTATCTCTTGTCTTGTAAAACCCTGGTAATTTACCGAGAAGGGGCGAAGGTCACATTGCGCTTTTACTTTGTTTTCTAATATAGCATTCATTTTATGTTCAGAGAGTGGTAAATCAAGTTTAGTACTGCCAGCCCTATTCATTGCTGCATTTTTTGCTATTCTGTCGACCCGATCGTTAAAAAGGATACCACAGTGTGATGGGATCCAACAAAAAGTAACCTGTGTATTATTTGTTATTAAACAATGAATTAGAAATTTTATCTCAAATATTAACGAACTATTTACTTTATGTTCGCAACATTTTAAGGATTGTAATGCAGATTTCGAATCTACACATAATAGGATACTAAACAAAGTTATGGGTAGATCTACTATATATTTCAGTGCCATTAGGTTGGCAACTAATTCAGAAGTGAAGATTGAATGTCCCTGTCCTAAAGAGAAAGACTTTTCTACTTTAAATTTAGGAATTAGAAAGCCAGCGCCTGCTTTACCATCATCTAGAACAGAGCCATCTGTAAAGATTTTTAAGTAATGTGAATATTTTTTGTGTAGATGTGACAAAACATCAATTGCTAACACGTGTGGATTAATATCTTTTGTCAGGTCAGTATCAGTGTAGTTGATATCAAAAATAGTATTGGACAGTTCCCAGGGGGGTAGAGGACAACATATCATTTTATGTGAAACTTTGTTAGGTAATACGTGAGAAAGTTTGAAGAGCTCATTTGTGTAAGTGGATATTGTTTCTTGTGACTTTATTGTTCTTGCTCTCTTGGGGAAATGGATGTCAGACCGAATTTTAAGTTCCGTACTGGCATAATTAGCTACTGCATTTGCTCTAACTATATATTTAGCAGTTGATAACTTCCTCCAATCTTCCAAGGGAAGGATGCCAGCTGTTTTATATACTTCTTTTGTTTTTGTATACACCGGTACCCCAAGAGCACATTTAATAGCTTTACCATCTAAGCTTTGAAGTTTTTTCAAGTAGCATTTTGGAGCTGAAAAATAGACCTCTTGACCATAAGCCAACTTAGATCTGACTAAAGCTGTGACAAGATGTAACAACGTTTTAGTGTCCTGTCCCCAGGACTGTTTACTAATAATTCTTATTAAATTATAGCTTTTTATAGCTTTACATAACAAGGCATCAATATGTTCTTTCCACTGTAAACTAGAAGTCAATTGTACTCCCAGAAATTTCATGTGAGTAGTATATTTCAGTTCCTCATCATCAATTTTAAACAACGGTACTTCTTTCGGACTGAGACCATTATTAAAAAGCATCATGTGTGTTTTTTCATTGGATATTTCCAGACCGTTAACTGTCAAGTAAGTGAAAATATTATTAATTTCATGTTGATAGACCTTTTTAATGTATTTTATTTCTCTCAAGGAAGTCTTCCTTTTTAACGAAACATTCATCCAGATCACTATATCATCAGCGTACTGAGCAACGTTTACATTGTTTTAGACTTGAGCTGGTAGGTCATAGATCAAAATATTAAATAACAGAGGAGATATTACGGAACCCTGAGGAATTCCCATGTTTACATATCGTTTTTCAGAGTATGTATTACCTATTTTAGCGACTATACTTCGGTCACTTATAAATGTTTTGATAAAATTATAAAGAGTACCGTTGAGACCAATATGTTTAAATTTCAACAAAAGTCTCGCATGCCAGACTTGATCGTATGCTTTTTTAAGATCAAAGAAGGTAGCTAAGACATTTTTCCTTTTAGCAAACTGATTTTTTATTTGAGTTGTTAACTTAACTAAATGGTCTGATGTTGATCTACCTTTTCGAAACCCAGATTGATTGATAGGTATTATATTATTTTTCTCACAAAAGTAACTCAGTCTATTCACTATAATTTTTTCCATTAGTTTTGAAACATGGGATGTAAGCGAGATAGGTCTGTAACTACCTGGATCTGAAAGGGGTTTATTAGGTTTTGGTATTGGTAACACAATCGAAGTCTTCCAAATGTCAGGTAAGCGACCACTTTCCCAGCATTTTAGTATGATATTGTGTAAGTATTCAATCCATTTCTCTGGTAAATGATTTAAAAGGGTATATGAAACGCCATCCAGTCCTACAGCTGATTTTTTGTTGTTCAACGAGAGAAGGGCATCTTTAAGTTCTTTTAATGTAATTTTTGAATTTATGTACATGTGACTATCAGGGGCAGGATCTGAGTATGTGACGGACTCTTCAATTTTCCGTCTTTCCTCCCTTAATGGAGTAGACAAGCTACTGGAATTACTTGTTCTTGAAAAGAACTGTACAAATTCTTCAGCTTTCTCAGATGACGAAGGAAAGTCTTTATCTTTAATCTTAATAGGAAACTGTGGTAAATTAAAACCATTTTTCATTTCTTTGACCTTATTCCAAATTTTAGGAAGATCTTTAGGCCCGGAAATTTGTTCAGAGCAAAAATCTGACCAATAGCGCTTTTTGGCTTGGGCTATAACTTTGTTTGAGTGAATCTTAGCCATTTTCATATTGTAATGGTCTTCTGGAGATTTAGTTTTTAAATAGAGTTTATACATTTTCTTTTTTTCATTCTTTGCTTCTTCACATAATTGATTCCACCAACTATTTCCAACATGAGTACCTTTGTTTACATTTTTCCTTTTTGGAATGGAATTGTTTGCTGCCTCATGTAGCGCGTCGGTGAAATGGGAATACATATCATTAATATTGACGCATTCATTAAACGTGCAATCTTTTCCCATTAAAATCTTCCGGTATTTTACCCAGTTAGCACGTTTGTACATATATCGAGGTATAACGTTGTCTTGTTCTGGTGTGTTATCAAACGGTTCATTTATAACTGTAACAATTGGCAGGTGATCACTTCCGTGGGAGTCAGATGTAACATCCCACATGCTATTAATGACAAGGTCAGGTGATAACAAAGTTAGGTCAATGGCAGAAACCTTATGTTGAGGATTATCCGGAATTCTAGTTGTTCTACCGTCATTTAACAAGACTAATCCGGAGTCAATGACATTTTCTACAAAACGATTGTTAGATACATAGTGACAGTCCTTATCCCAAAATGGAGAATGGGCATTAAAATCCCCCATGATCAACCATTTCGAATTGTTGTCTAAAGTCCGTAGCCAGTCACTATTTTCACTATTAGGCCCACGTGGATAATACACAGAAAGTATGTTTATAGATGACACAGAGTTAATCTTCACTTTCACAGCCACGCAATAAACACCGTCAGTGCCCTTTGGCACAGGAGGCAGAATGATCTTATAATCCACGTCTCTGCGTACATAAACGGCTGCATAAATCTTTGAGTTATTGTCACAGACGTGTGTTACTGGATGAAAGTGATAATCTTCTAACTTAGGTAATTTGCAATTTGCCATATTCAGTGACTGTAAGGCAACAATATGATGCTTATTTACAGATAAATATTGTTGAAGATGAGGATGATTAATATTCACTGATCGACTGTTCCATTGAAGAACAGAAAAACCAGTGTTATGTTGATTTTTGACTTGCATAACTACCCAAAACCAATAGTAGATAATTACATATATATGAAGAAACAAAAATATTAAACGAAAATAAAATCAAGATGAAGATAACTTTGGCGAAAGGAAACACACCTATGAACACAGCCTATAGTATAAGCGACAGTAAAAACCAATAGAAGAAAGTCGCTACTATATGCAGGTTGACGCTGGTGCATTCATTACTTAAATACAGGATCACCAATCACAAAAATCTCTCAATGGATGGAAATAATTATGACTGGAGATGTTACCATTCCACCATGGACACTGAGACCGATTGACATGGGGTGTTCCTGAATAATAGAATGGATCATAACTAGTGTTATAGGCGGTGAACGCGTAGTTTTGATACTTCCTGCTTGGATGACGAGGTTTCCGCTTTTGTGACTCCCAGAGGACATTGTTGACATGTCTGCCGATGTTCCTGGCAAGGATGGAAGAGCCATGTCGATTGGGACGTACAGTGTCCTTGAAAGTAGGGTTGAATTTGGACTTCAAATTTCCATGATCCAAGAAGATGTAATTACGACCATACAGCTCAGAGTGAAGTAGGGCGTTCTGGAGATCTATTTTTATTTGAAGTACCTTGTCTTTCACTGGGGCTGTTTTGCTAAGGATAATTTTGCTCTTGGGATATGTTGTCATAATCTCGTCCACGGTTTTCATTAGTTTTTCAGAGACAATTCCGGGTTCACTGGTCTTCAAATCGAACAGTCCACAATGTATGACAAAACAATCAAATTGAGCGGTAGACGATTCTTTCAGGAACTCAGAAATGTTGTCTATAGAAGAAGTTTTCTTTGTTTCAACAGTGAAACCATATGAATTACCAAGTCTGTGACCATAAACACCATTTAATATTGTGTTATGTAGGAGAACTGATGGTAGAGCAGTGTTGACTTTTTCTTTTTGTGTATTTTTGGATGTGACGCGAGAGGCAGCTTTCCCGTCCATGTGTTGTTTTGATATCTTTTTCGTCATCGGCTTGACGTCATTTTCCTTGCGCGTGATTTTGTTCCCTATGTCGGTAGATTTGTTTGATCGTTGTTTTGTTGATTTTGATGTTTTTGTAGGGTTTGGTGGAGTTGCAGATGTTGGTGGTGGGGTGACTGATGTTGTAATCACCCTTTTAGCTGCCTCTGCATAAGAGATGGGCAGCGGTGACGGACGTGATTTGTCTGTGTGGTTGGGGTCTGTTTGTGTCCCAACCGACACACAGACCGGCGGCATCCTTCCACTTGAAAGTGCCCCACTGCCCATCTCTTGTACATGGTCACTAACAAGTTTCTCTAAGGACAGAATCCGGTCGGACATCGCGAGTACCAACGATTTTAACTCACTGATGGAGTCGCTGCGGAGGTCTGTCCCTGGGCCGAGGTCGGTTCTCCTCTTCGCTACAGGTGAAGCGGTGACAGCCTTCGCAGCGTTGATGGATCTCTTGCTTCCACCTGTGATGTTGTTGGCGTTATCGTCAGACACGCAGGCAGATGACTCTTTCGTAGCGCAGGATGCCGACCGGAGACGTCTTGTTTTAGTCATGACTGTATTTTAGCTTGGATGCATGCAGCAGAGAAAATATTTAGTTGTGCCCTGTCGCCATGTTGTGACGTGTGTGTGTGTGTGTGTGTGTGTGTGTGTGTGTGTGTGTGTGTGTGTGTGTGTGTGTGTGTGTTGTGTGTGTGTGTGTGTGTTGTGTGTGTGTGTGTGTGTGTGTGTGTGTGATGTGTGTGTGTTGAGAGTACCATGGACAGCAAAGAAAACAAACGAGACAGTCTTGATGGAGGCAGACACAAGTCGATCACTGATAGGGAAGATTAGGAAAAGACAGGCAACATTTATAGGCCATTTTATGAGGAAGGGGGATTTGGAGCACCTGGTCACGGCGGGAAAGCTGGAGGGAAAGAGAGCACCGGGTAGACCCAGGGAGAGAATGCTGGACGGACTTGCAAGGTGGCTGAGGATGAAGAGGGTGGGGGAGATGCTGGGGGCAACGAGAGATAGAGATGGTTGGAAGTCCATGGTTGCCAACGCCATGCGGCAGGGCACCTGATGATGATGATGAAGCATTTGTTGGTAAGAACGATTTTCGTTTTCTTGAATGCTGTTTAGTTTGGCCAATTCTGCTGACTATTTACATGTGCATCTGCCATCTAGTTAGAAGACTGATTCTAGGTATTTTTACTTATCAGCTTGTCTCAATGTTGTGCCATTTGCTGTTATTTCACATGAGGAAATTTCATGCTTTTTTAAAATTTTTTTTTTAACTGATTACCAAGACTTCAAGCTCCTTACTATTCAGCTCTAGCCCTTTATTTCTACTTTCTATTTTTATCATATTCATAAGATCTTTATTTTCTGCAATTAGAATGGTGTCATTTGCATAATGAAGATTGTTTATACTTTTTCCTTCAATTTTTATCCCAGATCATTGTTCTAGGTTTCTCATGATGGTTTTGCTGTAAAGTGAAAACAAATCTGGTGACAGAACACATGTCCAAAATAATCATGGCAAATGCCAAACGTTTGCCCATAAACCACAATATGCACTGACTCAATTTTGAGGTTCTACCTAACTTACTATCAATACACAAGAATTGACAAAAAGCAACTCACTGGTGTCAATCTTTCCTGTATGGTCGGAAGATGAGATTCAATGGCAGACCCCTCTGGTCCAGTGGTCTTGCCATGCTTAGCGTAGATTCCTGGATTACCTCCACTCATGGCAGGACGACTGCCTAACAGACTGCTTGGAAAATATGGAGCCACTGCGTCATCTGAACCTATCGGCAATCAACACACGGGTTTTATGCCATCCAATATCACATACATGTCAAACATGAAAAAAATGAAACATGAAACTGTCACAGAAAGGCTTAGCTTGTCACGCTGAAAACAATAACAACAACAAAACACATAAAAGAAGAAGGAGGTGAACAATACAACATAATGAACTTCAATTTTTTTGCTTTTCTTAAAATGAGCAAGTCAAGACCAATGTTTTATGTTTTCTTTAGTGTTCAGATTTATCAAGACAAGGAGGCTACCCCCCATACACTAACCCATCCACAGAGTTAGTTGGAAACACATTAATTAGTATATAACTAAACTGTCGTCAATAAGGTGATTCAAATGACATGGGTCATGCTACACCTGGCCTATCAAAATTTATATAACTCAACTAAAATAATCCTGTAACAGAAATACACATATTTATGCATGTGTGTGCATGAACACAAGTCAGAAAATGAAAACCAGTCGCCGTGGTGTAGTGGTTAGCACAATAGACTACAGACTGGAAGGTTGTGGCTTCAAATCCCCATAAGTCCCCAAAATCATTGTGGGATTTTTCAGCTCTAACTGGCTCCTACCCAGAGTTGACCTGAATGGGAAGACTGGGACGCACAGTCGAGTCTCATGTCATTGAGGATGCTGCTCAAATTTTCTGACCAGCACCGCAGGTGTCTGTATCTCTTGGGTCTGGTTGACGCCAAGATATATTATGATTGTAACCGCAGAGTACAGCCCTGTCATGCAGTCTCAATCTTAGATTAAACTCACAGTATCATGATTATCATCCTCATCGAAATCATCATCATCATATTGTAAAAAACTGCCAGCTTCTCCTGCCATTAAGGTGGCGAAGAAAATATGACAAAAAAGAAAATGAATGAAGGAATGGGTGAATTTTCATTACAGGCTTATGGGAATTCACTTTAGGTTGTATGACAGGTTAAAACAACAATCAAACTAAACTTTTTACAAAACCATTCGCATCTTCTACAACTATAATGTTAGTGTACTGTTTAATCCTTTGACTCCCGCATCTTATCCACCAACTGCAAAAACTTAACCCTTTGACTTTCTCATCCTTTGAAACCAGCTTCCTGCAACTTAACCCTTTAACTCCCTCTCCCTTTCCACCAGCTTCCAGCAGGAAGTGGTGGAAAGGGAGAGGGAGTCAAAGGGTTAAGTTTTTGCTTTGCTAGCCTGGCTGACAAAGCAGGATGCTGGTGTTCAGGGTGCTGGAGTAAAAGGGTTAAGTTTTGGTCCCTATGCTTTGCATAGCAGCCACTTACCTGTGTGTGTACTCTCCACAGTGGTCACACTTTCAGCAACTGAAGCTGTGTCACTCTCTGTGTAGTATACATCCTGGCTGCCAGCAGGTCTGAAACATCAGGGTCCCTGGCCTTGACTTTCAATATTGGCAGTATGATGACAGTTATGAAAAATGTCATGCCTGTAAAGCATTGATCCTGTGAACCGTAATAATGACAAAAATTTCCTAATGTTTGGCACATCACCTCCACAAATGACCCTATACATTTTGACTGCATGGTCCAAGCTTCCAGAATAAACACTGAAACATGATGCAATCATTCCAACAACTCTCAGTTTTCCATCTTGCATGCTCAGTATGTGCTCAGCAATAGACATCAATTTCAAAAGATCAGGGACACGCATAAATTCTTTTATGGCATAAAATGTGTGACACTTCTATCTCTATAGACTGAAATAAGTCACAACTGTCTTCTCTAGGGAGCACGCTTGAAAATACTGTGTCAAAGCATGTCAAAGTGTAAGTGCCCTCAACATTCCATGTAAAAAGACAAAGGAGAAAAAGATTCAAAATGTTTTGCACTAAGCAACCTGCAGAAGCTACTGAACATATGTCAGGAATTACCCCACACCACCATATAAGCTACACTCTAAATTTTTTGTGTGCACGTTCACTTCTTTTTAAAGCTTGTAATCTTTCTAAGATGTCTGACAGGAGGGCAGTGGGGCTTGGATTACAGGCATACTCATTATCTGGTTTTAAATGATTAACTTCTCTTGTCTTAGTGGCAACAACTTGGCTGCTGCTGATATCTTTAAAAAGACACAAAATACAGTCAATAAAACTGCATTAAACTATCTGAATCAGAACAAAGTGCAATGACCAAGAACAGCACAATTCAATTCAACTTCATGATAACCAGAGAAACAGACAGGAAGCTTTTAAGCTGTATAGAGAAATTCAAAGCACTATCATGTGATATAACAGCAAGATATGAAGTGATGAATTTCAGTCACGGCGGCTCAGTTTCGCTGAAATCGTTCCCTTTAGTTGGATGCCGGCGCTGGGCCACTCTGGCACTGACCCCGCTCTGACCCTGCACTCCAGGCACTGCCACCACCGTGTGCAAGAATTCCGCCTTCTTTGTTGTTACTTGCGCGGGCTAGACACGCTTCATTTTTTGTGATGTTCGGTTTGTATTAAAGCACGGAAAAATAGTTTTGACACACTCAAGGTTTCGACAGACGTGTAGGGGAAATATTCGGGGTTATGTTCATGTGATTTTCTGCCTAGCCTCACGAATGGTTTCTGTGATATGTGAGAAACAGCAACATGTGTATGATAACGCTGAAGTGTGTGAAACAAATGGTGTTTGGTGATGCTGTTCGCGGCTGGACTAACGACTTTCGGGCAAGCCAAGAGAAGGCGCTTTTTTACAGAAGCCGAAGGTGAAGCTGGTTGTCTGTCTTAACATTGTAGCAGTAGACACTTTGCTCTTTGTCGGGATGGCACGTGTTACCCTGAGAAAACTAAACTGCATGATGTAGCGCCGGTTGAAAAACGGATAAGTTTGTCGTAGTGGTATAACGGTTGGTCGCTAGCATTGTCTGCTTCAGTTTCTCGAACAGAAACATGAATGTTCTGTCTCTCCACCGGGCGTGTTTGGTATGCATGGAAAGCTTGTTTTAAAATCTACCAACAGACGACAAAAGCTGGGACATCAGCTTCGTGTAGAAATGCGCGTGTACACGTATAAACAACAACCATGTTTTAGTGAACTTCCCACTGGTCAGCTATCAGCACACCGCCGACAGTGGTGTGTGTGATTCGCGAAATAGCGCGGCAGCAGTCTTATGTGGTATTGGCACACGCTAATCTTACAACCGTCCAGCGTGCTGTATGCAAGGCAGGCAGGCTGGGTCAAGATAACACATTCCTCCGCGCGGCGGGGAGTTTCCTCCCAACTAAAGGGAACGGAATGAACAGCCGTGCAGTTCTCAAACAATATGAACACAGCATATATACGACATACCTGTAAGGACGATATTTTCCCCTGCGCAGCTCAGAGCTTTTGTCAGAGTCCGCAGGAGAAGAGATACTGCTGGGACTATCTTCCTCTGGTCCTGATACAGACAAGAAGTCAGTCACTTCTGATTATCTATTGATACATACACTAAATTGTATTATTGTATTTACTGCCTACTGACAAAAGCAAACTATATCTAAAAAAACCAACTTTTCCTTCATGAATATAGCAATTACAAATAAAGTCAAACCATACACTGATACAGCATACAACCTACAAACAGATTAAGGTTATATTATTAATCATTACCTGTAGACACTCAATGTACTTTCATATACAGAAGCTATCAATATTATTACTTAGAGACACTCCTTGTACTTCATGCTTAGAAGAAATCTATACTCATTGCCAATAATCAGTACTTGTATTTCCTGTATATAGAAGCAATCTACATTAACAGTTTAGACACAGTCCTAAAACTAACTGCACATAGAAGCAATCTATACTAACTATCCATTAACTGTAAGTACTGCACATGGAAGCAATTCATACTATCTGTAAACTGTCTTTGTAGTTTCTGTACATTGAAGCAATTTATACTGATTGTCCAGAGACATTCCTTGTACTTCCAGTACACAGAAGCAATCTATATCCACTGTCCAGAAACAGTCACTATACTCTCTGAATACACAAGAATCTATCCCAACTTCTAGAGACGGTCCTTGTATTTCTTGTACACAGAAAAAAATCCCTACAAGTTAAGTGCCTACCCCTGTTATGTTCAAACATAAACTCATATTTGTTACTGCCTTTAGAGTAACCAAAACTGCCTACAAACAGGCAGAGAATCTTAACTAAGGATAATACCTATAAACTGAATACATTATTCACTATTTCTGTAATCCTCTATTTCTGTCTGTTACGTGGATTGGTCAGCAAAACATTTATACAAACAAAAGAAATAAACAAAATGGCTATTAACATAGCAGCCAGTTTTCAAGAGCTGCCAAACCTCCTATAATGAGTATGTATATATTGTGTTGCGCATCAGAATTAGTTTTCATGAACTGCCAAACCTTGCACGCTGATTATATAAAAACTGTGTTTTGTATCAGAGCCACCACATTTTCCAAATGGTAAGCCTACCTGGTGATTTTTCTTGTTTGTCCTCACCAATCAAAGACTCAAATTTCTCTGCTGCTGTGTCTCTTGGGCTGAAATGAATGAAAGTAAAATTAGATTTTCAGAAAAAAAAAATCATCTAACTTTTGAGCAAACTTGATACACAATATTTTACAATGTCAGTGCTTATGCACACCTGTGTTACTATAACTTATTATGCTACAATACAATATTATTTATTTTTTGCATCTACAGGCTTTAGAATCAGAGAAAACAAATATATTCATGCAGGCTATGACTAAATAATAAACATTCATGCAACTATGACTAAATAATAAACATATTCATGCAGACGTACTATGACTAAATCTTCTTTCATATATTTCTAGCATTTCTGTTGCTAAAATGCATATAATTATAAAGAGTTCTGGCTTGTCAGGGAATAAAGACCCACTTCATCTTTGAAAATGTTTCCAAATTTAATCACTGATTGTCCAGTGTCTGAAATCTTAACTATAACATTAGACCCTCTTAAATAATTATCCTCCAAAATGCAACATTGTAGGTCTTGCTTTATTACATTCTGAGATAAAAAAAATTGTTCACAATTTATAAACATCTTAATCTTTAATTTCTTTGTGTCTGTTTTTCATAAAACATTCTTCACAACAGAAACTGAACAAAGTGCTGGCTCTCACCTCTTTTTGGTCCCAGGGTTCTTCTCTTTCTCTGTCCAGGCTTCTTTAGGTACTGTCTGGCTTTTTTCCTCCTGCCTCTGCTGCTCCAGTTGCTGCTGTAGCTGTTGTTGTTCATCCCGCTTCTGCTGAAGCTGCTGTTGCAGCTGCTGCTGTAGCTGCTGGTACTGAGGTGATCACGCTGAGAGCTGTACACTGGGTAACACAACAGTTCCTGTCGTTGTGGTGATTGGAGCTCAAGGCTGTGATTGAAGGTTCTGTCTGCCATCTTCTTCATCTGTGCAGAGATCAGGGACTGAGCGGCACCGGTAGCTGAAAACATGGCCTCTAGTTTGGGATGTGAATCGAGATAGGAGCTCGGGACATGACTGTTGTCAGAGGTGTCACTCAGCAAAGACATATCCAAACGTTTGCGCACGGAATCTTCATCCTTCATACCCGTCAAGGTGTTGTTTGGTGAAGAATCAGGATCACCGTTACCAAAATGACTGATCCGATTATTTGAGGTCAGATGAAAGTGAAGCTCCCTTTCTTCAGCGCTGATCTGGGACAAGATGCCTTGAGCCTGTTGGTCAGGATTTGTGGAGGTCAGAATGCTCATCACCTTGTCTGCCATGCTCTAATCAACCAGCAGTCCACATGTAGCATGCAAGGAAGCAAACCACAACCAGGATATATCAGAAGCAAGCCAACACCAACACCGATCAAACTCAACACAGCTAAATGCATTCCGTTAATAACAACAACATTTTCTGCTGTGTATGAAAGAGGTTATTTTAAATCAATCAACAAATGCAAACAAATGAACCAAAACCTGATAAATTTCAAAACAGATAACAGTTATCACCACTATGTGAGAAAATCCCAGTCCTCTTTCAGATATTTTTTACTTGGTTTGAGATCAAATAATGTATGTATTGTAATCACTTAGAGACTTACACTATGGCACTCAAATAGTTAAAACGGTTAATGTCAACACAATCGAAAGCAGTTTTACACTGAACACACAAAAAAATTCAATTAGTCAATACCTACCACACCTACAGTCAACAACAATGAGTGTTAGTACAAGAAAGCAACACATTTTTTTCCGAATTTGACAACTGATTTTAAAACATGCAACCTTTAACAATTCACTTCAAGCTACATCCAATATCATTAATCATTGCTGACAGAGTGAAATAATGTCCCTTCCCACATCCTTCCCCCGCTTTTCCTTTTTTTGGTTGTTGTCAGTGTTGTTCTTTCTGCCAGTTTTGTTTTTCAGTTTGAATAAAATCTCAACTGAGAAATTAAAAGATCAACAAAAAAGTAAATGTTGGCAAATTAAAATCAGATATCAACTGCAAAGGAAATATACAAATTGGATCAACAAAATACTTTTAATAAAATAAAAACATTCATAGTAAAATGATAATTATACACCATTACTGTATGTATCATAGCACATATATTTGTGGAAAAAAACTCAATAAAATACAACTAAATAGTTTTCTGGGTGTCTAGCCAGTATACATATGACAATAATGAATGATGTATTGGATTTGAAACTATTCTGATGCACAATCAGGTTCAATCAACTGTAAAGTTTAATTAGAAATATTGCAAAGCAAAAACACTAAAAGCAAAAAAAAAAAAAAAAATTCTTAATCATTTCTATTGATTCAATGCTCTTGGCAGGCCTGAATGACTTAGCTGGTAAAGCCATGGACTGGAGATCTGATGTCTTTGCGTTCAACCCCAGCCTGCCAACATTTTCTCATGGGTTTATGTGTAAGCTTAAGGCTTGTGCCATGATCACCATACACATGGCACCTGTGATACTATTATTACTGCATATGGAATTCGTTCCAAGGGCAGAGATGTTGTGTTGAGAAACTGAAACTTATAAAAAGACAGCAACAAAAATAGTCAAAATATATCTTGAATTTTAGCATATCATACATTAAACAGAAACTGCAGAAAGTAACTCGGAACACAGACTGACCTGGGATCGTACTGCTTGGTACCTGTCTTCCAGGGCACGTGACTCAGTCCTAAAGGTGGTGATGAGTTCCTCCAGGTCCATTCCCCCTCCAGCAGAGCAGCTGCCTTTCCAAGCTGACTGGTCAGTGTTAGGTCTTCATGATGCTCCTCCTCTTCTGCATGATCCATGCTGGATGTTCGTGTTTCCTCGCCATCTGATGTATAATTTATTTTTTCAGGTTTGGCATCAAGAGGAGATGATTCTGATGTGATGTCACTCATCATGCCTTCAAGGTTGCCAAGAGCACCACCCCTACATCCCAGGTCAGCCCCATAGTCCCACATGAGCCGTCGGCCTCTTTCTGGAGTGGTGGTGGTGCTGGGCACGATATCACCTTCATCACTGTCTGACTTGGTGCTGGCAGCAGCTGTAGTGGGGAGTCTAGGACTGCCTGCAGGCTGACCCATGGTGTGTAGGCTGTCCTGGATCTCTTGTAGATCTCTGTGTAAGCGATCATAGTCCAGACTGGTGGTGCTGTTTGCTGGCTTCTTGTCCACTTCTCTCTCTTTGGCTCGACTGCTTCCGGTCAAGTAGGCAGTTTCCTGCAAAAGTTTGTTGACCTGTTGACTGAGTCTATCATGTTGTTTGGTAGTCTCAGAAGATGAAGGTTCCTGTCTGAGACGTACTGTAGATGGGATAACAGTCTCCGTACTGGACCCAGATTCTCTGCTACTCCTTGTTTGTCCTGATTTATCTGAAGAGACAGAATCCTTTGATGCTGTAACCTCTCTGTGGTCCTTTGCTTTAACAATATCTTTAGAAGATGTGTATGTTTTAGCACTGGAATGGTCAGAGCTGAAACTAGACGTCGACTTACTTTTTAGTGGGTCTGTGTCCAGCTTGAGATCAATGGATGTCTGTTGTTCAGTTGAACCAACCTTCTCACCCGATAAAGCAATCTGAACAGCATCAGAAAAGTATCCACGGCCAGGAAGGTTGCTTTTTATATCCCATGACCTTTCATCTCCACTATCCCCAAAACTTCTCAGCTTTTTGAAGTTGTCTTCAATGCCAATGTAGTCAATTCCACTGTTTGCTTTGTATTGTCTGTCTGACAGGCTTCCTGTTTCCGCTCCAGTGCCAGAGTCTCGGGAAAGTTTTTCTGCACCTGAATTCTTGTCAGGGCTAGGAGGCCAGGATGTGCGTTCAAAACATCTTCGAAGATTTTTAGCAGCCTCGTCTCTGGACTGTGACAGATTAGCGCTAGAAAGGTCATGATTTTGGAAAGACTGTTTCCCAAAGCTATACTCTGAGAGCTTGGAGCTGGTCAACTGAGGGGGGCTGATGGAAGAGTCAGGTTTCAGAGAACAAATGCTAGACACACTTAATCCAGACTGTTCCTTGATGTCACTCAGATGAAGTGAGTTGTCCTGCACAGGTTTAGAATCTGTCATCAGCAAACTAGTCTTTGAGACCCTGCTGGCTGATCCACTTTTTGTGCTGCAAAGTGGTGGATTGAAAGAGGACACCAAAGAGCTGCCTTTGGAGTCAGCATTGCTGGTAAACAGAGAACTAGACCTCATCTCTCCTGCCAGTCTTGGGGAAGTATTTGTGTCAGATTCGGTAACATAAGGATTCCAGTCATTGTCTGACAAACCAGCAGCAGTCTCTGGGTATCTGGCATATGAGGCACCCCTGTAATGCCTAAAGTCATTGTCAGAAGACAGGTGAGACTCATCACTTTCTCCAGAGACCAGCGGTCCTGTAGAGAGATTCCCAGTTGTGAAGTCTTTGGACACCTCAGCAATGGCTGTTGATACCACTTCATCACAACCACTCTCCTCCGTATCCCTTCCTGACTGCGATGTTAAGTCAATGGGAAACTCTTCCAAACTCATTCCTGCATAGAAAATAATGAAAATATTCAGTTTAAACACAGCCACAAAATACAAATAAAGTAAACAGATGAATACATGAAATAAAAAAAAAATCATCACTACTTTAGAAGAAACACTAAACTCATAAGCATAATAATCACATGTAACCACACAATAACAACAACAGAACTGTTAATGTTATGTCAGTGTTAAACTGCTTCTCAACTCACACACACACACACACACACACACACACACACACACACACACACACACACACACACACACACACACGAAATAACGTATGCATGCACGCATGCAACCACCCGCCCATCTATACACATACCCACACACCCAAGCACGCATGTATGCACACACACACACATGCGATGCATGCGTGGGCGTGTGTGTGTGTGCACACACACACATACATACATGTAAGGAGGCAGAAAAAGACTGCACACACAGACTGACAGAATCATCATAAATATTGCTCGCGCATGCTCTTTCCACCTGACATACACACTTACCATTTGACTTTTTGGTACTAGAATACTGGTCAATCTTTTGATTGGCATCATCCATCTCGTCCAACAGCTGCTGAATAAAATTACTTTGTCCTGTCTGCTGTTTCGAAGAACCACCTGAGGATAACTGCTGGGATTCTAATCTTGTGCCTGCTAGGGAACGATGACTGAATGAGTCGTGACTGTAGGGAACGCCAAACGTGGACTGGCATGTTCATCATCCGAATCTGTATCGGCTTGCAGCTCGTACCATGACGTGAAGTCCAATGTCTAAGGGAAACATTATACGTCATATTAGTAACTGAAATTACTTAACACAGAAGGGACAAAATTTCAGGTACACTACAGTATACTCCCTAGTTTTGCTAATATGATTGGGAAAGGGGAATGAGAGCACCTGGTCACAACATGAAAGCTGGAGGGAAAGAAAACACCCGGTAGACCCAGGGAGAAAATACTGGACGGACTTACAGGGTGGCCAAGGACAGAGAGGGTGGGAGAAGTACTTGCAGTGTCATGGAGGGCAATGATCACCAACACCATGCGGCAGGGCACATGATGATGATGATTACGATTCAGCAGTGCTCAGCATATTATAGTTATCTACATCCATACTAGTATTCTACAGCAGTGTGACTACAGGAAAGTAATGCTATCATGTTTAGCATTAAGTTTGAAAAAGTTCTATACTGATAAACGAAGTGATGTAAAATTCCCTCATTTTCAGTTAAAAGATGATAATCCAGATACGAAATTTCATCTAAAACAATACTTTCAGTATTATGGTATGTGTTGTGTGCTTACAGACAATATGTACATGCAGCTAAACTTATTCCCTTTTTTCCCCCTGCATGCAACCTCTAAAATTGCCAACATTTGCCAAAAGCATGATCAATAATAATATGTCCACAAAATCTCATAAACTGCATGCTTCCAAATCAACGTCAATCTTTCATCTTACTACTATTAGATAAAAATTTCCTTTTAAATTGTGACAAAATAAAAAGGTCAAGTTTGTAATTTAACAAGTTCTCAAAAGTGTTAAATGTAAAAGTTACTTCAAGTCTACACACATATTAAAAATAACAAAAAATGGCCACAGTTTAAAAACTAGTACAGCTAATTCCCCAATCCTAAACCAGGTCATATGAGAGGGATGTAGAGGGCTCTGTTTAGGGATAGTACCTTTGTTCTCTGGCAGCTGCATCCTACTTGTAGGATGGACGGAAACACTGGTCTCCATCTACTCAATCTCTAATGGCTGGCTACATCACATCCCAGTACACTGCCTCAGCTGGCGAACTAAACAATGTGAGAATGTGTGTGTGTGTGTGTGTCACTGTGTGTGTGTGTGTGTGTGTGTGTGTGTGTGTGTGTGTGTGTGTGTGTGTGTGTGTGTGTGTGTGTGTGTGTGTGTGTGTGTGTGTGTTGTGTGTGTGTGGTGTGTGTGTGTGTGTGTGCGTGCATGCGCATTGTTTGTTTCCTGTAAAATGCAGTGAGTATGCTTTTGACATAGACTATTTGTTTATAAAGTATGTGAAATCATTATTATTAATATTATTATTACTATTGTTGTTGTTGTTATCATTGTGCATTGAGCATGTTCTTGACATATACTGTTTATAGTGTATAAGTGAACCATTATAACTATTATTACCATTATTGTGCAATGAGTATGCTTATGACACAGACTGTTTGTGCAATATGTTCATATTGTTAAGTGAAATAACAATATATAGATCATTAGATGACAAAGAGCTTGAGACCTC
The DNA here is from genome assembly GCA_030674185.1 of Monoplex corrugatus. NCBI lineage: Eukaryota > Metazoa > Mollusca > Gastropoda > Littorinimorpha > Ranellidae > Monoplex > Monoplex corrugatus. The sequence continues at coordinate 47,525,457 of CM060307.1, forward strand.
AATACTTGCAGGTCAGCTTTTTGAGGGCAGTTTCTCTCCCTAGCTGTTTTACCATCCCTACCCCTGAAAAGATCAGATATCCATTCATAGCTGAGTGGCTGGAGGTCACATGCATATGTGAACTTTTGAAGGCATGATCTGCATCTGAACAAACTTGTGCAGGCAGACTGTAGAGTGTAGGTAAACACTCCACCTCAAAACTAACTACTAACAGTTTTGCTATTCCATATGAACTAAATGTCAGTCATGGATGAGACTGCTGATGACACTTGACAGTCTTGATTGGAGAACTATGATATTTTGTTAAATCATTACTACATACAGTGCAGAGCATCTACATCAATTATTACAAACTGAACATGACATGTAAAAAATAAAAAGAATTAAATAAAAGGCTTAATGACAATTACAGTGTTCTTTACCAGAGAAAAGATACAGAATTTCTTCGAACTAGAAGACACTGACTTTATATTTGCTGTCTAAAATATATTCTTCAAGTTACACTACTACTGCACTAGCATGCACTTTGCAGCATCAGAATGCACTACCCATTATTCAAACTTCTGTGTCAAACTTTCATGATTTTAACCACTGAGCTAAAACTGTATCATTCTCTGAAAATGTTATGATGAAAACAACTTCATGCTGTTTGAATATCAGGGAAAAAATAATCATTTATTATGTAATTGAACCTGAGACCACCATAACAAAGATTAGTGTAAAGAACATGTGTACAAAGGTCACTGCTGCTTTATTCCTATTCCGTACAACTGATACTTAAAAAGAAACACCACAAAGTTACTATGTACTGTTACTACTATACTGAAAAAATAAAAACATTTAATTTTTTACAGCCCTAATTCATAAAAATGCTGGCCAGTTTGAATCCAAATGCTGCGTATGACCAACTCCCTAAATATGGGCTTCAATATTATGACATATGATATATATACATCATGTCACTTAGGATACCAATGATCTAGACCACCTAGTTTTTTCTCCCTTTTTCTCTCCCCCTCCTCCTTTCCTTTCCCCATTTTTTCTAAAAAAGAATTGTTTTTAATCAAATATGTTCATTCCTTTGTCAATTATTCTAATTTTAATGTCCAGCCATATGCCGAATTGTGTTACTCACATAGAAATCTTTGATTTTAGAATACATTCCTGCAACACTTCAAGCAAATGTGTACTAATCCAAAGAAGCTATTTCCAGCATACTGCCACTGGTTTTGTAAAACCAGTTCTTGCTAACGCCGTGTAACGGTGAACTAAAAGTGTGTTTCTAGTCGTAATCCGACAGTTGTCCCAACAACCAACGAAGCAACAATACGATTTACATGCCTTATTAACCACAGGCCCACTAAGACATACCTTCTATCCCTACTTTTAAGATGAATACGTCTGCACACAATGGGAATTTCAGCAAGGACGAACACAATCCAAATCCGGCAAATGCAACTTTACTAACTAAGCAAGCCCCAGCTTGTCAAAACATGTTCAGGGATAAACGGTACCATGAAAGGGGTGAACGGCGCGTAAACTCTGATAAAGGACATTCGAATCATTAACATATCTAATCTTTAAAATAGCTGCCAGTTTTTGTTCTTGATTGTGCATACCTCCGACGCCATGGACGTTGATAATGTTTTCAAAGCACAATTTGTCTTCCACCAGCAGACATTTTGTAAACACAAATGTTGCCGCCTGAAATACAAAGCTGTCAAGTAATATTTTCCATTAGTTTTGCATATGGTAGTACGAAATAATAAAGTATATGTTAGAGGCCTATTTGAATCGTATTCCTTCTTGTTACCTGTCCAAAAATTACATACACTTCAATTACGAAACTACGGAGAGGAAATCGAGTACGACCAAAATGGCTGCGCCCTGACAACACACGGGCGGTAGAAGAAACCGAAAGCTCTTGTCCAACTCACATGGTGTATACTTCTTGAACGCAATCTACACGGAAATCAGAACATTTGGCGGACACTTATTGAACCTGGTTATTCAGGTCTAATATGGCCTCCAGAATGTTAAGACAACTTAGCAGTCTTCGAGGACAAGCTTCAAATGTCAAACAAAGTCACAGTCTGAATTGTTGGAACTTGAAGTGGAACCAGTATAATTGTGGACGAGTCATATCAGGTGTTCGCCTGAAGTCTACAACTAACAAAGACAAAGATTTTACTAGTCTTATCCAACCACTCACCATAAAGCCAACAAACTTATCAGATGATATAAATGTTGGTGCAGAGCTGACAGGAACGTTGAAGAAGGGTAAGTCACTAAGTGAAGTAGCCTAGGCCTATTATAATAATTATATCTCATTATCATCATCATTTGCCTAAGTTCCGTATGGCGTTGGCCATAAAGGCATTATTGTCCTCCATCTGAATCTATCTTTTGTCACTGCAACGCAAGTGTATCTCCTACTCTTTCTGTCCTCATCCTCTCCACAAAACTGTCCCAATATTTTCTTCCTGGGTCTGTTTGGTGCTCTTTTTCCCTCCAGCTTTCCTGTTGTGACAATGTGCTCAAATTTCTATTGCCTCATAAAATGTTCTCAGACAACAAAGGCTGTGCTGGCTTTTGCCATGAGCATTGGATGGAAGATGGATGTATCCCACAGGATATCATTTATGGTGAACTAGTCTCCGCAGGAGGTCTGTTGGCTGCCCCCAGCTATGATACAAAGAAATTTGCATGCACAACATGAAAGCTCTGGACATCAACACAGAGAGCTGGGAAGACACAGCAGCTGACCGCAACAGATGACACAGTGTACTCCAGAAACAACTCTGGTCGGGGGAATAGAGGATCCAGACCTTAGTTGAAGAAAAGAGAGTCTGGTGGAAAGCGAGCTTCTATGAAGACAATCCCATAGCCAGCATCCATGGATACATGTATGTATCTAATGTCGCAGAGGCTGCTTTTCCCGTATTGGCTTTAAATATTAGCCACAGCTGACACTGCTCAAGAGGCGCTAACTCAACTCAACATGACACTAGGGAGCATTGTCATCCATGGCAGATGGGGGAAGTGGTGATGAGAGGTTTAGGTAAGAAGAAGAAATGTAGGAAAATGGAAAAGAATGAATATTCTGAAAAGTGGCGAATAGGGGGTATCTCTGATGCTTACTGTGTGGAAAGACAGAAAAAGGGGTAGATATTGCCAGACTCGTTACAGCTACAAAACAGGAACTTTTGTCAAATTCTGTTATGGCGTGGTACACTCAAACAGCGTGGCACACTCATGTGCCTATACAGTGTAGGTTTATGCATGTAGACATAGACCTATGTGAAAGACATCAAGACCCTGAGCTTAGTGACACAGTGACGTTTTTTAAGGGACTGGATGGTGGTTGGAGAAAATGCAATATTCGTCAGGTGGCTTGGATAAATTTTACCCAAATTCCAACTGGCTGGGAATATGTATTAATTTTTGGTAATTTTTGTCTTCAAACCAGTAATTTCCTGGTTTTAGCTGTTGACACCTTCATTGACACATACATAAAAGGATGAAGAGTTATATACTACACTCAGCCTGTCAAGATTTGTTCTCATCTCTGTCTCACACAGTTATGCAAGAATATAATCATATAATTGACCATCCAGCCACACAGTACTTACAAGTTTACAAACAGTTACCAAAGGAGGAATTCATGTTCACTGCTTGCAGTAAAATAGCTGGATTGTAATGTAATGATTAATGCCAATACATTCACACATACCTGAGTTCGTGACAACTCTTGACAGAAGAGTATACATGTATATGTACTATTACTAGCTGACATTGGTAAATTCATTTATAGCAGTTTTCCTACACTACAGGTCTCACCAATATCTGGAACAGTTTCAGTTTCTTGAGGTAATAATTATGTTCTGTAATACATTCCATATGCATTGATGCCATGATGCCATGCGATGGTGAAGATCCAAACCGATCATGTCATAAGTCTTAACACTATTGTGACTAGCACTGCCTCTGCCTTATCCTCCTGCTGAGCTGAGCTTGCCTCCAGAAAAATTTGAAAGTACAAAACAGTAGAAAATGCAGTGCTTGTTTTCAATTTGAAACTTCCAAGTTCGAAATTCTGTTTGGGAGTTATTATTTTTTGACAGTGACCTTGAGAATTACAAAGTCTGGATTTTCTGTAATCATCATCATCATCATCATCATCATCATCAGGTGCTTTGCCATATGGCGTTGGCAATCATGGCCTTCCATCTGTTTCTATCCCTTGTTGTCTCAAGCACCTCTCGACCCTCTTTGTCTTCAGCCACTCTGCAAGTCCGTCCAATATCTTCTCCTCGGGTCTACCTGGTGCTCTTTTTCCCTCCAGCTTTCACAAGTGTCCGTCCATTATCTTCTCCCTGGGTCTACCTGGTGCTCTCTTTCCCTCCAGCTTTCCTGTTATGACCAGGTGCTCCAATTCCCTTTTCCTCATAAAAATGGCATATAAATGTTGCCTTGTTTCCCCCTAAACTTCCTTAAGAATGACTTTCTGTATCCTCCTCTATCAAGACTGTCTCGTTTGTTTTCTTTGCTGTCCATGGAACTCTCAACATTCTTCTTAGAAACCACATCTCGGCTGCCTCAATCTTGTTCTGGCTTTGCTTGTTGACTGCCCATGCCTCACAACCATACAACAGTATTGGTTCGATATAACATTCAAGAACTCTCTTCCTGATGTTAATTAATAGGCATCTGTTGGTAAGAATGCTTTTCATCTTCTTGAATGCTGTTTTGGCTTGGCCGATTCTGCTGGCTATTTCTGATGTGCATCTACCGTCTGGTGAAATGATCGTTCCCAGGCATTTAATCTTATCAACCTGTCTCAAGGTTGTGCTGTTTGCTCTAGTGTTATATTGCATGAGGGGATTTCATGTTTTTTACTGATCACCACGACTTCAGTCTTCCTGCTGTTTAGTTCCAACCCCTTACCTTTGCTTTCCATTTTTAGTATATTCACAAAGTTTTGTAGGCCCATTTCATTTTCTGCAATTAGCATGGTGTCATCTGCGTATCGAATGTTATTTATCATTTTTCCTTCAACCTTTAATCCAGGGTCTTCCTCTAGGTTTGTCATGATGTTTTTGCTGTAAAGTGAAAGCAGATCTGGTGACAAAACACAACCTTATCTGACTCCTCTTTTGATGTTTTGGAAAGAGTTTATATCGTTTTCTATTCTCATTGCAGCTGTTTGTTCCCTGTACACATTTCTGATCATTCGTAGATCTTTTCCATCAATATTGAGTGTTTTTTAGTTGGTTGATCAGTTCTCCATGTCTTACCCGATCAAAAGCCTTGGTGTAATCAACAAAGCATAAATCCTTATTCATCTCGATTGACCTCTCTATGATAGTACTTAGGATGTATTATATATGCCATTAATAGTTCCTTTCCCTACGACAAATCCACACTGTTCTTCTGCTGTTTCTCTTTTGATTCTATTCCTTGTCCTCATCATGATTATTCTTAATAGGATTTTTGTTACGTGACTCATCAAGCTGATTGTGCGATGGAGTTTCCATTCTATAGCCCCTTTCTTCTTTGGAAGTGCAATGAAAATTGATTTTGACATATCTTTGGGGATTTTTCCGGTGTCATAAATTTCGTTTAGGAGGACTGTCATTTTTTCTAAAGATACTGAATTCCTCCAGGGCTTCAGTCATCTCTGCAGTAATGTTTTCTGGTCTTGGAGCTTTTCCTGGTTTCATCTTTTTCACTGCTCCTCTAACTTCATCTTTCATTATGGGTGGTCCTTCAGTGTTCTTTCTTACAATGTATTCTTCATTTCTGTCATTTTCAAAAAGGTCTTTAATGTACTCTCCCCATCTGTCTGATATTTTGTCTTTTTCCATGATAAGCGTACCATCTTTCGATTTTAAGCAACCAGTTGATGTGCATGTATTTTTCCTGTGGACAATTTCTTCAATTGATCTATATACATACACTGAAGATCCATTTTGTGTCGGTCTACTATTTCTTTGCATTTTGTTTTCAGCCAAGCTTCCTTAGTTTCATTGCACCTATACCTGATTTCTTTGTTTATCTTCCTGTATATCTCCTCCTTTCTGTTTGCCTTCCTCCGTTCCTCCATCAAGCCTAAAATTTCTTTTGTCATCCAATTCTTCTGTAATACTGTTTGTATTAAAGGGAAGATTATTATAATGGCTGATCATTTTGTTTTGTTTTGTAGTCATTATTTTGTGTGTGTGTGTGTGTTTGTATTTGTGGTGACACTTGTTTTATTTTACAATCTGAAGACGTGTGAATTGTTGTTATATTTAAGATGATGGGAAAATAATATATTGATACATTTGTTTTCTTTTGTTACAGAGGATTTGCTTCGGGTGTTGAATGATTTTTATCGAAGACCTGTGGTGAAGACTTTGGCAGCCGAAAATGGACTTGACAGTATGTACACAGCAATAAAATGACAGTGCTTCATTAAGTTTTTTGCTATTCTGGTACTTTCATGCAGCACTGGGTATTACAGTCACAGAGATATGTTTCGGGTTCTTAATCAGTCTGAAGTTTGTTGGCACTTCAAAATTCAACAGCCGCTATTTGCTGTTGGTTAGTGATTACCACATCAGATTATTACATGAAAGGTTGTGAGTTTAAATTCCATCAGTACATTGTAATTATTGTTGTTTAGATGGTAGTTGAAAATTTCCTGAAATGTTTGTCTGTCTCAGGAGTGCACAGTGCATTTTCAAACTATAGATGGAACTCTGTAAGTTGTAACACCTACAGTTATACAGTGTTTCTTTTATCTTTATTCTCATTACAGTGTTTTGAAAATGGCCAGAGAATCAGATTCAGTAACCAGTTATGATCTACTCTCATGAAGATGTTAGTTTTCTGTTAAGTTCCTGGACATTTGGGTTAACCCTTTGACTTTCGTACCCTAGCCACCAACTGCAAAAGGTTTAAATTTTTGCTTTGCTAACATAGTTGACAATGCAGAGTGCTGGTGGACAGGGTGAGGGAGTCAAAGGAGAGTTAACTTCATCAGCTTGTAGTTATACTTCATATCACTGTTTGTTGGCTCTGTTCTCAGGGGGGTAATGAGGGGAAGAGAACATTGGGAAATGGGTGAGTACATCATAACAGTCCCCACACACCATTGGGAATGCTAAGTTTGAATCCACAATTAATTATCATCATTAGAAGAGTATGAGTAGATGTCGCGCCAGCAGGCAGCAAAAGTGTGTGTGGTGTTTTGCAGTGATTTTATCGTGGTTCTATTTGATTTTATGCATTGGATTTTGTATCAGTTTGTTGCTTTTAAATCCCGACACACGGTGATGTAAATATTTTTTTAAGGTTTTAAATGTTTTACCAGATGGTCTGATTTCGGAGTTTTTGCGCCTACTTTTCATCATTTTGGTTCGGCCGCTCGGGTCGGACATTTTGTCTGTGAACTGTGTTTACATTTTAGCCTACTGTGTTCGCCCAACGCTACAGCTTTCCCAAACCTTTGTGTTCTCTGCAAGTATCTTCCTCTCCTGACTGGCTCGCAATTATGGACCCTTCTTTTATAAGACAAATTGGACTGACACTTTTTAAACACAGCAAGTGCTACCTCGGTGGAGGCATCTACCAGCACATACGAACACTGGGGCTGTGTCCTAAGCCCCGCACTGCGCGATCCTGTCTGGTGGACGTCTCCACCGACTTTGGCACAATCTGCCTCCTGCTGTGCCAGTCCGACACCACTCTTCTGCTTCTTCGTCTCCTCCACTGCCCCTGCACTCGACCTTGCTGCTGCAAACTTCGTCTCCTCCTCTGCCGTCTCCTTCGCCTCTTCCCATCGCCTTCTTGTCCCGCCGGTGCCGTTTTCGTCTTCTGTCCCGCCGGCGCTGCCCTTGTCTTCTGTCCCGCTGGTGCTGCCTTTGTCTTCTGTCCCGCTGGTGCCTCCTTCGTCTTCTGTCCCGTCGTTGCTGCCTTCGTCTTCTGCCCCGCTGGTGTCGCCTTCGTCTTCTGTCCCGTCGGTGCTGCCTTCGTCTCCACCTCGGCCGCCGCATTGTGATAAACTGAAACTATGCCTTTTTAACGCTCAGTCAACATGCACTGATGGCAAAGCTGATGTCATTGCTGACTTTATCGCAGATGAGCATGTTGACATTGCTTTTATCACCGAAACATGGCTTAATCCCCTTGGTCATGAACCTATACATGTGAATCTCACTCCGATGGGTTACAGGCTTGCTTCTTTCCATCGCTCATCCCGAGGTGGTGGTATCGCCATCCTCTACAATGACTCACTCCATTCCCGCCTGTCTTTCTCGCAGTCTCTGCCTTTCTCCCATCCTTCTTTCGAGCACGTTGAAGTATCCTTCCAATCCACCCCTCACCCCATCACCTTCTCTTGTGTCTATCGACCTCCACCTAGCTCTGCCAACAAGCTCACCACATCCATGTTTCTCTCTGACTTTGATCAACTTCTTGATTACTACTGTCTCTTACCTGGAAATCTCATCATTCTAGGTGATATCAATGTCCACTATGACAACACTCACTGTTATGACACAAGACATATCATCAACTCTCTGTCCAATCACAATATGACTCAACACATTTCTGAACCAACCCATCAAAAAGGTCACATTCTTGACTGGATCATTTCTCGTGATCACCACAATTCAGCTACTGATAACTGCTTAGTTCTTTCTACCCGTCTAACTTCAGCCCTTCCATCTGACCACTCTGCAATTCTCTGTTCTCTTGACATTCCTCCTCCTTCCCATACCATGCGCACAGTGATTCGACGCAATCTCAAATCTATCGACCTCTCCTCATTTTCATCTGATGCCTTCCGTCTCCTTTCTGAAAAGTCACATAACCTTGCCGATGAATTCTACACTACTCTCCACCATCTTCTGGACACTCATGCTCCAGCCACAACCCGTCTTTTACCTGACCGCCCCCCTACCCCCCTGGCTCACTCATGAGATTGCCTGTGCAAGACATGCCCGCTGCAGAGCAGAGCGCCGCTGGCGCAAATCCAAACTCACTGTACATAGGCAACTTTTCCAAGCCTCTAAAACAAAAGTATCCACCCTCATTGCATCTGCAAAAACAAACTATTTCCAAACCAAAATCCTGAATGCCTCTTCTTCAAAAGGACTCTTTACAACCATGAATCATCTCCTTGGCACACGAAAAGATTTACCTCTCCCAACAAAACACACAAATGAAGAACTCCCATCTGTATTCTCCAAGTATTTCACCACCAAAATACAAACTCTTCGTGACAGGCTCGACAGGACACCCTGTCAACCATGCCCACCTGACCCTTCCTTCTCTGGCACACCTCTTACTACTCTTACCCTAGTCTCACAAGAAGAAATTCTCAACACAATCAGATCCATGTCGTTCAAAACCTGCGAACTGGATCCTCTTCCAGGTTCTCTCTACTCTGACTGTCTCCCTACGCTCCTCCCATTCATCACTGACATCATCAACACTTCTCTCCAAACTGAAACTGTCCCAGATTCTTTCAAGTCTGCTATTGTTCACCCTCTCCTCAAGAAATACAATTTAGACCCAAATGAACTGAAAAATTACCGGCCTATCTCTGATCTCTCTTTCTTGTCAAAACTGCTTGAAAAAGTTGTCCTCAACCAACTGAACTCTCACCTGTCTGCCAACAATCTCCTCAATCCTTTCCAGTCAGCCTACTGCCAGTGCCATAGCACTGAAACTGCCTTGCTACACATTCTCAACAATCTCCTCCTTGCAACTGATACTGGCAAAGTCTCTCTCCTCACACTCCTTGATCTGTCTGCAGCCTTTGATACCATTGATCATGGTATTCTCCTTTCTAGACTTCATCATACTTTTGGCATCTCTGACATTGCTCTCTCCTGGTTCACTTCTTATCTATCAAACAGAAAACAAACTGTTCTCATCAATGGCACTTACTCTCAACCTGCATACCTGACCTGTGGTGTTCCACAAGGATCTGTCCTTGGCCCTGTTCTTTTCACTCTTTACACCTCCCCCCTGTCCACCATCATCAACTCCCACTCTATAAAACACCACTTCTATGCTGATGACACCCAACTTCAAGACAGTGACTCACCTGACAATATACAGCGCCTCCTGACTCGCACCACTGAGTGTTACTCGGACATCAAAAATTGGATGACATACAACAAACTTCAGCTAAATGATGACAAGACAGAAGCTATCCTCATTGGCACCCGTCAGAAACTTTCTCAGCTGCCTCCTCTTTCTCTCCCATTATGTAACACATCAGTCCCAATTTCTGATTCAGCTAAAAACCTTGGTGTCTGCATTGACTCTACCCTCTCCATGAACAACTTTGTTTCTCAAACTGCCAGATCTTGCTACTATCACCTCCATCGTATAAGCCTGATCAGGAAGTATCTCTGTGGAAACAACTGCTAAACTCGTTCTCTCCTTCATAATGTCTCGCATTGACTATTGCAATTCACTCCTGTCCGGTCTTCCTTCCTCCACCACTCACATCCTACAACGCATTCAAAACAATGCTGTACGCCTTGTACTCAAAAAGAAAAAAGCTGACCACATATCTCCTCTCCTGGCACAACTTCACTGGCTCCCTGTATCAAAGCGCATACAGTACAAACTAGACACCATGTGCTACAAAAGCCTTAATAACGCAGCCCCCGATTACCTGTCAAGCCTACTTGAGATCTATGTTCCCTCGCGTACCCTCCGCTCTGCCTCCGATCCTCTGACTTTTCGCTTTCCACGCACTAAGCTCAATACCTATGGTCCACGAGCCTTCTCTGTTTCTGGTCCGCTCTCCTGGAACAAACTTCCTCTCTCAGTCCGTCAGCAACCTACTTTTGTCTCCTTCAAGTCCGCTCTCAAAACTCACCTTTTCTCCTCTGCATAAAATCCTGACCTCACTCAATCCCCTCTGCAGCCTGTCTCCACTCGGAGGGGAATCACATTGCAATATATAATTGTATATAATATGCTCTCTATAATTTTCCATTGTTTTTATTCTTTCTCCCCATTTATAGCCGTGTGTGTGTGTGTGTGTGTGTGTGTGTGTGTGGGTGTGTGTGTGTGTGTGTGTGTGTGTGTGTGTGTGTGTGTGTGTGCATGGGTGCGTGTGTGTGCGTGTGTGCGTGCGTGCGTGTGCGTGCGTGCATGTGTGTGTGTTTCAGCGCTTAGATTTGATTTTATCAAGATTTTGCGCTATATAAATATTGTAATTATTATATATTATTCTTGCATAGTGCTATTCTCCAAACTCATTTGGACTCATTACATATTACACTTAATCAGAAGTTTTAATGGAGCATGGAGGCATAAGCTGATCATGCTTCTTTGTGTTGTTGTGCAGTCTGTATCTTTGGTGTGCCTACATATGGGTTTTTTCAAGGCTGAGGAGGACTGCCAGATAATCGCTGGCAGGTTTGAGTGGAGTGCATATATATAGAATTGTTTGAGATAAATCCCTCTTGAACAGATTCAAAACTCCAAACTCTATAACTTGTATAAGCCACCAGACACTAACATGACTTGGAATCTTCAACCTTTTCACTCCTGCACCCTATCCACCAGCTGCAAAAGCTTAACTCTTTCACTCCCTCACCCTATCCATTAGCTTCCTGCTTAACCCTTTCACTCTGTCAACATATCTACCAGCTTGCTGCAGAAGCTGGTTGATAGAGTGAGGGAGTGAAAGAGTTAAGTTTTTGCTTTGCTGTCATAGCTGACAGTGTGGGATGCTGGCAGATAGGGTGAGGGTATTAAAGTGTTAATGTGCATATTTGATGAGAAAAACAACCAACAGATCTAGCAAGACATGTCTTGTACTATTTGTAGGGTTTTGTTTATTTTCTGTCACAATCAACTTTCCATACCTCTGTTCACAGAGAAGCTTTTTTCCCTCAGTCCTACATGAGTTTTCGAAAGTTTGTGGTGGAGTCTGAGCAGCTGGCAGTTGATCTTCACATCACCCTGAGTGACATTCTCCAAGGAGCAGGTATGTCAAATAACAAAGCATAAACATTTCATGTTGAACAAACAGTCTCTTCCATATCAAACACTAACAATAAAAGAAAATCATTTGTGCTTTTGTCATGGGTTTGTTACTTTATACCATACATGTTCAAACCTAAACATTCTTGAAAGTTCTTGTCATTTTTTTTAATGTTGAAATGAGTAAGTGGAACTGTGCAAAACCTTCATTATCTTCTGTGGAGTTTCTTTTGTTTTCCTGAATAACCAGTGTCAAAAATAACATGACTGTTTTGAGGCTGTTATAAAAGTCATGTGGCTCTATTTTGAGCGTTCGACAGATAGCCTGTTTCAGCAACAGATTGATAGAAGCGCAGACAAGTGTCAAACTTTAGGACTTTGCCTGTATGTAGGATGGGTACTCGTGGTTCATGCCATGATGGTTTTACATGGCATTTGCATGGTTAGTATACATGGAGTTTATTTCAAGATTGCAGATGCTGCTTGAAAGAGTGACACTGAAACTGTCAAAATGTTTTTCTGTTAATGTTTCCATAATTCAGGAGTTAATTTGCTAGAAAGTCTGGTTCATATATATCATGAGATTTGAGAAATAAAGTTAGGATATCAGTTTCTATACGATGATTACAGGACATGTGGACGACCTGTTTCCCTATTTCTTACATCATGCCCGAGAAATTTTTCCTCACCTGGAGTGCATGGATGACCTGAGAAAAATCAGTGATCTGCGTTTGCCTGCTAACTGGTGAGATTACATCTGTTCCATTTCTAGATATGTTTATGTATGTTTTCATTGTTGTGTATAAATGAATGAATGTATAAGCACTTGTTAGTGTTTGTGTATGCACTCATTTATCATTTAAGAGGATAGAGAGTGTCTAGGTAAAACCTGAAGTATGTAGAATTCAGTTCATTATTTCTCAGATCTTATCAATTAACCTTTTGTCTCTTGCACCCTGTCCATCATCATCCTGCATTGTCAACCTTGCTGGCAAAGCAAAAACTTAACCCTTTGATTTCCTGACCCTATCCACCAGCTTTCTGCAGAAAGCTGGTGGATAGAGGGAGGCGAAGGGTAAAGTTTTTGCAGTTCATTGATAAGGTGTGGGAGTCAAAGGGTTAAAACAATATTGATAGTATTTTAATATTTCATGTAAACTTAAACTGGTTCTGCACAGGAGTGGATTTGTAAGATACATTGGGAGATTGTATTGTTAATTGGTCTGTCTAAAGGTACCCAGAGGCACGAGGAATCCAGCGCAAGATAATTTTCCACGCAGGTCCTACAAACAGCGGCAAAACACACCATGCCCTTGAGAGGTTTTTAACTGCAAAGTCTGGTGTCTACTGTGGGCCACTCAAACTACTTGCTTCTGAGGTCTTCCACAAGAGCAACAATGCTGTGAGTTTGTACTGATTTTCTTGAAAGATACCATGTTTTACCCACCCACATTCCTCATCTGCCATTGTTCCCTTACAATATGTTTCAGTGATGCATTTGTGTGTGCAGTGATTATATTTTCTGTAATAAACAGGCAAAGGGAACAGTGAGTATTTGCTACACACTGAATTTTTTTCTTGATAAACAATCAAAGTTAAAACATGAATGGTTTTATAAATCAGGATAATACATTTACTGATCTGATGTGACAAACCACAAATGGCTTGATAATGTGAATTATAAGTTTGCTGATCTGTATGTCAAAAGACAAATAACGTTTAGATAAGAATAATGTTTGCTGATCTGTATGTCAAAATAGTAATTGCTTTATTATAAGAATAATATGTTTGCTGGTCTGTATGTCAAAATAGTAATTGCTTTATTATAAGAATAATATGTTTGTTGGTCTGTATGTCAAAAAGTAATTGCTTTATTATAAGAATAATATGTTTGTTGATTTGTATATCAAAACAGTAATTGCTTTATCATACGAATCATATGTTTATTGATCTGATATGACAAAGCATAAATGGCTTCATAATAGAAATCATGTTTGCTGATATGTATGTTAAAACACAAATAGCTTTATTGTCTGAATCATGTTTGCTGATCTGTATGTTGAAACATGAATGGCTTTATCATATGAATCTTATGTTTGCTATTCTGATGAAACTTTTTACAGTTGTTAACTCAAATACACATCACATTGGTTCATACTGATAAATTGCAGAAAATTGATTTCATTTGTATTGATTATTTATTGTTTGTTTTTATTAATTTGTGTGTTTGTCTATTCTGTATAGAAAACTGAAGGTCTAGACATACAACTAAAATTGTTGTGACCATGTTTTGTTTGATCCAGAACACAAGAGTTTTATTTGTCCATTCCAAAACGGGTAGAAAATTTGGTCAGCAGCATAAGGGTGTCATATCATGATGTATGCACATGCACAATGCACAGACAGACAGACAGACAGAAACACACACACCACACACACACACACACACACACACACACACACACACACATACATACACACACACACACACACACACACACACACACACACACACACACACACACACACACACACACACACACACACACACACACACACACACACACCACACCACACCACACCAACCACACCACACCACACCACACCACACCACCCACTCCACACCACACAACACAACACAACACAACACACATGTGTAAGACAAAGCAAACTTTTTCGTGTCAACCACAGAAACTGACTGACCTGCTGTTGTGTCCACTCAAAAGAGTGCACCCATTCCATGAAAAAATGTCAAACTCAAAGAGTTGCGCCCCTTCTGTGTAATGTGTCCTTTGGTGAGTACAGCACCTTTATTCATATTTTTGATAATGTTTTCCTCTTCTCCAGGGCACCCCCTGCGACTTAGTGACAGGTGAAGAACGGCGCTATGTGAATGGAGATGGCGCAGCTTCTGGACATGTCGCATGTACTGTAGAGATGACCAGCGTTACCACTCCTTGTAAGTCTTATGGTTTTTCTTTCTGTGTGTCTGTCTGTTCATCTGCCTATCTGTTGTCTTGCATTTAGTGTCTCCTTTCCATCTTTTCCTTCCCTTTTTTGTTTTTTGTTCGTTTTCTTTTTGTTCCCCCTTGTATGTTTTACTGGTGAGAGGGGACAACAGAGACTGGTAAATACTTTGGCAGGTTTGGAGTTTGTTCAGAAAGGATTCATTGCACTCAGACAAGTCCATATATGCTCCACCCAAGTCTGCCAGCAGTTGGGATGGGATAGAGGAACATATGAAAGACAAAGCTGACACAACCACTGTGATGGAAACATTCAGCCAATTTTTAATGCTGAGATCAAACTGGAGATATGTGATTTTGATCCGGGGCTTTATCAGAAGAACCAACCAGCCTGCATAACAGAATCCAAACTGAATGTTTCTTGTATATCTACCATAGGCCTTTGTGTAAGAGAGAGTGAGAGAGAGGGGGGAGAGAGGGGGAAGAGAGATGGAGGTGGAGAGAGAGAGAGAGAGAGAGAGAAGAGAGAGAGAGAGAGAGAGAGAGAGAGAGAACATATTTTTAAAGTAATTTGATCAGTGTAGGGAAAAACCCATGAATATGAGAATATTATCAGAATGAAAACTGTATTCAAGTAGAGATAGTTTCAAACCTTATTGGTATCAAAGTATTCTTATTTTCAGAATAAAATTATTTTGAACATTGTTGGTATTTAAATTGTTGGTATTTAAATATCTTTTTTTCTTTTTATTTCATATTTTTAAATGATAGACAGTATGCAGCTTTTGTTTTCTTTTAGTTCTTGTACTAGTTTACTGCCCAGATTTTTCATTCTTGCAAAGTAGATTTATAGAAGGATTTTGTCATTTATTTGTCGTATATTTGTTTGGTTTTGGTGTATCTAGTTGCATCTTCAATATCGTTGTGATCTTTGATTTTTTCCTCCATTTTCTGTGAAAACCTTAAAGCTTGATCATGTCAGGAAAGTGTTCATATAAAGATAATTTTTGTAATTGTCTTTAATGTTCCGAGTTTTAACACTTTTTTCTCTCAAAGTAGGAAAAATGGAGATACAAGATATGGCAAAGTCATAATGACTCCAAAATTTTAATGAAAGAGACAAAGAAAGAAAGAAAACATAAATCTTGACATTCAGTAACTTATTTCACAGACAAACAGTCTTTTCATATGGTTTCAATTTCAGTTTTTTGTTAAGATAGTTTTATAGTGTTTGTAAAATCCTGTTTGCGCTAACATTACAGAATGAAAAAAAAAAGTTCCAAAATAATCATGGCCAGTGAAATAAGCCTATGCACAAACCTAATCATACAGTCATCTTTACAGATGAAGTTGCTGTCATCGATGAGATCCAGATGATAAGGGATACTCAGCGAGGCTGGGCCTGGACGCGAGCATTGCTGGGCATATGTGCACATGAAGTTCACCTGTGTGGGGAGTCATCCGCCATTGATCTAGTACAGGAGCTGATGATGGGGACTGGGGATGAGGTGGAGGTAAGGGTTGGGCTTTAGGTGTTGTCAGCTGCTTGTAACTGTTCAGTTTTTGTTGTAAGGAACAAGAGTTAGTGTACTGTTTTGTGTTGTGTGTGTGTGTGTTTGTTGTAAGGAACAAGAGTTAGAGTGTACTGTTTTGTGTTGTGTGTGTGTGTGTTTGTTGTAAGGAACAAGAGTTAGTGTACTGTTTTGTGTTGTGTGTGTGTGTTTGATGTAAGGAACAAGAGTTAGAGTGTACTGTTTTGTGTTGTGTGTGTGTGTGTTTGTTGTAAGGAACAAGAGTTAGTGTACTGTTTTGTGTTGTGTGTGTGTGTTTGATGTAAGGAACAAGAGTTAGAGTGTACTGTTTTGTGTTGTGTGTGTGTGTGTGTGTGTGTGTGTGTGTGTGTGTGTGTGTGTGTGTGTGTTTGTATGTGTGTGTGTGTGCTATGGAGAAGAGAGAGGGAGAGTGTATGTGTGCATGTGTACATCAGTATATGTGTATGTGTTTTTGTGTGCACACGTATATGTATATATATGTATATATATATATGTATATATATATATGTGTATCGGCGCTTGCCTTTCCAATGGACCATTCCAGCGACGTGGAGAGGGGGGGTCTGCTGCATGGGTAACAGCTTGCCCTCCACACTTACTTACCCAGGCCTTGCGCTCTGGAGAGGTCACTCCAGCTTCGCTTTGTAGCGTCGACTAAACACGGGAAGTAGCAGTTTACCGGTTTTAAGTCTGCATACTCAATTGGCGTAGAGTCAGACGCCAGGGGCTGCTTCCGACGGTGGGAGAGGTCATCGCATCTCACTGGGCAGCTACCGCCCGCCTTAAGCTGGGCAGCCCCCAGCCAGTAAGGTGCTGCCCCGCCACGCTCCGTTAGCCTCACTGGGTGCGTGGGGTTTAGGGTGAAAACCGACAAGCGGATCGACAACTGTGCACCAGGCAACAGAAAAACGAAAACTCCCGCCCTGAAATTGGGCACATGGAACGTAAGGACAATGACACCAGGCTTTTCTGACGATCTGCAAGAAGTAAATGATGCTCGCAAGACAGCCGTCATCGACAGAGAACTGAGCAGACTGCAGATGGACATCGTCGCCCTTCAAGAAACCAGGCTCCCAGAAACAGGATCTGTGAGGGAGAGAGACTTCACCCTGTTCTGGCAGGGCAAACCATCAGACGAGGTCAGAGAACACGGCGTGGGATTCGCAGTTAGAAACAGATTATTGGGATCCATAACCCCACCAGCAGAAGGAACAGAGCGAATCCTGTCTCTCCGACTCCAAACTACCTCAGGACCAGTCAGTCTAATCAGTGCCTACGCACCAACTTTGGCATCCACAGCAGAAGCAAAAGACAAGTTTTATGACGACCTCAGTGCTGCTATAAGGAGAATTCCTGACAGAGAACTACTGTTCATCGCCGGCGATTTCAACGCCAGAGTGGGTGTCGATTACAATTCCTGGCCCACCTGCTTGGGCCAGTTCGGCACTGGGAAAATGAACGAGAATGGCCAGCGCCTGCTAGAGCTCTGTTGTCATTATGGGTTGTGCGTCAGTAACACCTTCTTCAACACGAAGCCTCAGCATCGAGTCTCCTGGAGACACCCGCGATCCAAACACTGGCACCAGCTCGACCTGATCCTCACCAGACGTGTCAACCTTTCTAGCATCAAGATCACTCGCAGCTACCAGAGCGCCGATTGTGACACTGACCACTCTTTGGTGTGCAGCAATGTGAAGCTCCGCGCGAAGAGACTGCACCGTACGAGAAAGGAGGGCCGACCTCGCATTGACACCAGCAAAACACGCGATCAAAGAAAAGTGGAGGAGTTTGCGCGTGTGTTGGAGGATTCTCTCCCTGGCCCACCCACTGCAAACGCCCAAGACCGATGGGAACACTTCAGAGATGCTGTCTACAATGCCGCCATGTCTACATTTGGCAAAAAGACCAGCAAGTCAGCTGATTGGTTCGAAGCCCACTCAGAAGAAATGACACCAGTCATCGAGGCCAAGAGAAACGCCTTGACAGCATACAAAAGCAATCCCAGTGAGCAGAACCTCCAGGTTCTCCGCGCTGCTCGCAGCAAAGTCCAGCAGTGTGCCAGACAATGCGCCAATGGCCATTGGCTTCAGCTTTGCTCCCAGATTCAGATTGCGGCTGACACAGGCAACATCAAGGCGATGTATGAAGGCATCAAGCAGGCATTGGGCCCAACGCAAAAGAAAACTGCCCCTTTGAAATCAGCTACAGGGGAGGTGATTCAAGACAGAGAACAACAGATGGAGCGCTGGGTAGAACACTACACTGAGCTATATGCAAGGGAAACTGTAGTCTCAGAAGACGCCCTGAATGCCATAGAGTGCCTACCAGAGCTGGAAGAGCTTGACAGAGAACCAACCATAGATGAGCTCAGCGAAGCCCTGGACTCTCTTGCCTCTGGCAAGGCACCAGGGAAAGACGGTATTCCCGCCGAAGTACTGAAGTGCTGCAAAGAGACACTCATCACCGAGTTGCATGAAATCCTCTGCCTCTGTTGGAGTGAAGGCGAAGTACCACAAGACATGAGGGATGCTAACGTCGTCACACTGTACAAAAACAAAGGTGACAGAAGCGATTGCAATAATTATCGCGGCATATCCCTCCTCAGTATCGTTGGGAAAGTCTTCGCACGAGTAGTACTGAAGAGGCTCCAGGTACTCGCAGAGCAAGTCTACCCTGAATCGCAGTGCGGGTTCCGTGCCAACAGATCCACTATAGACATGATCTTCTCCCTCAAACAACTTCAGGAGAAATGCAGGGAGCAAAGGCAGCCACTCTTCGTTGCCTTCATAGACCTCACAAAGGCCTTCGATCTGGTCAGTAGGGATGGCCTCTTCAAAATCCTTCCCCAAATTGGATGTCCACCCAAACTTCTCAGCATCATCAGATCCTTCCACGAAGACATGAAAGGCACCGTCGTCTTTGACGGCTCAACATCAGCTGCCTTCAACATACGGAGCGGAGTGAAACAGGGTTGCGTCCTGGCTCCCACCCTGTTTGGAATCTTTTTTGCTGTGATGCTGAAACACGCATTCGGTCCTGCAGCTGAAGGCATATACCTCCGAACCAGGACAGACGGTAAGCTCTTCAACCTCTCCAGACTAAGAGCCAAGACCAAAGTCCAGCTGAGGTGCCTGCGTGACTTCATCTTTGCAGACGACGCGGCAGTAACCGCCCACTCAGCTGAGGACCTACAGCAGCTCATGACTCGCTTCAGCGATGCCTGCCAAAACTTTGGGCTTACCATAAGCTTGAAGAAAACACAGGTCATGGGACAGGATGTTGACTCTCCCCCAGCCATCAGCATCAATGACCATGAACTGGATGTCGTCCATGACTTTGTTTATCTGGGCTCAACAATCTCAGACACCCTCTCACTTGACATAGAGCTCAACAGGCGCATCGGCAAGGCAGCTACCACCATGACCAGACTGACGAAGAAAGCATGGAACAACAGCAAGCTGACTGAGCACACAAAAATCCAGATCTACAGAGCCTGCGTCGTGAGCACCCTCCTGTATGGCAGCGAGTCCTGGACTTTGCGTGCCCGACAAGAGCAAAAGCTCAATGCTTTTCACATGCGTAGCCTCCGACGCATTCTAAACATCACCTGGCAGGACAAGGTCCCGAACAACACTGTCCTGGAAAGAGCTGGATGCACCAGCATGTACACGCTGCTGAAACAGAGACGCATGCGCTGGCTTGGCCATGCCGTGCGCATGGACGACGGACGGATCCCCAAAGACCTCCTCTACGGAGAACTGGTGCAGGGAAAACGTCCCACAGGCAGACCACAGCTGCGATTCAAAGACGTGTGCAAGAGGGACCTAAAAGCCTTGAATATCGACAAAGACAACTGGGAAGCAACAGCCCTCGAACGGTCAGCCTGGAGACAGACTGTGCAGAAAGGTCTCTCCAAGTTCGAAGAGACACTCGCTCAGCGGCACGAGGAAAAGAGAACGAGAAGAAAGGCTGCAGCCCAGGCAGACAGACCAGCGTCAGACTTCATCTGTGCCCTCTGCCACAGGGACTGTCATTCCCGCGTCGGACTGGCCAGCCACACCCGGCGCTGCACCAGAATAGGCACCCAGAGCGCAACTCCATAGTCTTCCGAGACTGAAGGACGCCTATGATGATATATATATATATATATATATATATATATATATATATATATATATATATATGTGTGTGTGTGTGTGTGTGTGTGTGTGTGTGTGTGCGTGTGTGTGTGTGTGTGTATATGTGCACATACAAATATTTGTGTATGTATTGTTTTTATTTCGCTCTCTTTCTTGTTTTTTTTTAAACAGGGAAAATCAGACATTTTGTATCCATAGCATCATCAGTGATGAACACATGTAGAACTCAGCTACACATTATCATTGTTGATTCCTTCTGTGTTGGTACTGAGAGAACTTCTTGTCTGCTTGAGGGTTGTTTTGTTTGATTGTCCGTTATGTTTTTTCATTGTTGTTATCTTGACCTTCTTCGCATTTTTTCTTTTGTCTGTGTTTAATGATGTGTGTGTGCATGCATATGTGTATGTGCATATGTGTGTTTGTGTGCACATGTATGTGTGTGCATGTGCGTGCACAGATATTGTAGAATGTGCTCATGCATATTTGAGTCCATTCATATGTATGTCAGGAGAATTGGCTTAATCAGCACAATGTTGTCTTTCCAGAACCTTTCCAACAAGTGTAACAAGTTAAATAGTTTGCAGCAATTAAACCACTGCCCTGTGAACCCCGTTTGTAAATAGCTTACAGATGCGCTACATCTTCCTCCATCTGCACACCCCATATTTCAGAATGCTGCTAGTAACCCTTTATATCATTCCATTTCATACAGCTTTTTACAGTTTACAGTTGTAGGTTCCAGTAATTCTTGTGAAGGAAAAATAGTTTCTGCTAAAGGATCTGTCTCTAGATAGTTTCTGCTAAAGGATCTGTCTCTAGACTGATCCAGGTAATATGTCAATTAAGTTTGCATATTTTTTAGTGCACTATCATTTTGTACAACACAGAATCAATGAATTGTACCTTGTTGATTATGGGAGGGTCTGTTTTTTGTATTCTGTTTTTGTGTCGCTATGTAATTGCAAGAAACACTGTCAACTGTGTCACTCATTTATGATCTGTATTCTTTTTGTTTTGTTTGTAATAGATATGACAGAAACACTTGGTTGTTGTTTTTCTAGGTTCGCAGATACAAACGTCTGACCAAGCTAGAGTATCTTGATCGGGCTGTAGGTGAGTAGATTTTACAGTATTCTTTTTTTCTTTTTTTTTTTTAGCATTTCAGTTTTTCTCAGATGAATGTATAGATAAATTCATATTGTTTTGTCCACATTATGCAGGTGGGGTGTTGCTGCACAGTCTGCTTGCTCCATATTTGGTTGGCGTGCATGCTGGTCGTCATCATGTTTCCATAAACCACCAGCCTCTGACATAATTTACAGGATCTTCATTGTGTATGTTTGATGTTCTCTATGCGCATACATATGATGGGAGTGGGGGTGGGGGTTAGGCATGAACAGGTCTGCATATATGTTGTTATATGAGATTGGAAAATCATTATCCTTTACTTAACTCTTTGACTCCTGCACTCTGTTCACCAGCATCCTTCATTGTCAATCATGCTAGCAAAGCAAAAACTTAACCCTTTGACTCCCTCACCCTATCCATCAGCTTCCTGCAGGAAGCTAGTGGATAGGGTGAGAGAGTCAAAGGGTTAAATTTTTGCAGTTGGTGGATAGGGTGTGGGAAGGGTTAACAGCCAGCAGGCAATGTCACTGCCCAGCAGTGTGACACGACCCGTTTTCTGACAGATAGCTAGGACTCACAATTGGAAGCTGAAATCTAGGCTTCCCAAATGGAAGTCCAGTGTTACCCACTTGACTGTCACACCTGTTATTTTTCTTTCTGGATGTATCCTTGCATTCCATATATCTTTAGTGAGTAGACATTACATATTTTTTCTTCAAAATATGACCATTAAGTGCATCTGTCTGTAACCTCTAGCTGTTGTCATTCTCTCTTGTTGGCTGGCTGTCTCATTTCTGTCTTTATGGTATTTTGTCATCAAATATCAGCCGCATATGATTTTCTATAAAAAATATTTTTAAAGATTTTGTAGATCTGTTCAGTTTTGCACATGTCGTTTGATCTCATAACAGAAGGAGCTATGGGGATAGAAGTGTTATGTGAAAACTGTATGCTGAATCTAAAGCATGCATGTTATTGATATTGTTGAGGAGCACACTCAACAAGAGAAGACTGAAATACATTGGCTATGTGTCTCATGCAGCAAGAACACAGACCTCATGGCAACCATCTTTCAAGGAAAAACAATGGCAGAAAGAAAGAAGGGCAGACCTCCAATCTCATACATCTAGAACATAATGAACATCTGCATCCTAGATATTCTAGAATTGTCCGCAAAAGTCAAGACAGAGGGAGATGGTGGTGTCCACATGTGCAGCAGCCAACACCAAACCCGCTGACGCCGACAGGTGAGACAGGTGAGTGGGGAACACGCACACACATGCTGACAAAAAATTGAAATATTCACAGTCTTGATTTTAGACACCTGTTTAGATCAGATGTTTTAGGTAGTAAATCTGTTAAAGTTGTAACTGAAATGTGGCTCTGCCTTTTGTGATTTCAGAAAGATTTGAAAATGTATGGCCAGGAGACTGCATAG
>CM060307.1:47553680-47576180 GCA_030674185.1 Monoplex corrugatus
TTCAGTCTTATTATTATTTGTATGTTTTGTACAGACTTTTTTTTTTAAATTGTTTGTTTTTGAAGTTGTGTTTGTTTTGATCTTGTTCTGTTTACGCATTTTAACCATTTGACTCCTGCACCCTGTCCACTGGCATCCTGCCCTGTCAACCATGCTAGCAAAGCAAAAACTTTACCCTTTGACTCCTTCACCCTGTCCACCAGATTCCTGCAGGAAGCTGGTGGATAGAGTGAGGGTGTTACAGGGTTAAGTTTAACAGTTGGTGGATAGGGTGCGGGAGTCAAAGGGTTAACTCTCTCGCTACGAGGATCGGGATTTCCTGATCATGTCTCAACAACGCTTGTCTACAAGCTTTGGAGAAATCCAACTTGAGTTTTGAAAATTTGCGGGGCTTTCAGTGTTTCCGTTAATCGAAACTAATAGCCAGAAATAGATTCTTTAGTCATTCTTAGCCTCGTTTCAGGCCATGAGGTCACTGTACTACACAGTTGGTGTGTGGACAATGCAAAGTTCATGACCCACTATCTCTGCAGCGAAGCAGACAACGGAAAAGCAAATGGCTGAACAGTACTCAACAACTCAGCACTGTTCAACACGATCTCTTCCTTCAGTGCATGTGGAGTGTGTGCACGTTGGATTTTATGAAATTTCATTCAAAATGTGACTGTAGGAACTGATATATTGACCTGACTGTGTATTTTGTAAGACATTTTTCAGCTGAAAATTTGTGTAATTTTACTTGTACCATTACTCAGCAACCATGAGGGTTAGACAGTTGAAATTTCAGCATTTTGTACACCAATCTTTTGATATATGACCTGCCAGATTTCAAAACTGTCTGTTTTCATTTGTTTGTATGAGAAACTTTCTCATGACCTATACAAATGGTACGTATCAGGGGAACGGCAAGGGGCATAATTGTACGTAGCGAGTGAGTTTGATGCATTTACATTAAATCTTATGATATACATTTCAGACACTTAGGGATTTTCTCCAGGTCAGTTAAGGAACAGCTTGGTGGATTGTGATTATCTCTGATTCCCTTGCCCTCTTTACCAGCTTTCTGCATTGTCTATTCCCTCGCCCTCTTTACCAGCTTTCTGCATTGTCAAGCATGATAACAAAGAAAAACTTAACCCTTTCAATCCTTCATTCTAGACATCATTCCTGCAGGAAGCTAGTGGATAGGATATGGGAATGGAAGGAGTTTTTGCCACTGATGGATAGGGTACAGGAATGAAAGCGTTAATAACAAGACTTCGCAAATGTGCAAAATGTGTAATTCATTAAATATTGCCATTTGCAAAATGTGCAAGATGTGTAATTCACAAAATATTGAGTCATTTATAAAATGTGCAATTCATTAAATATTGAGTCATTTACAAAATGTGTAATTCATTAAATATTGAGTCATTTGCAAAATGTGCATAAGGTGTAATTGATTAAACATTGAGTCATTTGCAAAATTGTGCATAAGCTGCAATTCATCAAACATTGAGTCATTTGCAAAATGTGCAAAACGTGTAATTTATCAGACATTAAAACATTTGCAAACTGTGCATAGGGTGTAATTCATTAAATATTGAGTCATTTGAGTGCTTGCTTTTTGTGTAATTTTGTGTTATTGTGCTTTGTGTGGGTACTCAAGTTTAGATTTGTTTGCCAGGACATCTTTGTTACGCTGTCTCAACTGGACAGCGACAAATACTTCATGTGCAATGTGGATGACTTCAAGTTCCTGGCTGACATGATTGAACATGTGCCTCTGCAGTTACGTGTGCGCTACGTCTTCTGCTGTGCTCCCATCCCCAAAAAACAGCCGTTTGTCTGCACCATGTTCCTCAAGGTATGGCTTAATGGTTTTGTTTGGGAGAAGATGGGCAAGGGATTAAAGAGGTGTGGGGATGGAGGATTTTTGCAAGTTAACTTGTGTACCACTGACCTGTTTTGTCCTTCTTTACCAGAAAAAAGGCCTGGTTGGTATAGAGTTAGAACTATCACTTTCTAACCTGCCTAAATCGGTTTGCTGAAAATGTTGTGTGTGTGGCCTACTGTTATGCAATGGTTACTTGTCCCTCTTTATGGTTTTGGAGAAGATAAAGCAGTGAGGTCTCCCCGTGGGGATGCCATGGGCTCTTTCAGTATAAATAGTATCCCCACCTTCTGGAAATTCTGTGCTACAAATTTCCTCTTTTCTGTCACTCTCTCTGTTTCTACCTTGTTCCTTTGCTTTCTGTCATTTCTTCCTATCATTTTCTTCATTACTGGTCTATTCACCTGTATGTGTTCGATAAAGTCTTACATACTTTCTCTTAGGATTGATAATTTGGTAAAATGAAAATATAAAAATCTTCAGTTTTATTATTATTATGATCATTGTGAGTAAAGGTGAGATGTAAATATTAAGTCTTCATATGTAACTTAACTTGATGTTCAGTCATTCAGTATCCCATAGTCTGAGTTTTTGCCTTCTGTCCAACAGTTTGCTCGTCAGTTTAGCCGCAATGAGCCGCTGACATTAGACTGGCTGTGTCGTCAGACTGGTTGGCCGTTCACCACACCCTCTGTCATTGCTGACCTTGTGCATCTGGAGGGAGTTTTTGATGTCCTGGATATGTACCTCTGGCTTGGGTAAAACTGATGACAATTTTATGTACATCTTAGTGTTGTACTGGTTATGTAGATTTTTATACTACTTTTGTTTGGGTTGGTAGTTGGTTGGTTCAGTTGTAGGTAGTACTTTTGTTGGGGTGGTTGGTTCATTAGTTCAGCAGTTGGTTTTATATAAATGCTACTTGATTTCTGTTTGCGCGATGGTTTATTGGCTTATTGGTTGATTTAGAGTAATCGTGTCTGTATATGTCTGCGTGGACCTCTTGCTGGATAAAGCAAGTAACACTGAACTGACTAAATATAAATCAATGTAATGTAACTGCCAGTGTTCAAGCCAAGAGAAACAAAAAACTCATGAAAATAGAATGAGAACATGCATTTCATTGACAGAAAAAGACAGACCTGTGCAAACTTTCAGCCAACTTGTCTTTGTCAAGTATTCACAAAAGACAACAAAGAAATAAGTACATAAAATTTAGGGGTAAAAAACAGATTCCCTGATGTTTTGTTGAAGTTTTTTCTTGTTTTTTGGCCAAATTTTTGTGGTGCATGCATCTTTTGTTGTCGTGTGTGCATGCTTGACAAAGACCAGTTGGCAGAAAACTTTTGCCTGTCTTGTTTTGTAAATGAAATGAAGCATGCATTCTTGTTTTACTTTCAGTGTTTTTCTGGTTACTGAGTTGACGATCAATGATAGACAAACAGTAATAGGATAAGTGTAGAATGGTATTTTTATTTTAGGTTCATTGCGCTTAGGGAGATAACCTTTGTGCTCACCTTTCTTTTGTCCCTTTTTCTTCGCCACCTTTGTGGCCACAGAAACTGGCACAGTTTTTACACTGTGATGATGATGAGGATGATAACCATGATGCCATGGAGTTCTATGTACGTTTGAGACAACGTGACAGGGCTGCACTCTACACTTACTACCATAATGTATCCTGGCATCAACCAGGCTTGAGAGCTACAGACACCTGCGGTGTTGGTCAGAAAATTTTAACAACACCCTCAGTGACACATCCTTGAAGTGGATGAGACTTGGCTGTGTGGTCCGAGTCTTCCCAGTGAGCCCATAGCATGCTCAATTCTGGGTAGGAGCCGGTTAGAGCCGAAAAGTCCCACTATGATTTTTGAAGGGACTGATGGGGATTCGAACCCACGACCTCCAGTCAATAGTCAAATGGCGATTGTTCTGGAATAGTCTTTCTTGACAGTTAGTTCCATCATCCTTTATTTCCACATGATGCAGTCACATATAAATTTCTTTACATATTCTTATGCCAAAAAGCAATTACTTGTTATTGTTTCATAATATGATATTATCAAGATGAACAGAGTGGTTGTCATTTGACACAAACACACATGTGAATAGATAGACGTGACACTCAATATCAAACTGACCAGTTTTGAAGTAAAGTGTTAATCTGTAAAAAAGTAGTGATTTCATTTGCCCTTTTTCTCATGGGAAATAGTACAGGTGCGTAAGTATAACCAAACCTTCATGCTGATTTTCCCCAGATTGGATTCCTGATGACTCAGTGATTCACGTTCACAACTTTTGATTTGGAATACTTGGAAAAGAAAAACAGAGATAACCAGACTGCAGCATTTCAGTGGATTGAAAAGAAAGTCGGCATTGAACATGAAAGTGTCTTTTTGATTCCAAAGCCCAGAATAGTTTTCTTGATAGAGTTACTTCCCTCATCCCATATTTACGCATGCACTATCTTGTAAATAAATATGGGATGTACTCTTTCACACACTAGCGAGGTACTTGATGTGCACATTCACTCTGCAGTTTCAGGCTATTTTGTATGTTATTGACCAAACTGGGAGTTTTATCCCAGATTGCTTTCGTTTCATACTCAGCATTCGGCACTTTTACTTACTAGCCTCTGTGTTCAGAATAATTTGCAAGTTGATTATTTATCATCTGTGTGTCTGATACTAGAAATGTGCCATAAAAATGAAGCTAACAGAATGATGCATCAACAGTATTTAATTGTGTGTGCTTATGAGCCCGGTGAAGTGATCATATCACTGAATTCAACAGAACTCGGTTGTGTGGTCTATCTGTCCATGTCTGTGGCTTGACAAAAATTTCAAAGGAGACTAGAACTCCTTAGCAATCTTCAAACTCCAATAAGAAAATTTCATTCATACATATATACACGTTGTATTTTCTTGGGTTTTCACAGGTATCGTTTCCCAGACATGTTTCCTGATGCCAGCCATGTTCGGGACATGCAGTCTGAGCTGGACCAGATCATTCAGACTGGAGTGGCCAACATCACACGCCTTGTACATGCAGCAGAAGCTAGAACACCTGGCACCGTGATCATAGATGAAGAGGACGATTTTGAAATGAAGCACCGGAAGCAGAAAACCACTGGCTTTGCTTCAGAAATAGTCAGCGACGGAGAGGACGAACTACCAGTCAGAAAGTCTTCCAGACCGGCACAAGTCTACGACAAAGAACAGCATTTCAGCTCAGACTCTGCATACGATTCTCGTCTTTCTTCATCTTTTCTGCGAGCCAAAAACAGTGGACAGAAAAGCGGGAGGGGTGTTGGTGAAGTGAAGGTGGGGCAGGGAAGACTGGCCTCTCAGCTGATCAAGGAAGGTCTGATCACACCAGAACTGTTAACAAAGCTACAGGCAGAGTGGCAGGCCTCGGTGGAGAACGACCAGAGTAGAGCAGGGACACACAGTGACCATGGGAGTGATACTGATGGTGAACCACAAACACCTTTCAACAGGAGAGGCAGAAGGTGACATGCATAACAAAAAAAAAAAAAAACAATCCTGGTAATACCAAGCATGTAACGGAGGTTGTGCTGTGTGTATGTGTGGTTCTCTAAAAAAATAAAAGCAAAAACACACACAGAAAAACCGCAGCAGGACAGAGTGAGTAAAAGAGAAAGTGAGTAACAGAGGGAGAGGGAAGGAGAAGAGAATAAGAGAGAATATGTTGGAACAGTGTGCGTGTGTGGGTGTGGGTGTGTGGGTGACAGAAAGGATGACAACTTTGGTCAAGGGTCACTCACCTAACAGTCTTGAGTGTATTCTAGCTCAGTATCATGTGTGCGATTGTGTGAAACAAAGGGAGGATGACAGCTTGAGTCAGGGGTCACATGCTGCACACTCCTCTTGTCTTCCCCCTTCCAGTCTGTGTGTGCTTTGTGCCCTGGAGCTTTGGTTGTTGTTGGGCGATTGCTTTAGTGAGTAATGAGACTGCGCGCCTTGGGTTGATTTCAAGCTTTGTCGCCTTATAGATGTCATCATTTTTGTTGTTATGTTTTGAAAAGATGCCACTGGTGAAACAGACTGTGAACATGTTGTTATGATCTGATGGTTATGTCACAATATGTGTTGTATGGTTCTGATTGATTGGTTAACGTCTGCACAGACAGCTACAGGGTGCAAAGGACTGTTGAGGAGATATGGCTTTGAATATTATATCATGTGGTGATATGGTTGACAGGAAATTTTGTTGAACATTGTATTGTGTTTTGTGCTATCTTGTGTGTTTTTGACATCCCCTTACAAACTGTTTCCAATGGCAGTGTGGAAAAGATTCAGCTTTTAACATGATGTCATGTTGCTGTGATGGCATTGTCTTGTGCTGTTGTGAGGATTCATGACAAAGGTAGATTGATATGTATATAGCATGTACAAAGCTCACATAGTCTGTGCTCTTCTAGAAGTCTTCTGGTTGTTTGGTTAGCTGGTTGGAAGCTGGTGGGTAAGGTAAGAGAATCAAAGGGTTAAGTTTTTGCTTTGCTAGCTTAGGTGACAATGCAGGATACTGGTGGACAGCGTGCGGGAGTCAAAGGGTTAATTCATCTGGTAAGTAGATGGAATGATTGGTTTCAGTTGTTTCATGTGGTTTTGTTTTTGTCATATGTGAAAAGAACATATTTACTTAGATTAGTATGTTTACAGTATGCAGATACTTTAATCAGATATGTCACATATGATAAGAGAATGTTTTGTTATTGAAGTTATACATTTTCCAGTTTTTTCTTTTTTAAAAGGGTTATTAAATGGAATGTATATACATACATGTGTGTGTGTGTGTGTGTGTGTGTGTGCATGTATATGTATGTATACATGTCAGAGTGGTGCATATGTGTGCACATGTATATTTTATTTAATTTCTATTCATGCAAGTGCTTTTACACAGTATTATGTGTGTGTGGATATATGATTGAAACTTGACAAAAGATCAGAGATTTCATGTTTTATTTGGCAATTTGGAGAATGCATATTTCAGTAGTCTGTGTTAATTGAAACATATTCTGTATATTATTTATATATGAATATATAAGATTTTTGATATTTCATAATGTGAATGCAAACTACATGCAGATGACAAAACTTCTATACCAAGGTATACCTGTGGGTTTGGGGATACTTGATTCCTATATGTAAAATGGTTCCTTCCTAGTTTCCATTATACATTTTGAAAAAAATAATCTCAGAGTGCATTCCTTATTAATATGATATACGCAAAACACAACGTTTGGCAAGAAAATTAGTTGTTTGACCAAGGGACAAGTACCACATATATTCATATTCATATTCATATTCATATTCATATTCATATTCATATTCATTTTTATTTGTCACAGTGGATTTACCATGTGAAACTTGGGCTACTCTCTCCTTTGAGAGCACATCACTGCAATGCAGGACCCCCTTTTTTTTTTTTGACCAAGACTTCAGAAAGGCAGGAAGGCTGATTGGCCTTTATGAGAACGGACTTGTGAAATTAACCTCTCTCCAATGTTTTATACTAGGGCAGCAAGTGAATCCCTGCTCTTCATGGTTTTCAACTGCTGTGGGATCTTTGGCATGCACAAGCCAGAAGGCACATGAGTCCAACCGTTTTTTTTCGTCTGCTTCCGAAGGACTAGATGTTCAGTTCAATTTTTTTCTGAGGAGAAAAGTAGAGGCCTCAACAGGGAAAGAGCATACACATGGAGTTGTGAGCTCACACATACGTATGTGCATGCATGCACGCACACGCATGCACATGCACACACACACACAACACAACACAACACAACACAACACAACACAACACAACACAACACAACACAACACAAACAACACAAACAACACAACACACACCACACCACACCACACCACACCACACCACACCACACCACACCACACCAACCACACCACACCACACACACCACACCACCCCACACACACACACACACACACACACACACACACACACACACACACACACACACACACACACACAAAGTGTGGTTGGTTGACATATTTTGAAGAGATAGTAGAAAAAGCTTTACTAGGAATTGGCTGTGATGAATTTTTATTATGACATCAGTGAAACTTGTCTTCAAAGAGGACTGGCAAATAGAATCGTGTCAAGAGACAAAAAGTGTCTTTCTCATTTCTCCTGAATGCATTTGAAACATCGCTGAATGCGAGAGTATCAGACTGACGTTCATCATCATCATCATGTGCCTGCTACATGTTGGCAACCATGGCCCTCCATATGAATCTATCCCCTGTCACTGCAGATTCATCTCCCACCCTCTCTGTCCTCAACCACCCTGCAAGTCCATCCAATATTTTCTCACAGGGTCTACCTGGTGCTCCTTTTCTCTCCAGCTTTCCTGTTGTGACCAGGTGCTCCGATTCTCCTTTCCTCATAAATGTCCTATAAATGTTGCTTGTCTATTCCTAATCTTTTTCATTAGTTTAAGAATAATCATGATGAGGACAAGGAACAAAATCAAAAGAGAAATAGCAGAAGAACAGTGTGGATTTGTCGAAGGGAAAGGAACCATTAATGCCATATACATCCTAAGAACTATCATAGAGAGGTCAATTGAGTTGAATAAGGATTTATATATATGCTTTGTTTATTATACCAAGGTTCTCGATTGGGTAAGACATGAAGAATTGATCAATCAACTAGAAAGGCTCAATGTTGATGGAAAAGATCTAAGAATAATTGATATAAAAGAACTAAGAATAATCAGAAATATATGTATTGGGAACAAACAGAGCATTGATAATAGAAAGAGGGGTCCGGCACGGTTGTGTTCTGTCCCGAGATTTGTTTTCACTTTACAGCGAAATTGTCGCGAGAAACCCAGAAGAATACCCTGGGATAAAGATTGGAGGAAAAATGATAAACAACGTTCGTTATGCAGATGACATCGTGCTAATGGCAGAACATGAAAAGGACCTACGAAATCTTGTGAATACAATAGAAATAGAAAGCAAAAATAAAGGGTTGGAGCTAAAGAGCAAGAAGACTGAAGTCATGGTAATCAGTAAAAAACATGAAATCCTCTCATGCAAAATAACAGCAAATGGCACAACTTTGAGACAGGTTGATAAGTTTAGATATCTGGGAACGGTCATCTCACCAGAAGGCAGATGCACATCAGAAATAGCCAGCAGAATCGGCCAGCCAAAACAACATTCAAGAAGGTGAAAAGCATTCTTACCAACAAATGCCTATCAATTAACATCAGGAAGAGAACTGTACGGTTGTTAGACGTGGACAGTCAACACCCAAAGTCAGAACTTGATTGAGGCAATTGAAATGTGGTTTCTAAGAAGAATGTTGAGAGTTCCATGGACAGCAAAGAAAACAAACAAGACAGTTTTGAAGGCGGCAGACACAAAAAAGTATTAAAAGCCCTACCAGACATTTATGTAAATGAGGACTTGCTAACACAAGTTGTAAAATAAAGTGTATAAACTAATTATGTGACCATCTTGCCTGACGAGCAGGGCTCCAAGGAAGGGGAGGGATCTGAGAAAACAATTTTTCATTTGATTCACATTTAAGACATGGACTTCCCAGACTGACATTGCAATTACAAGGTATTTTCCACGCATGGAGAGAGAGAGTTTACCAAAATGAAAGAAACAAAGAAGAAAATGAAAAAGAAGAGGAGAAAAGAGACAAAGAAAGAAAAATAAGGAACTGTTTCAAAGTTGTTGTTTTTTTTTTTACTAGACCTCCCGCTTGCTTTCAGTTTTGTTTTGTGTGGCAACTCAAATTAACAGCATGCTGTTCACGCCTCAGTCAGTCCCCGTATAAAATGACCCTCCTTGTGACTGTACAAATGAGTGGAACTTCATCAGCTAATTACACAAGGAATGTCATCACGGGACATACACTTGATTCAGCTCGGCAACACTGACATAGACTAGGTCTTGAAGTGTAGGCTTTTGTTTCACAGGTTAACAAGTGTCTACTTAGTGAGTCAAGGCAATGTGGGTTGAAACTGTGTCTCTTCCCCCTCCCCCCCCCCCCCCCCCCCCCCCCGTGGGGTTGCCGGAGGCTTTTTCAATTTAAGTAGTATCCCCACGTTCTGGAAATTCTGTGCTCTAAATTTCCTCTTTTTTGTCACTCTTTTTGTTTCTGCCTTGTTCCTTTGCTTTCTTCATTTCTTCCTATCATTTTCTGCCTTGCTGGTCCATTCATTTTCTGCCATGCTGTGTTGGATAAAGTCTTACGTACTTTCTCTTGGGATTGATAATTGGGTACATGTATAAAGTGCATTTTTGGCTCCAGGGAAATGAGATATGTGGAAGCAATTTTAGGTAACTTAGGCCCATATCTATATCTGTTTTAGTGTCCTTACTTATGTTTCAGTTTGCATTCAGGTATGTTTTTTAAAATCCTATGTGTGATAAATTGGACGGAGTGGTCAGTGCCAGGGGCATCTCCTTAGATTACTTGCGTGAATGCATTGATATGTATACTTAATTTACTTGTCTTTTTTTTCCTGTTGAAGTATTGTGTATGTTTTGAAACGGTTATAGCCCAGATGTGGCAGTTGACTGGGCTTTAAACAAAAATAACAGTAACAATGTGCCCGAAACACCAGAGGTTTTAGGTGATCTGTGCCCATTAGGCATGCCCATATCTGAAAAAAAGAAGGATCATTTTCATGTGCCTATACATTACTTAATTGGTTCTCATTGAAAAGGATCATTTTCATGTGCCTGTACATTACTTAAGTTGTTCTCACTGAAAACAGATTATTTTCATGTGCCTGTACATTAATTCTCACTGAAAAGGATCATTTTTATGTGCCTGTAGGGCCTACATTACTTTACTTTTTTTTCCTATGGACAATTTCTTCAGTTCTTCTGTACATACCCTGAGTGTCGGTCTTCTGTTTCTTTGCATTTTGTTTTCAGCCAAGCTGCTTTAGCTTCATTGCACCTATTCCTGATTTCTTTGTTTATCTTCTTGTATATCTCCTCCTTTCTCTTTGCCTTCCTCCGTGCCTCCATTAAGGCTAGAATTTCTTTTGTCATCCAGTTCCACAGGAAAAATACATGCACATCAACTGGTTGCTTAAAATCGAAAGATGGTGAGCTTATCATGGAAAAAGACAAAATATTAGACAGATGTTGAGAGTACATTAAAGACCTTTTTGAAGATGACAGAAACGAAGAACACATTACAAGAGAGAACGTTGAAGGACCACCCATAATGAAAGATGAAGTTAGAGGAGCAGTGAAAAAGATGAAACCAGGAAAACCCCCAGGACCAGACAACATTACTACAGAGATGATTGAAGCTCTGGCGGAATTTGGTATTGAAAAAATAACAGTCCTCCTAAATGGGAATTATCACGCTGGAAAAATCCCTAAAGATATGTCAAAATCAATTTTCATTGCACTTCCAAAGAATACAGGGGCTATAGAATGTGAACTCTATCGCACAATCAACTTGATGAGTCATGTAACAAAAATCCTATTAAGAATAATCATGCTGAGGACAAGGAATAGAATCAAGAGATATAGCAGAAGAACAGTGTAGATTTGTCGAAGGGAAAGGAACTATTAATGCCAAATAGGCCTACATCCTAAAAACTATCATAGAGAGGTCAATCGAGATGAATAAGGATTTATATTTATACTTTGTTGATTATACCAAGGCTTTCGATCGGGTAAGACATGAAGAATTGATCAACCAACTAGAAAGACTCAATATTGATGGAAAAGATCTACAAATAATCAGAAATATGTATTGGGAACAAATAGCAGCAATGAGAATAGAAAACGATATAAGCTCTTTCCAAAATATCAAAAGAGGAGTCAGACAAGGTTGTGTTTTGTCACCAGATCTGTTTTCACTTTACAGCAAAAACATCATGAGAAACTTAGAAGAAGACCCTGGATTAAAGGTTGGAGGAAAAATGATAAACAACATTCGATACGCAGATGACACCATGCTAATTGCAGAAAATGAAAGGGACCTACAAAACCTTGTGAATATACTAGAAATAGAAAGTAAAGTAAGGGGTTGGAACTAAACAGCAAGAAGACTGAAGTCATGTTGATCAGTAAACAACATGAAATCCCCTCATGCAAAATAACAGCAAACGGCACAACTTTGAGACAGGTTGATAAGTTTAAATATCTGGGAACGATCATTTCACCAGACGCCAGATGCACATCAGAAATAGCCAGCAGAATCGGCCAAGCCAAAACAGCATTCAAGAAGATGAAAGCATTCTTACCAACAAATGCTTATCAATTAACATCAGGAAGAGAGTTCTTGAATGTTATATCGAACCAATACTGTTGTATGGTTGTGAGGCGTGGACAGTCAGCAAGCAAAGCCAGAACAAGACTGAGGCAGCCGAGATGTGGTTTCTAAGAAGAGTGTTGAGAGTTCCATGGACAGCAAAGAAAACAAATGAGACAGTTTTGAAGGCGGCAGACACAAGAAGATCATTCATAAAGGAAGATTAGGAAAAGACAGGCAACATTTATAGGCCATTTTATGGGGAAAGAGGAATTGGAGCACCTGGTCAAAACAGGAAAGCTGGAGGAAAAGAGAGCACCAGGTAACCCAGGGAAAAAATATTGGACGGACTTGCAGAGTGGCTGAAGATAGAGGGTGGAATATGTGCTTGCGGCAACAAGGAATAGAAACAGATGGGAGGCCATGATCGCCAAAGCCACGTGGCGAG
This sequence comes from Monoplex corrugatus, assembly GCA_030674185.1. Classification (NCBI taxonomy): domain Eukaryota; kingdom Metazoa; phylum Mollusca; class Gastropoda; order Littorinimorpha; family Ranellidae; genus Monoplex; species Monoplex corrugatus. The sequence continues at coordinate 47,566,292 of CM060307.1, forward strand.
GCACTTGATGATGATGATGATGTACATTATTTAATTAGTTCTCATGAAAAGGATAATTTTCATGTTCCTGTATATTACGTAATTAGTTTTCAATGAGATGCTTTTTCTCGGCATTAAAAAATAGGCGTACCGCGGGGCGGAGCCTTCGCGAAGAAATTATGTATATCGCGAAGGCCATGGCCTACCCCCTTGTTCTGGGCATGGTTGCTACAAACATCCTCCTTTACGTCTGGAAAACACAAAGTAACCACCGTGCACCCACAATCACCAGACACATGCTGACCTGGGTGATCGGAAAAATCTCCACCATTTACCCGTCTGACAGACGGTCCCTTGACAGGATCGAACCCAGGCATTTTAATTTGATCGAACCCAGGCATTTTAATTTGAAGTCTGATATCTTACCTACGCCGGTAGCGTGGGCGAGCGGTCTGAGGCGCTGGTTTTAGGCACCAGTCTCCTCGGAGGCGTGGGTTCGAATCCCACCGCTGCCAAGTTTTTACCTCTTTTCTTTCATCGGAAGTGAATGACAGACAGGCAGGGCTATGATTGAGAAAATATTGTCTTTAACTAGTTGATACCTGGGGCTTTGTGCATTGACGGGGTGAGGGGGGGGGGGGGGTTACTGTCATGTAAGACATTTTATACAGAATTTCAAGTTGCGTTATGATTCAGACCTTTAATTACGTATTTATTTATTTATTATATATATATATATGTTCCTTTTTTAGAAGATAAGATACACAGACACACATATCATTTAAATGTAACCAAAATTATTTAATTGATACGCTGATGCAATGTCAGTATAAAATATAGACTAGGTAAAACACAGTCTAGGTAGGGCTTCAGGACCTGACCTGCTCATGAGTTTATGTACAGGCTTAAGGCTTTTGCCATGATCACCATACACATGGCACCTGTGACATTAGTGCATATGGAATTCTTTCCGAGCGGAGAAGTCATCTTGAGAAACTCTAAGTTGAAACTAGTCTTACCTACTTGTCTACCGCGGCCGTCAAACTCGCTATGAAATCCCGCTGTAAGAGACGTGCATGCTAAATCACTGTGCTCTGAAACCGAGTGTGATGAACATTGGGATGGGCATCGCATGTCTGATCGGCAGCGTCGTTTGGTCTTCTTTATGTACAGTGTAGGTTTTTCTTATACTTTTTCTTTTTAAACCTGAAGGTGGCAAATTAAGCGTGTAGACTGGCGCCTCCACTAAGCCTCCGTGTATTTTTGTATTTCTAGTGGTGTGGTTTCTGTTTCATTAACTGTGTCTAAAGTATTGTGCAATGTCAGAGAAAAGGGAAAACAACAGAGTGAAAGGGGGTGGGTGGGAGAGAGACAGAGACAGAGAAAGAGAGAGAGAGATAGAGAGAGCGACAGAAAGAGAAAGAGAGAGCAACAGATAGATAGATAGATAGATAGAGATAAGAAGAGAGAGAGAGAGAGAGAGAGAGAGAGAGAGAGAGAGAGGTTGTGCACATTAGGTTCTGGCATTTGTGTTCCTGTGTGTTTGTCTGTTTATGGGGTTGACGTAGAGATAGGGTTGTCGCCTTCCTATCCGCCTGCACATGTTTGCACGGGTTTGATTCTAGCTTTCCCCCTTCAAACAAACAAACAAATAAACAAACAAAAACAAACAAACAAAAAACCCTGCTGCCTTCAGTCCACCCTGTCGGAAACAGAAAGGTCCATCCGCCGACCTCTTCAAGGCTGGGGTAGGTAGATGAAGCAGCGAGGGAGAGGAATGGCATCGCTTTCATAATGGTCGCCCCCTAGTAAAGATGAGGTCTCTCCCACCTCACTACCGACTCTGTGACCTCGTGATCATTGCACGACCATTACCTTTTACCTTTTATTATGTGTGTCATTAGACGAGAATCTTCTGTCTGTCTGTCTGTCTCTCTGTCGTTCTCTCTCTCTCTCTCTCTCTCTCTCTCTCTCTCTCTCTCTCTCTCTCTCTCTCTCTCTCTGTGGGTTATAAACCTTTGGTTCCCGCACCCTATCCACCAGCTGCAAAAACTTCAGGAACCTGATGGATAGGGCGAAGGCATCAAATGGTTGTGTTTTTGCTGTTGGTGGATAGGGTGTGCGCGTCATAGAGTTAATTACTTGCAGATTTGGGTGGAACCCATATGGAGGGGTAGGGGAGGGACAAACTCCAAAGCCCGAACACCATACTAACATCAGAAGTGTCTGGACTGACTAAGCGATTGCTGCCGTTGTTAAAGGGGCTTATCAGACAGTGTCACAATAATCTGGATCAGAATAGGCACTGTAAGAACTCTGTCAAAGTTTCTGGCTGTAGTCTTCTCTGGTGGGTGGCTTCACGGTAGTTCGACTTCACTGGTTTTTTCGGGCTTCCTGGCATTGATGCTTCGGTTTGGTGTGGTGTAGGGTAGGAGCTGAGATGAGCGGCATGAGAACAATTCTATTCAAGCAACATGGAAAATGTGGCAACAAGACAAGGGAGAGAAATGGTAGTAGGAAAAAAATCGAAACGAACAATAGCCCCAAACAAAACAAAACGAAGATCAATAACAATAAATAACAAACAATAACAACACACACACACTCACACAGACTGTACACACATACACACACACACACACACACACACAGACAACACACACACACACACACACACACACACACACACACACACACAACACACACACGCACACATAGTAAAGCAAAAACTTACCCCTTTGATCCCCTCATCCTATCCACCAGCTTCCTGCAGGAAGCTGGTAGCTGGTGGATGGGTTGATGGAATCAAAGGGTTAAGTTTTTGCTGTTGATGGACAGGATGCTGGAGTCAAAGGACTCTCTATCTCTATCTCTCTTTCCCTCTCCTTCTCTCTCTCTCTCTCTCACTGTGTGTGTGTGTGTGTGCGTGTGTGTGTGCGTGCGCGCGCGCGTGCGTGCGTGCGTGCGTGCTGGTCTGTATGTTCTTTCTTTTTTGTTCTTTCTTTTTATGCGTTTTATCTTTGTATTTCAAGTAATGCGGGTCTATATTCTTTTTTTTTTTTTTAAACAAAATTGACCTCTTGACTTGTGATACTGAGCTTACACGGTCAAGGTTTGGGCCACACTCCTGTCTTTCATGGCGTGTTTTATTGCTCGGATGTGGAAAACAGGGGCGGTTTGTGTTCAGCGAATTAAACCTCCATCCTATTATTCATGCCATGTTAGTTTAATTTTTCTTCCCGCCCTTCCACCACATTTCCCCGGGGCGGCGAATTGCACCAGCAAACGGGCGAGGGGGGACAGCAAATTATTCCATCTTTCTCCATTCGAAGACCGGTTAAAGGCGAGCAATGTCAAGCTGTTTGCAAGTGAGGCGGCAAGTAAAGCAATATTTCCCCGCGCCGCCGTCTAATACCCGCTGATTGATAATCTAATAATGTCGTTTTCGCTAATTAACCTCACAAAGGAGCGGGCGCCGCCATCCGAGAACAAGAAATGTCGTCTGCTAATGTCGTCTGCTGGGCGCGTGGCGAGTCATGCGGCATGTTGGGAGAATCAGCGAAAATGGCGATGAAGAAATATGGTTGGGATGCGGGATGGTTGGAATGGATTTTTTTGGGGTGGGTGGGGGTGGGTGGGGAGGAGGGTTGACGAGCTTTTTCGCTAGTTTTTTTTTTCTTGCCCTTTCTTTATGAGGAAAGGGATGTTTGGTAAATGAGAACATTGTTGGAGAAGTGAGCACAATGTTCTGTCCCAGTATATTGATAACCCGTGACTGTCATCGTCATCATCATCGTTTGCCATGCCGCATGGCGTTGGCGATCATGGCTCTCCATACGAATCTATCTTTTGTCGCGGTACAAGTCTATCTCCTACCCTTTCTGTCCCCATCTACTCTACAAAACTACTGTTTTCTTCCTGGGACTATCTGATGCACTTTTCCCCTCTAACTTTCCTGTTGTGATCAGGTGCTCAATTTTCTTTTGCCTCATAAAATGTCCTATTATGTTGCTTTTCTTCTCCTAATCTTCTTCAGTAATGTTCTTTTTGTGTTGACTTCTTTCCAGAATGCCTCATTTGTTTTCTTTGCTGTCCATGGAACTCTCAACATTCTTCTCAGAAACCACATTTTGCTGCCTCAATCTTGTTCTAACTTTGCTTATGGACTGTCCAAGCTTCACATCCGTAGAACTTGTGACAGTGGATCTATATAACACTGAATATATATCTTTCTGATGTTAATTGATAGGCATTTGTTGGTAAGAACCCTTTTCATTTTCACGAATGCTGTTTTAGCTTGGCCAATTATGCTGGATATTTCTAATGTGCCTCTGCTGTCTTGTGAGAAAACTGTCCCCAGATATTTACATTTATCAGTTTGTCTCGATGTTGTGCTGTTTGCTGTCATGTTACATGAGGAATTTATTTTATTTTGTTTTATTTTTTATTTTATTTTATTTTATTTTATCTTATTTATTTTATTTTATTTTATTTATTTATTTTATTTTATTTTATTTCATTTTGTTTATTTTATTTCATTTTATTTTATTTTATTTCATTTTATTTTATTTTGTTTTGTTTTATTCTGTTTACTGATCACCATGATTTCAATCGTCTTACTATTTAGCTCTAACCCCTTTATTTGTGCTTTCTATTTCTATTATCTTTACAAGATTGTGTAGGTTTTTTCATTTTCTGCAGTCAAAACGGTGTCATCTGCATAACGAAGGTTGCTTATCATGTTTCCACCAACCTTTAGCCCAGGACATTCTTCTAGGTTTCTCATGATGGTTTCGCCGTAAAGTGGTGACAGATCACATCCCTAACCCTTTTGATATTTTGAAAAGAGTTTATACAGTTTTCTGCTCTTATTGCTGCTGTTCGTTCTCAGTACATATTCTTTATTATTCTCAGACCTTATCCATCAGTATCTGAGCTTTTCCATTTGGTTGATCGGTTCTTCTTGTCTTACTGTATCAAAAGTCTTGGATGCGCGGGTTCGGTTTCATGCGGATGAAAAATTTCTTTAACACACACATAAAAAAAAATTTAAAAAAAAGGCGGGGGCGACAGCAGAGGGACATCCAGAAGTCATGACTTATGACCTGGATGCTGCCCGGCCCCCTTTGAGTGTCAGGAGTTAAGGGCCGAAACACTTGCTAGACGGGGGTTTCACCTCTGAGGACCTTCTGCTGTCTGGCTGTTCCAACAGTTTCTTAATACTAACAAACATAAGTGCAAATCCTTATTCAACTCATGTGACCTTTCCGTGAGAGTTATTAGGATGTATGTGGTATTAACAGTTCTTTTCCCGTCAACAAATACACATTGTTCTATTTCTGTTTTGATTCTGTTGCTGATCCTCGTCATAATTATTCTTGAATCTTTGTCACATGAGTCATCAAGCTGATTGTACGATGGAGTTCTTATTTTATAGCCCCTGATTTATTTGGAAGTACACTGAAAAATTACCTTGACGTATCTTTAAGATTTTTCCGGTGTAATAAATTTCATTTAGGAGAACTGTTACTTTTTAAATACCAAATTCGTCTAGAGCCTCAGTTGTTTCTATGGTAATATTGTCTATTTCAGGGACTTTTCCCTGGTTCATCTTTTTCATCGTTGCTCTAACTTCTGTACAATAAAAAATTACTTTGACGTATCTTTAGGATTTTTCCGGTGTAATAAATTTCATTTAGAAGGACTGTTACTTTTTAAATACCAAATTCGTCTAGAGCCTCAGTTGTTTCTATGGTAATATTGTATGTTTCTGGGACTTTTCCTTGGTTCATCCTTTTCACCGTTGTTCTAACTTCATCCGTCATTATCGGTAGTCCTTCAACGTTTTTTTCTAAAGATGTGGTCCTCACTTCTGTCATTGTCACAAAGGCCTTCAATAAACTCTCCCCATCTACCAAATATTTTGTCTTTTTCCGTAATAATCATACCGTCTTTAGATATGAAGGAACCAGTTGATGTGCATATTTTTTTCCTGTGAGCAATGTCTTCAATATTTCTGTACATAAGCTTAGCGTCTGTTTTGTGTCTTTTATTTCTTTGCACTTTGTTTTTAGCCAAGTTTCCTTAGTTTCATTGCACTTATTCCCGATTTCTTTGTCTATCTTTTTGTATTCTTCCCCTTTTCCCTTTACCTTGCTTCGTTCATCCATGAAGCCTAATATTTCTTTTGTTATCCAATTCTTCTTTGCTTTTCTTTCATCTCAAGGGATTTCTTCACCATCTTCATTTTTTGAATTTTTCGAATTTGTCCATTGCTCCTCACTATACCCATGTCCTCCAGAGTAATGAATTTGTTTTGAACATATACGCACGAATTTATCTGTCTGTCTTCAAGAGTCCAAAATTTAGTTTGATATAATTTTTTATGTGTTTTCTCCTCTTTAGTTTCAGCCTAAATCTTCCCATTACAGGATTGTGGTCACTGTTGCAGTCTGTGCCGTGGTAACGTTTTTGCTATCAGTAAAGAACTTTCGTGACCGTATAAGAGAGAGAGAGAGAAGAGAGAGAGAGAGAGAGAGAGAGAGAGAGAGAGAGAGAGAAGAGAGAGAGAGAGAGAGAGAGAGAGAGAGAGAGATTGTTTTTCCATGTGACTTTATAAAAGAGAGTAAATAATTCTTGTCATGCTGGTAGACTTAACCGTTAGGCATTTCGTTTTTGTTTTGTTTTTGATTGGTTGATTATTTTAATCCTGAAAGTCGCCTCTCTCTCTCTCCCTCTCTCTCTTTCTCTATTTATCTATGTCTATCTATCTATCTATCTAGTCTAGTCTATCTCTATCTGTCTGTCTAACTATCTATCTAACTGTCTATCTGTCTATCTATCTATCTGTCGATCTATCTATCTATCTATCTATCTATCTATCTGGTCTGGCTGGCTGGCTGGCTGGCTGGCTATGTATGTATGTGTGTATGTATGTATGTATGTATGCATGTATGTATCTATCTGTCTATCTTTCTCTCTCTTTCTCTCTCTCTGTCTCTCTCTTATCTATATCTGTATGTGTACGTGTGTGCGTGCGTGTGTGCCTGTATGTGTGTGTGCGTGCGTGCATGCGTGCGAGTGTGTGTGTGTGTGCGCGCGTGCGTGTGTTTTCAGGCCAGATTCGAACCTGTGTACTAACCCATGGCGTCAACTTGTACGTGTGACAGGTTTTAAAAGATAACCCGTCAAAAATGGTTTTATATCGTGAAAAAAAAAAAGAAGAAAACTGCCTGTCCTTGTTCAAGCTATTGCTTTACACTTCATTCAATTTCAACCCTTTAACCCCCGTACCCTATCCACCAATGCAAAAACTTAACCCTTTGGCTCCCTCACCCTATCCTTCAGCTTCCTGCAAGAAGCTGGTGGATAGGACGAGGGTGCCAAAGGGTTAAAGTTTTCGCTTTGCTAGCATGGTCGACAACACAGGGTGCTGGTGGACAGGGTGCGGGAAGTTTTTTTCTCAAGATGACGTCTCCGCACACGGAACGAATTCCATATGCACAAACGTCACAGGTGCCATTTGATGGAGAAGATCACGGTACAAGCCTTAAGCCTGCACATAAACCCATGAGCTGGCCAGGTCCTGAGGTCCTATCTAGATAGTTCCATAACCCTGTGGCCACAGGGGAGTGAGGTGGCACAGACCTCAACTTTTCCCGGGGCCAGCACCATGAGGGCAGCGCCCATCCCCTCTCCTTCGCTTCAAATCTATATTCATATTCACATTTTTGTTTTATTAACCAGGATTTCAGAAAGGCAAGACAGCTAATTGGTTTTCAGGGGATGGGTCCTGGGAAATCAATCTATCTCTCCAATGATTTTTACGAAGGCAGCCGGGCAATGCCCTGCTATTTACGATTTTCAACTGCCGTGGGATCTTTAGCGTGCGCAGCCAGAGGGCACACGGATCAGACTCGTTTTTCATCCCCTTTCGAAGGACTAGACGTTCAGTTCGATTTTCCGGTCAAACTGAGGAGAAAAGTCGAGGCCCCTACGGGAAACGAACCCTGGAACGTCGAGTTTAGTTATTGGCAGGCAAACGTCTAAACCATTCTGCCACTCTTCTCCCTGCGGGAATCAAAGAAATCCAAAACAAGTGCAACTGCCCGCGTTCAAGCAAACAGGAACCAGAAAAACACGAAAATAGAATCAGAACGCGTATTCAATACAAGACAAGACAGGCGCAAATTTTCAGCCAACTGGCCTTTGTCAAGCGTAAATGTAAGATCACAAACACCAAATACAAAATTAGGAGAAAAAGTCTGAAATTTTCCTGCTGCTTCGTCCAATGGGAAAAGAAAGAGGACTAAATGAAATCACAATGTGTTTGTGAGTAATGGTAAGAAGTGGGGAGAGTGGAGGCAAATATGCTGAAAATGTGCACCTGTCTAGTCTTGTTGTATTAAAAACACGTTCTGATTCTATTTTCGTGTTTTTCTGGTTCCGGGAATCAAAGAGTTAAAGCGGGTACGACGTGATCTCTGAGCAAAATGATCACAAGTCCTTTCAGCTCAGTGTCCCAAAGTAATTTAACCGTCAATCTGTTGTCAGGCGGAGGGAGTGACTCTAGCCTGTGACGCCTGTTAAGTGAGATGTCCGCCACTTGTTAGCTCCCTTTTTTCTAGAACAAATTGTCGTGGGCTTCTTCCGTTATTAGCCCCCGTTTATCACTGGGGAGACATTACATGGCCTGTGGGAGCAAGTCTGTTGAGAGCTGAGGACGAGAGAAACTGGTGACCTTAGGAAACTTGGAATCAAGTTGGGTTTATAATAATAATGATTAGGTCGATAGTAATAACGCTATCAATAACGATGAAATAAAGAAACAAACAAATAAATGAATGAATAGACAAACAAACAAGTAAATGAACAAACAAACAAATAGATAGATAGATAGACAGACAGATAGGTAGATAGACAGATACATACATAATCCATGCATACATACATACAGGAATAACAAAAGATAAAAAAACAACACTGCAAGGACCACAAGCGGACTTTTCCATTGTTTCCAATGTCTGGGATCCTACACGAATTGTGTTGACTGACTGATTGATTTGATTCAGTTTTACGTCAACACCCATCTGATGGCTGACCGGGATAACCATTCCAGAGAAGTGGGTAAAGAGACACTTCACACCTGTCTCACCTGGGGGTGGTGTTCTGTCATGTGAGACGAGTCTTTCAGAATAGCTAGTTGTGTTGTGATTCAGACCTTTAATACCGTATTTATTCATTTACTTTATGTACATAAGTGTTCCTTTTTTCTTTTTGAAGATAAGATTTTCAGATACACATGTCATGTACATGTAACCAAGATTATTCCAGTGAAAGGCTGATACAATACCAGTATAAAATATAGACTAGATAAAATATAGGCCAGGTAGAGCCTCAGGACCTGGCCAGCTCATGGGTTTATGTGCAGGCTTAAGGCTTGTGCCATGATCACCGTACACATGGCACCTGTGACGTTAGTGCATATGGAATTCGTTCCAAGCGCGGAGACGTCGTCTTGAGAAACTGAAACTGAAGGTGAAACTGATGATCAAGCGATCGCGAACTTCAACAAAATCATCATCATCACCGTCGTCATCATCGTCATCATCATCATCATCGTCATCATCATCGTCATCATCATCGTCATCATCATCATCATCATCATCATGTACCATGCCGCATGGCGTTGGCGATCATAGCCTTCCATACAAATCTTTTGTCGCTGCATGTGTGTCTCCTACTCTTTCTGTCTCCATCCACTCTGCAAAACTGCCGTACAGTCTGTCAAAATGAATGAACGAGAACAAAATTGAATGATATATTTTATTTCACATGTGCGCTTCATTAAAGACTTGTTTATATATTGGCACAGCAACATACCCCGATATTAAATTGTGTATGTAAATAA
>CM060307.1:47586180-47593680 GCA_030674185.1 Monoplex corrugatus
ATGATGATGATGATGGTAATAATAATAATAATAATAATAATAACAACAACAGAAAATAAATGATGATATAATAATAATAATAATAACAACAACAACAGGAATAATAATGATGATGATGATGGTAATAATAATAATGAATGAATAATAATAATAAAATAATATAATAATAATAATAATAATAATTAACAAAACAACAACAAACACAGGAATAATAATGATGATAATAAAATAATAACAACAACAACAACAACAGGAATAATAATGATGATAATAAATAATAACAAAACAGGAATAATAATGATGATAATAAAAATAATAACAACAACAACAACAGGAATAATAATGATGATGATGATGGTAGTAATAATAATAATAATAATAATAATAATAATAATAATAATAATAATAATAACAACAACAATAATAAAAGATGCCTAAAATGAGCACTTTTGTTTTTTAGAGAAATGTATAAACTGTGAGCATACATGTACTTTTTTCGGAACATCTGATAACAATATGTTTTCATTTTTGTGACCATCCTCCATTATCCTCGCATCCCGTCAAGTTCTATTTCATCTGATGCTTTTTTGAGTACAGTGACTTTGAGAAATACAAAATCTGGATTTTTCGGGTGGGAAGTAAAAAATTCAAACCGTCTTTTTTTTCTCTCAACTGTCTGTGATTGAGCAAATTTGATCTGTGTTAGTCGTTGTACATAAGCATTGAAAGCCTTTATAGAACTAATGGTCGAGTCATACAAATAAAGTTCTTTTGTTTTGTGTGCTATGATAACATGTGTGTGAACAGCAACATCTCTATTTGGAAAATGAAGTGAACATGATGTTTTATTGTCTTAGTAGTGACTTGGTTCAGGCTCGCGAACGGCAAAGCTCAGATGACCTTGGCTTCATTTCAAGGTCATAACCAAAAGATTATAGAAATAAGTGTTTTATGTTACATCTAACGCTTTTTTTTTTTTTTACCGAATGTAATCAAGTTTAGTCATTTAAATCACACAAAAATTTCTTATAGATAATTGTCTGTAGTTTACATTGATTTTCAAGGTCTTTTGTGTCTTTTTGATTACATTGGAAAAAGCAACAAGCGTTAAATATTCCAGTTATTGGCTATATGTATATAACCATCACAACAAAAAGTGTTACAATTATCGGATTTAATTGTTTTCCTCAATGTGTGCCTGCTTATGTGCAACAGTTTAGCCTTAGCTATCAAGAGAATAAAATCAAAGTGAAAAATAATAGATCTGATTGTCTTTCGATATCTTCAGAAGCTGAACTTTAGCATATTAGTCTAAAGACACTGAATCCAAACCTCACATGCTGCTGCCTAACTTTGGTTTTTACATCTACATCAAAATACACTTTGTTAACTGTACACATTACATTTTAAAAAATTTCATATGCCTTCAAACCCAAAGGGGCACAACCCAGTGTCTGAGGCTGGGGTATACAAAAAAAAACAAAAACAAAACAAACAAAACAAAGCCCATAAACAACCAAACAAACAACCAAACAAACACAACCAGCCAACCAACCAAACAAACAAAAGAATGAACGAACAAACAAACAAACAACAAACAAACAAAAAACCTATCCTGAAATAGATGCCAGATAAGGTCCGCTCACAGATCACGCTTTTACTCTGATATCCAGATTAGCTTCCTCGCGCAATATTTTTTCTCATTAAGAAAGTAACTGGAAAAGAGGACTATTTTCTTTTTTTTCGGAATAAAGAAGAGAAATTGTAAAGATAGTTTGACTTATTTTGTTTTATACTTACCGACTGACTTAAACCAGATTTGAACCATGAATTATCCAGTTTTATGCAGGGTCCCAGACGTATTGTTCTTTACTTTTACTTTTTACTTTTTCTTCTGCCTATACTGTGAGGTATCGTGTGGATACACAACCGTCTCTCCGCGGTAAGCGACATGTTCCGCGTTCCCAGTGTTTCTGCTATCGTGTCGCTACAGCGTAGCCCTCGTCTCCTTCTGGCTCTGGTTCCGGAATATCTGGAATTGTATGCGCGCTGGGCTGGTTGATGGGGGTGGGGGTGGGAGGGGTATTCTTGTCACATAACCAAACCACTTTGTTCCCTACGTGTTGCAGACGGATGCACTCCTATCGTTTCTCGGATTGTCTTGTTTCTGACCTTGTATTAAATGTGACGTAAAACACTTATTTCTGTAATCTTTTGGTTGTGATCATATTTTCCTTGAAAAAAGCTGAAAAACCACGAATACTACGGGAAGTTTCTCTGCGATATATGCAAATGCAAGAGGGTTATCTAAGCTTTGCCATGCACAAGCCTGAATCTGGCATCCCTTTCAGCATAGGTTTTTGTTTGTTTGTTTGTTTGTACATAAGCTTACATCAACTGTTCTCCTGAGACATTTCCTCTCGCAGGCTACTAATATTCTTTTGAGCGAATTTGTCAGTGACCCTGTCTGGCACTGGTACGTGAGAAGTGGAATGAAGATAGCATTGATTAGATATATTCTTTTAGTGCCCAAACGCATAAGGCCTGTATAAAGAAAAGGTTGGTTCTTTTGATAGACCCGTGGACTTGATCTTATGACACGAGTTCAGTCCCAATCTGCAACCTGAAAGTAGGGCTTGTTTACTGTCCACCTTAACCCTTTGACTCCCGCAAACTGCCCATCAGCATTCTCAACCGTGCTAGCAAAGAAAACACTTAACCCTTTAACTCCCTCACCCCAACCACCAGCTTCCTGCAAGAAGTTGGTAGTTATGGTGAGGGAGTTAAAGGGTTAAGTTTTTGCAGTTGGTAGATGGGGAGCGGGAGTCAAAGGGTTAATGATCCTGTCATCTTTATACAAAATTTGGGTCACAGTGTGGACTGTTAACAAGTTGTGAATAAATGATTGTAAATCATGGGACCAAGGCCAAGATCACACGGACCTAAACGTGCATGAAATCAGCACTTGTTTGAGGAAGATGTGCGAACAGCACTTTACTCCGGAGCTTCTGACAATATGTGGAATTCTGTTTTTATTGTTGTGATATCTGACAATATGTGACATTCTGTTTTCATCGTTGTGACATCTGACAATATCTGGAATTCTGTTTTCATTGTTGTGACATCTGACAATATGTGACATTCTGTTTTCATTGTTGTGACATCTGACAACATGTGACATTCTGTTTTCATTGTTGTGACATCTGACAATATGTGACATTCTGTTTTCATTGTTGTGACATCTGACAATATGTGACATTCTGTTTTCATGTTGTGACATCTGACAACATGTGACATTCTGTTTTCATTGTTGTGACATCTGACAAATGTGACATTCTGTTTTCATTGTTGTGATTGAATATTCTGTTCATTGTGACATCTGACAATGTGACATTCTGTTTTCATTGTTGTGACATCTGACAATATGTGACATTCTGTTTTCATTGTTGTGACATCTGACAATATGTGACATTCTTTTTCATTGTGTGATGTTGACATTCTGTTTTCATTGTTGTGACATCTGACAATATGTGACATTCTGTTTTCATTGTTGTGACAATCTGCCATTTTCCTCACTTCATGACAAGTATATCTCACCTCATGCTTCTTCAAGGCCATCGTGACGTTTAGAAGTACAAAATCTGGATTTTGTGTGTGAAGTGGAAACGTCACATCAGTTTTTTTCAACTGTCTGTATTTGGGGGGTGGAGAGAGAGAGAGTGAGAGAGAGAGAGAGAGAGAAAGAAAGAGAGAGAGAGAGAAAGAGAGGAGAGAGAGAGAGAAGAGAGAGAGAGAGTGTGTGTGTGTGCTTGTACGTGTGTGTATGTGTGTGTGAGAGAGAGAGAGAGAGTGTGTGTGTGTGTCTGTTTGTGTGCTTGTGCTTGTGTGTGTGTGTGTGTGTGTGTGGGTGTAAGAGAGAGAAGAGAGAGAGAGAGAAGGAGACAGAAGGAGACAGAGAGAATGTGTGTGTGTGTGCTTGTGCGTGTGTGTATAAGAGAGAGAGAGAGTGTGTGCGTGTGCGGGGTGTGTGTGTGTTGTGTGTGTGTTTGTGTGTGTGTGTGTTGTGTAAGAGAGAAGAGAGAGAGGGAGGAGACAGAAGGAGAGAGAGAGAGAGAGAGTGTGTGTGTGTTTGTGTGCTTATGCGTGTGTGTATGAGAGAGGAGAGAGAGAGAGTTTGTGTGTGTGTGTGTGTGTGTGTATGTGTGTGTGTGTGTGTGTGTGTGTGTGTGTGTGTGTGTGAAGAGGGAAGAGAAAGAGAGAGAGAGAGAGAGAGAGAGAGAGAGCAACACAGCATCTTTTGCAGTCATTGTATATAAGCTTACAGAAGCAATCAGTTGCGTCATAACGGAAATGGTCAAGCCATCGGTGATTCTGTTGGCTATGGTTACTTTCGTGTGAACAGCAAACAGCATCAGCATTAAAGAACGAAGTAGGCCTAACCATAACAGTTTTTAACGTATCAATAGTGTTGTCAGTCGGATCTGTGAATGTCAAAACTGGGATGGCTTCGGTTTTACTTCAACGTTGAAACCAGTATATTGTTGAAATATGTTTTTATGTTACTGCTCTCGTACTTGTTAATTACTTGATATTATGTTTGTTGTTGTTTTCAATCAAATAACAGCTGGCTCTAAACAGTTCCTTGCATTGAGGTTGACTTATTATCAAGATGATCTATCTATGTCTTGGTGATGATATTGCATAAAACATAAACTGTTTAAAAAAATAGGGATTGTTAGAATGGATTCCCCATTTAGTTAATTATTGCATTCGTTTATTTTTCTTAAAAGTGGTAGGTAACTGTGAAATGTACAGTACTGTTGTCTGAACAACTTAACTTATACTGGTGGTTGTAACAGCTGTTTTTGATAGATTTTTATCTCATGGAGTTTTGAGAACAGCCTGTGTTTTGACCAAACGTTTTTCCTTCAATACTTTTTTTAAATGCAGAATATTAGTATGACTTGACCATCTTGTTGTTGTTGTCGTTGTTTTCCGAAGCCACACGGTCAAAAATAATCGGCTTACATGAACAGTTAGTTTCAACAGAACTTTATTCACATGAACGTTTACAAATAAATGTATTGTACTTCTAATGGAAAAGCAGCAGACGTCAGGTTCATGACGTATACATAAAGATTTATAACATAAAAAAGACAACAACAACAAAACAAAACAAAAAACCAGGAACTTGAAAGAACAATTATGTGAGTGTTCAGTTTATTAATCAGCTGTTAATCTATCGATTTTACAGTTCATGTTTGAATACACTTGTTTGAAAATCTGAAATTTACTCCAAATCAAACTACAAGGCTATAACCAGAATTCAAATGTGAGTTCTTCCCCTTTCTCCTCCGTCCTTCCCGAGCATATAGAATTTGACCAACTATGGAAAGATGGTTGGCAAACTCATTCAAAGCTCGGCTCGGGTGACTGCTACTCTATGTGCAGGGATTGCCAGAACGGCACTTGTGGCAGAGTTCAGCCATGTGGGGTTTGTTGGGATCAATGTGCCGCTCCTCCTTCTCCTCATTGGTGCACACGCACTTCTCCTCCTTACAGACAGCACAGCGGATCTTCTCCACCTTGTAGGGCAGGCAGGCCGTGCCGCATTCTTTGCAGTCCTGTTCGTACAGCGGCTGGCGGCAACACACACACACACACACACACACACACACACACACACACACACACACACACCACACACACACACATGCACGCACGCACAACACACACACACACAGAGACAATATATATTCTATTCTATTTTCTATCATATATCATATTATATATCATATCTATTATATTATATTCATATCATATCATATCATATCATATCATATCATATCATATCATATCATATCATATCATATCATATCATATCATATCATATCATATCATATCATATCATATCATTATCATATATATCATATATTATATATTATATTATATTATATTATATTATATTTATATTATATTATATTATATTATATTATATTATATTATATATATTTATTATATTATATTATTATGTTTAGATTTAGGATTAGAATTAGATTAGATAGGTTAATAAATTGAATTATAAATAGATAAATACTAACTGTATACTATAGATACACTCTATATACACTTAGACAAACATATACTAACATTACAGACAGAGATATGCTAACATTCAGCTATTTCTTACTGAACAGACCCTCATGCAATGTTGAAAACGAAGATGAGAGCAGTCTACGAAAGCAGTCTTGTTTTCAAGAATCTGTGAAGACCTGTTCAGGTAATCGAAGAGCTGAATGTTTAGTATAACTAATAATGACAACGTCTACAGTAATACTGTTTCATGAAAAGTGAAAGGTTTGCCAAGTTTCTTTGTGTGTGTTAGCGCTCTTCTGGCTTTAGAGTCACGTACACAGTCAGACTTGCTTCAAAGTGAGTGAGTGAGTGTATGTGTGTGTGTGTGCGTGTGTGTTGTGTGTGTGTGTGTGTGTGTGTGTGTGTGTGTGTGTTGTTGTGTGTGTGTGTGTTTGTGAGTGTATGTGTGTGTGTGCGTGTGTGTATGTATGTTTGTGTGTGTGTTTGCAAGTGTATGTATGTGTATGTTTGTGTGTGTGTATGTTTGTTTGTGTGTGTGTCTGTGTGTGCGTTTGTGTGTATGTGTGTGTATGTGTGCGTGCGTGTGTGTGTGTATGTCTGTATGTGTGTAAGTGCGTGAGTGTTTGTGTGTGTAAGTGCGTGTGTATGCGTGTCTGTGAGTAGACAAATCATCGAAGTAGACGTGGCTGGTGTTTGTTTTATGATCGCTTTTGATTTGAACAAAAAGCAACTACATCCAGTATACGGAATTTACAGCTACGCACAGTTTACACGCGTATTTTGTAGAAGAGACAGGTTGATCTCCCAGGCATGTATCATTGGAGAGACAGGTTGATCTCCCAGGCATGTAACACTGGAGAGACAGGTTGATCTCCCAGGCATGTAACACTGGAGAGACAGGTTGATCTCCCAGGCATGTAACACTGGAGAGACAGGTTGATCTCCCAGGCATGTAACACTGGAGAGACAGGTTGATCTCCAGGCATGTAACACTGGAGAGACAGGTTGATCTCCCAGGCATGTAACACTGGAGAGACAGGTTGATCTCCCAGGCATGTAACATTGGAGAGACAGGTTGATCTCCCAGGCATGTATCATTGGAGAGACAGGTTGATCTCCCAGGCATGTATCATTGGAGAGACAGGTTGATCTCCCAGGCATGTAACACTGGAGAGACAGGTTGATTTCCCAGGCATGTAACACTGGAGAGACAGGTTGATCTCCCAGGCATGTAACATTGGAGAGACAGGTTGATCTCCCAGGCATGTATCATTGGAGAGACAGGTTGATTCCCAGGCATGTAACATTGGAGAGACAGGTTGATTTCCCAGGCATGTAACATTGGAGAGACAGGTTGATCTCCCAGGCATGTAACATTGGAGAGACAGGTTGATCTCCCAGGCA
>CM060307.1:47601180-47603680 GCA_030674185.1 Monoplex corrugatus
TTTTCCTTCATGTATTTTCTTTTTTCTTTTTCTCTTTTTTTTTTTCTTTTTTTAATCTTTTTTCTTTCTTTTGTCTTTTTTTTTCGTCTTACTCGGACTAGAAATTTGTTGGATTAAATTTTTGCCACTTTCACATTGCAATGATTTTCTGGATATTGATTTTTGAATTGATCTTACACATATGTTTTTTTGTCAATATCATTTTTTCAAAATTATCATTTCATTGGTATGTCTGTTTCTTTTAATTATTTGCTTCTACACATTATTCATTCTGCCAACAATTGCATTTACTTTTGTTTGTATTCTTACTTTTTGGATTAGAATTGTTTGCTGCCTTATAATTAAATACATTTCATGAATATTATTTCTTTTTTTTAAGTGCCATCCTTTCCATTAAAATCTGATGATATTTTTTCCCAGTTCACTCAATTATATATACATACTACATACATACATAATATATATATATCATCATCATCATCATCAGTCCCGTAGTCTGGTTGACCGTTGGGGCACCACTGAAGATTTTGCAACCAACTTCCTCCACTCCCCACGGTCCTCAGCTTTCCGCAGAATGATATTCCATTCAAGGCCAGTCCACTCTCTGATATTGTCTTCCCATCTTTTTCTCTGTCTGCCTCTTCGTCTCCCTCCCTGAACTGTTCCCTGCAAGACGGTCTTGGCCAGTCCAGATGATCGTGTGACGTGCCCGTACCACCTCAGTTTGCGTCTTTTCACTGAGGTCAGGAGGTCTTCATACGGCCCGATGGCGTTTTCGATTCGGGTTTTCACTTCCTTATTGGTTATATGATCTTTGTACGAGATACCAAGGAGTTTGCGGAAGCATCTCATCTCCATTGCCTGTATCCTTCTTTCAATGTCTGCTGTTATGGTCCATGTTTCGCATGCATACAAAAATATTGACATGACCAGGGAACGCATCAGTCTGATCTTGGAGCCGATTGCGATATTCTTGTCATTCCAGATGACTTTTAGCTTGGTCATTGCAGCTGTGGTCTGGGCAATCCTGGAAAGTACTTCGGGCTTTGATCCTTCATCTGATACTATAGCTCCCAGATATTTAAATCTATGGACGGTCTCAAGTTTCTTGTTGTCTATGGTAATGTCAGTGCTGATGCTATTGGTATTATTTGTCATCAACTGGGTTTTCTCTGCACTGATCTGCATGCCATATGCTGTGGAGGCCTCATCAAGATGTTTTATCAAGCTGACTAGCTCTTGCTCTTGCCCAGCTAGTCCGTCAATGTCGTCGGCAAAACGCAAGTTTGTGATTGTTCTACCTCCGATGCTGACTGTTCCCTCGGGGTCTTCAAGTGCGTCAGCCATTATTCTCTCTAAGAAGATGTTAAAGAGAGTGGGGGAGGGCAGACATCCTTGGTGTACTCCAACTGTGGTTCGGAACCATTCTCCTATGTTGTTGTCATGCTAGACTGCACTGGTCGCCTTTTTGTAGAGGCATTCTATGATTCTGATCAGGTTGGCATTGATGTTGTACAGCCTCATGGTTGCCCACAAGGCTGCGTGCCAAACTCTGTCGAATGCCTTCTTGAAGTCCACGAAGACGTGGTAAAGGCCTTGCTGGTGTTGCAAGTATTTCTCACAGAGCAATCTGAGGTTGAAAATTTGCTCTGTGGTACTTCTTCCTGGTCTGAAACCTGCCTGCTCTTCTTTTATTATCTCCTCAGCTTGTGGCTTCAGTCTACTCAGAAGGATTTTTAGCATGACCTTACTTGGATGGCTGATCAGGCTGATGGTACGGTAGTTTTGGCACAGTTGTAGGTTGCCTTTTTTCGGGAGAGTGATGATCAGGGACTGGGTCCAAGGTGTTGGCCACTCACCTGTCCGCCAGATCTTATTGCAGATGATGAGTAACATATCTATCATGGCTTCTCCTCCTGCCTGGACCAGTTCTGAGGGAATGTTGTCCACTCCTGCCGACTTGCCTTTCTTCAATGATTTTACTGCAGCTTCAACTTCTTCTCGCACGATGGGGTAGCTATCGTTGTTGGTTGGTGGAGGAACGTCTAGCACCTTGGGATCTCCTGTTGTTGTGTGTGTGTATAATTCGGAGCAGTACTCTGTCCACCTCTGCAGAATCTCTTGATCTTCTGTGAGACATTTCCCTGCTTTGTTCTGTATGGTAGTGGTTCTGCCTTGTTTTGAGCTTGTTAGTCCTTTCACAAGCTGGTAGGCTTTCTTGCTGTTATTTTTCTGCAGGTTTGCTTCGATATCTTGGCATTGTTCTTCAATCCATGTTTCCTTTGCTTTCCTCATGCCTTCTTTAACTTGCTGGTTGGCTTCTCTGTATAGTTTAGCTTCTTCATCCGTACTCTTCTTTTGCTTCAGTTCTCTGCGTTTGTCGCTCAGCTTTAGTGCTTCTTCTATATAATATATATTATATATATATATATATATATATATATTATACATATATGGATCTGTATATATTGTGTGTGTGTGCGCATGTGTGTGAGTGTTT
>CM060307.1:47608680-47626180 GCA_030674185.1 Monoplex corrugatus
ACACACACACACACCCCACACCACACCACACACACACACACACACACACACACACCACACACACACACACACCACACACACACACACGCACACATACACACACATGTACACACACATATATACACACACATACACACACGCACACACATACACATACGCACACACATACACAACACACACACACCACACACACCACACACACACACACTCACACTCACTCACACACATGTATATTTATAGGCCACAGCAA
Organism: Monoplex corrugatus; assembly: GCA_030674185.1. Taxonomy (NCBI): domain Eukaryota; kingdom Metazoa; phylum Mollusca; class Gastropoda; order Littorinimorpha; family Ranellidae; genus Monoplex; species Monoplex corrugatus. The sequence continues at coordinate 47,608,931 of CM060307.1, forward strand.
CACACTCATCCCACACTGATCTAAATTACTTTTTTTTTTTAACAAGGCGAGTGAAAAACGGAGAAAAGGGAGAGATCAAAAAATGGCAAAAATCCAGGACCTAATAGCGACACAACTCAACTCTCTGATTACCAATGTTAGCGGTAATTCTTACCCCTGAGAATCAGGCAGATGTGTCTTTTGGGAATTAGCGAAGAATTCACTTTTTGAATGATGTTTTCAATTCACTGCTTTCACGGTCTGTTCGCTGGCTCTGCTTACTTCAAAATAATTTAAATCCGCGCTTTGGGAGAGCATGAGAAGAGAGCGCTGAACATTGTTTATGGGTTGTGTGTGTGTATATATATATATGTATATGTGTGTACATACATATGTATATGTGTGTATATATATATTTATATCTATATATACATATATATATAAAAATATATATATATATATATGTGTGTGTGTGTATACATATATATGTATATATATAAATATACAGACATATATATATATATATATACATATATATATATATATGATAAATTCAAAACTTCGCCTGGCGTTTTAAGTTAACAAGAACAAGAACAACAACACCAACAACAGTGATAACAACAAGAATAATCATCACCCATCGTCATCCTTCTCGTCGTCGTCGTCGTCCTCCTCATCTTATGATGATGATGATGATTGTACAGCCCAGACTATTATACAGTCAAAAGCAGATTTGCAAACTTGTTTCCTACCCAGAGTTGGTTGTGCTCTGGGCTCCTTGGGAAGACTGGAACCACACAGTCGAGTCTCATCCACTTCACGGATGCGTCATTGCCGGTGTTGCTCAAGTCTTCTGACCAACGCCGCAGGTGTCTGTATCTCTTGGGTCTGGTTGATGCCAGGATGTATTATGATAGTAAGCATAGAGTGCAAAAAGGAACATACGTATAAAGTAAATAAACAAATAACTAAAGGTCTGAATCACAACACAACCAGCTATTCTGTATAAACTCGTCTTACATGACAGAACACCACCCCCAGTCAATGCCCAAATGCTCAGCTGTCTATCACCTAGATGAAGACAATGTTTTCTTAATCATAGGTATGTAAGTGAGTTAGTAAGTAAGTAAGTAGTAAGTAAGTGAGTGAGTGAGTAAGTAAGTGAATAAGAAGTGAGTAAATAGGTGAATAAATAAATACAAAATAAAGGAGCACGTAGATAAATGAACAGGTAAGAGATGAAAAATGCGATCCCTGGCAGTCATTCTCTTTCACTTTACAAAGAGAGTGACCCATTAGCTCAGTTAACTCAGGGTTGTCGGTTCAACTCCTAGCTGGCCACTATTACACGGGTTAGCTGGTAGAGCCATAGACTCAAGATCTGATATCTTGAGTTCAATCCCAGCCCGGAACATTAAAAACTGGCCTGTTCGCTGCCAGTTTTGATGTTTCCATCATTCTGGTGGTGTCAGCTTAGTGTTTGATAGGTCCCTCTTCCCCTTTTTCCCCCGTTTCAAGACTTGCCAGCGCATAGGGTTTTGCGCAGGCACCAGAAGTCTGTCAGATAGTTGCTGGCAGATTTGGGTGGAGCGCATATGGAATTTTCCGAGTGCAGTGAATCCCTCTTGAACAAACTACAAACTTATGGCTTGTGCCATGATCATTCTTTGGATCTTCTCCGTTACGTGGCACCTGTGACGTTAGTGCATGTGGAATTCATGCGGAGACGTCATCTTCAGAAACTGAAACTGACAGTCGGCTGTATTAAAACGTACACCCATTTACTTTACTTGACAATACCTTGCCTAGCAGTCATTCTCTTCCACTTTACTGATAAGAAGTGTTGAGAAGTGTACGAACAACTGTACCACTCCGCTCTCATGGTCTCCTGGTAGTCTTGTTTACCTGACGTCAAGTAGCGGGCCTGGTATCCTTCGCGCAACAATCCCTCTTCATCAAATATTCATACACTGATCATTAATCGGCTGGCCGTGCGTTGTGTAATTGGATCAGTCGTGTCCTCACTACCTGTCTGCCCGCCTCAAAAGAACCGCTGTCATCGTTAATTTGATTTACTTTGTTCATTGCCGCCACGTAAGACTGCAAGTCTCCGGTCACACACCATTGACCGTAGCCACCGTCAGTTCGAGATGTTGGCTTTGTGAACAAGGGGAGGGAACGCGGATGATCGGAAAGGAAAGACAGAGAGGGGGTACACTCCCCATGATTGTCTTGCCATACTGACAGTGTCTCTTTCCAAGTGCAGCCTGTTATTATTATTGTTGTTTAAAGCCCAGCCGACTGCGTAGAGCCGTATCAGGGCTGTAACCGCTTCAAAACATAAAAAAAAAACAGGGGAAAAAGAAAAAGAAATGAAAGTTAAATACACATATCAGTGCATTCGCGCACATAATCTGAGGACATGCCCCTGGCGTTGACCACTCCGTCCAATTTATCGCAGTGGGGATTTAAAAAACACATCTGAATACAAATTTAAGCATACCTAAGGACACCAAAGGAGGAGGTGTCTGATGCTCAACAGCTTGTCACATGGTATACACCACGGCGGTTCTTCAGTTTTTAAAAGGTACGAATGAGTGTAGATGTGTGACCCGTGTGTAGCCTACATAACACTGTCTCTTTCTTACCGTTCCCTGCAGCAGATGAGAGAATCTCTTTCAGACAAGGGCGGATTTGGAAAAGTTTGTTGTCTGTTCATTCCAATCCTGCCACAGATTACTCACGTAGCTGTGTACTTTCGATTTTACATCTGTGTAAGGAATCAAGGATTTAGACATCTTTTCCCTTGTAGCGTTTTTGGCCAGGCAGTCAGCCTTTTCAACTAATACGTCCAAGAGGGAATTTGCATTATTGTCTTGAACCAAAAGAGCATATAAAGAGGAGAGAAATGCTAGTTTGCAGCATCTTTTTGACAATATGCACACAGACACAGACATAAAGACACAGACACACATTCACACAGACACACAGACACAGACATAGACACAGACACAGACACAGACACAGACAGTTTCAGTTTCTACACGCTCGGAATGAAATCCATGTGCATTAATGTCACAGGTGCCATGTGTATGGTGATCATGACACAAGCCTTCAGCCTGCACATAAACCCATGAGTTGGCCAAGTCCTGAGGTCCTGCCTAGCCTACGTTTAAACTAGTCTACATTTATACTACCGGTAGTATCGTATCAGTCTGTCATTACAAAGTTTCGATTACATGTAAATGACATGTACATCTGAGTATCTTATCTTCAAAGAAAAGAACAGATAGCTAAAGCGAATTAACAATCAAAGGTCTGAATCAGTATAAACTCGTCCCAAATCACAGAAAGCCTCCCTCCCCCTCCCTCCCCTGTCAACGCACAAAGCCTCAGCTACCTGTCAAAAAAATGAACACACACACACACACACACACACACACACACACACACACACACACACATACACACACACATATACACACTCACACACAACAACACACACACACACATACACTCACATACATACACTCACACACCCGCCAGAAGTCATGATGAATCATTCTCCAGGATAGTATTGTTTAAAGGAAACAGTTCTGAAAACGATCATTTCCTATAAGCAATTATATGCCGGATCGAAGACGTCTAATGACTTGAGGACAGGACAAAAAAGAATGTGTCTTTTATTGACGATCTCTCTCTCCTCTCTCTCTCTCTCTCTCTCTCTCTCTCTCTCTCTCTCTCTCTCTCTCTCTCTCCTCTATCTGTATCTCTCTCTCTCTCTATCTCTGTCTCTCTCTCTCTTTCTTTCTCTCTGTCTCTGTCTCTGGGTTTCTCTCTCTTTATCTCTATAACTCTCATTCTTTCTGTCTCTATTTCTTTCTCTGTCGGTCTGTCTACATGTCTGTCTCTGTCTCTCTTTCTCTCTTCTCTCTCTGTCTCTCTGCCTGTCTGTCAGTCTGTCTGTTTGCCTCTCTCTCTTTCTCTGTCTGTCTCTCTGTCTCTCTGTATGTGTGTGTGTCTCTCTCTGTCTCTATCTGTCTCTCTTTTTGTTTGTCTGTCTGTATGTATGTCTGTCTGTCTCTCTGTGTGCCTCTGTCTCTGTCTACCTCTCTCTCGTCTCTGTCTACATCTTTCTGTGTCTCTGTCTCTGTCTCTCTGCCTTTGTCTACCTCTCTCTCTTTCTTTCTTTCGGCAACAACTGTTTTTCTCCCCTTGTAAGAAAATAATGTTTTGTTGTTGTCAGTGATTCGCGTGGGTTCACAGTATTATGTTGTGACTGGTCGCGCGCCTAATGACTTGTTAAGGGTGATGATAGAATCAGTAAAAAGATGCATGACACAGTTGGGTGATGCTCTGCCTGCCTGTCCGTTGGTCTGTCCGTCTCTCTTTCACTCTCATACACGTGCACATAGGCGCGTACTTTTGCAGACAGACAGACAGACATACGTACTGAAATGCACACACATACACACACACTGACAAACGCATACACACACACACTGACAAACGAACACACATACACACACACACTGACAAACGACACACACACACACACTGACAAACGACACATACACACACACTGACAAACGCACGAATACACACACACTCTCTCACACACATACACACACACACACACAAACACACACACACTGACACACACACACAAACACACACACATACACACAGACACACAGACATACACACACATACACATACACACAGACATACAGACACACACGGACACACACACTGACACACACACACACGCACACACGCACACACGCACACTCACACTGACACATACACCTACTCACGCATATACACATACACAGACACACACTCACACACACACATACACACACACGCGCGCGCGCGCGCACACACACACACATAGACATAGACACTGACAAACATACAGAAACGCGTGCACACACATGACACTACCATTGACATTGTTTTTATTATGGAGTCCATACGCAATGTTAACCTGCATAATACATGCCTTTTTATGTACATACATATACACGTTTATACATAGATACATATATACATTAGTGTTTAGGTGCATGTATACATTCATACATATTTAACTTTATTGACTCCTGCACTCTATCCGCCAACTGCAAAAACTTAACCCTTTGACTCCCTCCCCCTATCCATCAGCTTCCTGCAGGCTTTAAAAGTGGAGGAAAAATGGATCAGTCGCCGTAGCCAAGTGATTAGCGCAACGGACCACTGACTGGGTGACCGTGAGATCGAATCCTCCAGGAGAAGAGTTGCAGAATGGTTCAGACGTTCGCCTGCCAATGACTAAACTCAAGATTTTAGTGTTCGTTTCCCGTTGAGGCCTCGACTTTTCTCTTCAGTTTGACCGGAAAATCGATCTGAACGTCCAGTCCTTCGGTATGGACGAAAAACGAGTTGGACCTGTGTGCCTTCTGGCCTATGCACGCTAAAGATCCCAATCTTCTCAATGAGCCCATAGCGATAGCTAGGAACCGGTCGAAGCCGAAAAATCCCACAAAGATTTTCATATTCATATTCATATTCATATGAACATTCATATTCATATTATATTCATTCCATTTTCATATTCATATTCATAATTCATTTCTTTTGTCACAGTGAACGTACCATGTTTAACTTGTGTTGCTGTTCCCTTTGGGAGAGCGTCATCGCAATGCAGCGCCACCTAACTTTTTTTTTTAACCAAGTCTTTAGAAAGGCAAGAAGGCTGATTGGCCTTCAAGAGGAGGGACCTGGTAAATCAACCTGTCTCTCCAATGTTTTATACTAGTGCAACCAGGCAAAAACCATGCTCTTCACAATTTTCAAATGCTGTGGGATCTGAAAAAAAAAAGGACAGCCTCCTCCTTCCTTTAATAAAGAAAAGGGGGGAAAAGTTGGGAAGAACGACACAGAACAGGAGAACAGGTAATTGGAAAAGAAAAGGAGCTTGTAATCTACTTCACCTACATCGTACACACACGCCCAGCCACTCGTCTCCTCGTTGTGAATATCCGTGTTCTATGTTTGCACAGGCACAAACATTCACCACATCTTTCTGTCCATCACCGTTTTTATTCTTCTTCTTCTCATCATCATCATCAAGTGCCCTGCCACATGGCGTTGGCGATCATGGCCAGCCATATGCATCTATCCCTTGTTGCTGCAAGCACATCTTCCACCCTCTCTGTCCTGAGCCACTCTGCAAGTCCGTCCAATATTTTTTTCCCTGGGTTTACCTGGTGTTCTCTTTCTCTCCAGCTTTCCTGTTGTGACCAGATGCTCTAATTCCCCTTTCCTCATAAAATGGCTTAAAGATGTTGATTGTCTTTTCCTAATCTTCCTTATGAATGATCTTCTTGTGTCTGCCTCCATCAAGACTGTCTCGTTTGTTTTCTTTGCTGTCCATGGAACTCTCAACATTCTTCTTAGAAACGTCATCTCAGCTGCCTCAGTCTTGTTCTGGCTTTGCTTGTTGACTGTCCACGCTTCAAAACCGTATAACTTTATCGGTTCTATGTAACATTCAAGAACTCTTTTCCTGATGTTAATTGATAGGCATTTGTTGGTAAGGTAAGAATGCTTTTCATCTTATTGAATGTTGTTTTGGCTTGGCCGATTCTGCTGGCTATTTCTGATGTGCATCTGCCGCCGGGTGAAATGATCGTTCCCAGTATTTAAACTTATCAACTTGTCTCAATGTTGTGCTGTTTGTCGTTATTTTGCATGAGGGGATTTCATGTTTTTTACTGATTACCATGACTTCAGTCTTCTTGCTATATATCTCCAACCCTTTACTTTTGCTTTCTATTTCTATTATATTCACAAGGTTTTGTAGGTCCCTTTCTTTTCTGCAGTTAAACGGTGTCATCTGCGTATCGAATGTTGTTTATCATTTTTCCTCCGACCTTTTTTTTTTTTTTTTTTTTTGATCTGTCCATTTGTACCCACATGGGTGTTGCGGGAGGAAAAGCTGACTGACCGCAGCGAGCCAAAGGGTATGAAGATAAGAAATGACATCGGCTTATATGTGGTGTCAAGGTCTTTTTCGCTCCCTTTTGATCTAGTTCTTCCTTCCTCTGCCTCTCGCGTTTAACCCTTTGACTCCCGCACCCTATTCACCAACTGCAAGAACTTAACCTTTTGACTCCCTCACCTTATCCACCAGCTTTCTGCAGGAAGGTGGTGGATAGGGTGAGAGAGTCAAAGGGTTCAGTTTTTGCTTTGTTGTTATGGTTGACAATGCAGGATGCTGGTGGACAGGGTGCGGGAATCAAAGGGTTAATCCTTTCATTCCCGCATTCTGTCCATTAGTTGCAAAAAATTTAACCCTTTCCTCCCTCACCCTATCCACCAGCTTCCTGTAGAAAGCTGGTGGATAAGGTGAGGGAGTCAAAGGTTAAGTGCTTGTACTTGGTGAATAGGGTGAGGTTCGAAAGGGTCAAGTTTTTGCTTAGCTGTCATAGTTGACAAAGCAGGATGCTGGCAGATAGTGTGGGGTGGTCAAAGGGTGAATCGATGTGTCTTTCTGTTGAATGTATTGCTTATTGAGCTAGTTGGTGAGGATTGCATTCTAGTTAGATGACCAAAAACACTTGTTTCTTCGCTGATTAACCCTTGAACAACCACATCCCGTCCACCAGCATCCTGCATTGTCAACTATGCCAGCAAAGCAAAAACTTAACCTTTTGACTTCCTCACTCTATCCACCAGCTTCCTGCAGATGGGGGGTCAGAAGATTAAGTTTTTGTGGTTGCTGGATAGGGGGCAGGAGTCTAAGGGTTAATATAATGGTGGGTCAGTGTTGTTCCCACCATTAATTTCTCACATCTCGGTGTTTCTGATAATGCCCCATCTGATCTCCTTAACAGCTCCTCTCAAACAACGTATCTCACAAGTGGTTAATTTTGTGCTATAGGGGCTTAACCAGGGTACATGTCTGGCTCTGTTGTGTTAGGGTGGGGATAACAATGGAACTCATGAATTGGGCTTTTGTTTCATTATGAATGTCGGGGTGTTTCACGACTGAAGCAAGTTATGTTGTTTGTTTTCTAGATTCTGGTTTCGATCTCTCTATTCGATAGTCCGTATTCTATAATAATAATAATTACAATATTTATATAGCGCAAAATCTTGATAAAATCAAATCTAAGCGCTGAAGCAGACACACACGCAGGCACGCACGCTCGCACACACACGCACGCACACATACAGACACACACACACACACACACACACACACACACACACACACACACACACACACACACACACACACACACACACACACACACACCCACACACACGCATGGCTATAAATGGGGAGAAAGAATAAAAGCAATAAAAGCAAGAATAAAAGCAATGGAAAATTATAGAGAGCATAGCATACAATTATATATTATAACCATGTGATTCCCTCCGAGCGGAGACAGGCTGCAGAGGGGAGGGTTGAGTGAGGTTAGGATTTTATGCAGGAGAGAAAAGGTGAGTTTTGAGAGCGGACTTGAAGGAGACAAAAGTAGGTTGCTGACGGACTGAGAGAGGAAGTTTGTTCCAGGAGAGTGGACCAGAAACAGAGAAGGCTCGTGGACCATAGGTATTGAGCTTAGTGCGTGGAAAGCGAAGAGTCAGAGGATCAGAGGCAGAGCGGAGGGTACGTGAGGGAACATAGATCTCAAGTAGGCTTGACAGGTAATCGGGGGCTGCGTTATTGAGGCTTTTGTAGCACATGGTGTCTAGTTTGTACTGTATGCGCTTTGATACAGGGAGCCAGTGAAGTTGTGCCAGGAGAGGAGATATGTGGTCAGCTTTTTTCTTTTTGAGTACAAGGCGTGCAGCATTGTTTTGAATGCGCTGTAGGATGTGAATGTAGTTTAATCTTAGGTGCTGATGTTAGTTCATTAATTTATCATTAAAATGGTGTACAGACAGGGGGGGGGGGGGGGGGAGACGTCTTGGTATGCTTCACTTTCGATAACAATCCAAATTCTACCAATAAAGCTTTTAAAAAGTATCAGAGATTATGTGTTATCTGGCCAAATTTAACGAAGATGTCATTGCGCTCTCCGACATGTATGTTATCAAAATGATTTCTATAAACGGCATGTTGTAGAAACAAAACACGTAAACACATAGATAAAGAGGAAAGTGTGCGGGTGTGGAAAGAAGTGGGTGAATGAGAGAACATTTTATTTATCCTTCGTAATTTATTAAACTTGCAATTAAACAATTACGTTGTTCTCTACTTCATTTATATGGATCTCTCTCTCTCTCTCTCTCTCTCTCTCTCTCTCTCTCTCTCTCTCTCTCTCTCTCTCTCCTCCCCTCCCCTCCCTTTCCGAGTGTATGATGGCGTGTCAGTATTGATTTTAGTTATTGTTATTATCATTACATTTGGGTCTTCAGTAAAAGCAGTTCAATTTTCTTCGAGCTTGTCATTCTGAGACTTCAGCTCTACTGATCACACCATGTCACCAAAACGAGAACAACCACACACGAATAACAACTGATTTTTGTAGAGCTGGTATAAAGGCTCAGGTATCAGGATCATACAGGACAGCGGCGCTGAAAGGTCACAGTAAGAGAACATCTGAACTGGTATGTGCACAAAATTTGCTGAACTTGTGGAATCCAAAACAAGTGTGACTTTTTTTTTTTCCTTTCGCGTGTTTTTTTTTTCTTCTGGTTCCTGAACTTGTGGAATCAGTCTAAGACAGTACGCATTGACCATGCACCTACGAGAGCGATGACAACCTCCTGTAGAAGAGGAGCTCTGTAATCAGGCAAAAGTAATACGAACGCCGTCACATCACCAGAGCGTCAGTCCCAGTGACAACAGATTTTGACGCTTTGGCTGCACACACACGACTCTGCAAATTGAGACTGGGATTTCAGAGCCACGGTCATATTCACAGATCAGAGAGCACATTACACTCAAAGGCTTAGGGGACCACCACGAAAGATGCTGATCTAAGGACTACTTTTGAAATACCTCAACTCTTGTGACCCGTGCGTCAGTGGACTGTTCGAGTTACTGACTGACTCTGCGTATGTGGTGTGTGTGTGTGTGCGTGTGAGTTGTGTGTGTGGTGTGTGTGTGTGTGTGTGTGTGTGTGTGTGTGTGTGTGTGTGTGTGTGTGTGTGTGTGATAGAGAGAGAGAGAGAAAGAAAGAAAGAGAGAGAGTGTGTGTGTGTGTTACTGTGTGAGTGAGAGAGAGAGAGAGTGTGTGTGAGTGTGTGTGTATGAGTGTGTGCGTGTATGTGTGAGTGTGTGTGTGTGTGTGTGAGTGTGTGTGTGTGTGAGTGTGTGTGTGTATGTATGTGTGTATGCGTGTATGTGTGTGTATGTGTGTGTGTATGTGAGAGAGAGAGAGAGATAAAGAGAGAGAGAGAGATAATGTGTTTGTGAGAGAGAGAGAAAGAGAGAGAGAGTGTGTGTATGTGTGTCTGTGCGTGTGTGTGTATGTATGTATGTATGTGTGTGCGTGTGTGTGTCTGTGTGTGAGAGAGAGAGAGAGAGTGTGTGTGTGTGTGTGTGTGTGATGTGTGTGTGTGTGTGTGTGCATGTGTGTGCATGTGTGTGTATGTTTGTGTATATGTGTGTACATGTGTGTGTGTGTGTGTGTTGTCGTCTTGTTAACGTCTGTAAGTGTATGGTGTGTGTGTGTGTGTGTGTGTGTGTGTGTGTGTGTGTGTGTGTGTGTGTGTGTGTATGTGTGTGTCTGTAATTCACCTGATATTGTACGTCTGTTTTTTCTTTAATTGCATTTTTTTTTTTTTTTTTTTTTTTTTTTACTGTTGTCTTTTATCTTGAACCTGGTTGTTGTTTTTGACTTGATGCTAGCCCTGAGATGGCTCTAGTAGTCGGCTGGGCATAAGCAATGTAAACTGAACTGAACTGAGTGTGTGTGGTGCGTGCGTGGCGAGCGTGTGTGTGTATGTGTGTGCGCGTGCGTGCGTGTTTGCGTGTGTGTGTTTGTGTGTGTGTTTGCCCAAGCCAAACAAAGAATGGTCCATCTTACTAACACTTGGAAAGACAGATATTTAGGAAATGAGCTCAAACTTAAAATACTGCAAACACTAATTTGGCCCGTTGTGTTTTATGGAAGTGAAGGATGGACTCTTAAAGCTGCAGATAAAAACAGAATCAAAAGTGCAGAGATGTGGTTCTACAGAAGACTCCTAAGAATAAGCTGGACTGAAAGACGAACCAACCAAAGCATTCTGGAAGAACTGAAAAAAACAACCTGGATTAGGAAAAGGAAAAGGAAATAATTTGGATATGCCTAGGGCAAAATGGAGGGCAAGAGACGACAAGGAAGACCGCCGACTTCCTATGTAGAGAACATAGCCAAATGGACGAAGTTGACGGAAGACGAAATCTTCAGGAACTGTAGACAGACGGGGATGGAGACAGCTGACGGGGCATGCATCAGCAGCTCATCATAATCATCAAGTGCCTTGCCGCATGGCGTTGGCGATCATAGCCCTCCATATGCATCTATTCCTTGTTGCTGCAAGCACATCTTCCACCCTCTCTGTCCTCAGCCACTCTGCAAGTCCGTCTAATATATTTTTCCCTGGGTCTACCTGGTGATCTCTTTCCCTCCAACTTTCCAGGTGCTCTAATTCCCCTTTCCTCATAAGATGGCCTATAAATCAGCGGCTACCATCAAGAATGATGTCTCCGACAGGTGAACATGTACGCACGCGCGTGCATTCGTTTATGTATGCATCCCTTGTGCGCGTGCATCCTCACGTGTGTTGTGTGTGTGTGTGTGTGTGTGTGTGTGGTGTTGTGTGTGTGTTGTTGTGTGGTGTATGTGTGTGTGTGTGTGTGTGTGTGTGTGTGCGTGTGTGTGTTAAGATATGAGTCATCCACAAGTTCTTGGCGTTTCTCAAGATTCACGTCCCATTGTCTACCATGTCCATTTCCTCCGACCTGTACGTCATGACGATCACCATGTGTGGCATGTGTTGGCGGGGATTTCACCCCCCATTTTCCACGTTGCTTCCCTAGAACTGGAGCGTCCTCATTTCGGTGCCTATTAACATTCTGCGCCGTGTTATTGTTGTGCGGTTTATTAGTTCCGGTGCACGCTTGTTTAGCTCTGTGCTCCATTCTGGCTGGGGAGCGGACAATGGGGAGCAAATGGGTGGTGGTAAACAGTTGGAAGGCAGTGCTGTCGTCACTGGGCCACTTCGTCAAACGATTAGTTCAGTCTTCCGTCCTCCTCCTCCCGCGCTGTCGTTGTCTCTGTCACTGTCTCACTGTTTCTCTGTCTCTGTCTGTCTGTCTCTCTTTCTCTGTCTCTCTCTGTCTCTGTCTGTCTCTCTCTCCTTCTGTTTTTCTCCCTGTCTCTACCTCTCTGTCTATCTCTGTGTCTTGTCTCCCTCTCTCTCTCTGCCTCTCTCTCGCTCCCCCTCTCCCCCCCAAAAAAGAGTCAACAAACATTTTTATAGACATATGAGTTTGTGTGTGTGTGTGCATGCGTGCGTGCGTGCGTGCGTGTGTGGTGTGTGTGTGTGTGTGTGTGTGTGTGTGTGTGTGTGTGTATGCGTGCACGTGCGCAACAGAGTATATGTGCGTCTGGACGTGCGTGCGTGTGTGTGTGTTGAACGAAATAATTTAACGAGGATTTTTCCCCGTTCTCTTAAAATATATCTTCAGTATGATACCCGTTGCCGTGGTGTAGTGGTTAAAGCAACGGACCACCGACTGGAAGGTTGTGGGTTCGAATCCCCATCAGTCCATCCAAAAATCATTGTGGGATTTTTCGACTTTAACCGGCTCCTACTCAGCGTTCGGCGTGCTATGGGCTCATTGGGAAGACTGGGACCACACAGTCGAGTCTCATCCACTTCATGGATTCGTCATTGAGGGTGTTGCTCAAATCTTCTGACCAGCACCACAAGTGTCTGTATTTCTCGGGTCTGGTTGACGCCAGGATATATTATGATAGTAAGCGTAGAGTATAGCTCTGGCACGCAGTCTCAATCCTAGATGGAACTCCATAGCATCATGACTATCACTCTCATCATCATCATCGTCGTCATCATCATCATCATCATCATCATCACCATCACCATCCATCATCATTATCATCATCACTTTGTAAAAAAAAACTGTGCCAGAGTTTCTTCAAGAGAGAATCAACGCTCTTCCGACAGTTCCATTTGCGCTTCATCCAAATTTGCCAGAAACTATCTGGCAGACTCGTTGAACCTGCGCAAATCCCCTACGGTCTGGTAAGATCTTAACCCTTTGACTTCCACACCCTGTCCACCAGCATCCTGCATTGTCAATCATGCTAGCAAAAGAAAAACTTAACCCTTTGACTCTTTCACTCTATCCACCTAGCTTCCTGCAGGAAGCTGGTGGACAGGGTGAAGGAGTCAAAGGGTTAAGTTTTTGCAGTTTGTGGACAGGGTGCGGGAGTCAAAGGGTTAAAATGGGAGAGGGAGGGAGAAGGTTACCTGTCAAATTACGCTGGCACTACAGGAATGACTGGAGCATCATGACAGGATGCCAACAGACCAGTTTTTATGTCACAAGCTGGGATAGAACTCAAACCACGTGTTGGCCGCTGCACACCTGGACACCCCATCTCCCTCCAGGCCGCTCTGTCTTGACTTTTGTGGACAATTTCTTGAATATTTACGCCACTGATGTTGGTTATGTTCTCAATGTATGAAACTGGAGGTCTGCCTTTCTTCCTTTTTGCCATTGTTTTTCCTTGAAAGATGGTTGCCATGAGGTCCGTGTTCTTGCTGCGTGACACATGGCCAGTGTATTTTAGTCTTCTCTTGTTGATGTCTGCTAGTAGTTTTCAGGTGGTATCAAGTTCTTCCAGGACACTTTCATTAGTTCTTATATCTGTCCGTTTGACACGTAGTAGTCTCCGATAAAACCACATCCCTACTGCCTCAATTCTTCTGCAATCAGTTTTTCTCAGAGTGCAGGCTTCGCAGTCATAAATCATGACTGGCCAGATCAAACATTTTAAACATCTAACTTTCAGGCCGTTTGGTATGCCTCTGTCTTTCCAGATGTTGTTGAGTTGGACCATTTTTTGCTTTGCCATTCCAATTCTTATTTTGATGTCTTTGGAGCAAGTTCTACTATCAGTTTTTACAGAATCAAGATATTTGAAATCCTTAACATTTTCTAAAGGAACGATCTTAATCGAGATGTCATGATTGTTTTCGGTGTCTCTGCCTTTGATATATAGCACTTTTGTTTGAGAAGCATTCTAAATATTAAAATTGTGCGAGTGGGGAGGTAGTATGTAAATTGAACTGATTTCTACATTTAGAATGCTTCTGGGACATTGAAACATGTCGTGCACCTGAACCTTGAAAGTATTGTTATTGTTATTGTTGTTTAAGCCTAGCCGACTGCTCAGAACCATATCAAGGTTATAACCGCTTCAAAACATACACAGCACTTCGACAGATAAAAAAAGAAAAGAAAAGAAAATTAAGTACGCATATCAATGCATTTGCAATCCGAGGAGATGCCCCTGGCGTTGACCACTTCATCCAATTTATCACACAGGGGATTCCATATTGCTTATAGCCCAGCCAACTACTAGAGCGCACTGGGGATTTAAAAAAAACATACCTGAATACAAATTTAAGCATACCCAAGGACACCAAAACATACATAAAAACGGGCCTAAATTACCAAAAATTGCTTCCGCATACCTCACTTCCCTAAAGCCAAAACTGCACTTAATCCGAGGCAAACTGTGATGTGTCATCGTTCAAAGTTAACGTACCACCAGCCATGGCACTAGTAACTGTCTACATCAGGACACAGTGTTCCATTAAAAATGGCAACAAAAACTAACTGGCAAAGGAGATAAAGTTGTCAGTCAGTGTCGTAGAAAAAGGCTTATGAGAAGAACGAGAAAAACAGGAAGATCAAAGGAACATGCACAGACGGCCTCAGAATATAAACTTGATTAATCCTTTGACTCCCGCACCCTGTCCACCAGCATCCTGTATTGCCACTCATGCTAGCAAAGCAAAAACTTAACCCTTTGATTCACTCACCCTTTCTACCAGCTTCCTGCTGAGGAAGCTGGTGGAAAGAGTGAGTGAATCAAAGAGCAAAGTTTTTGCAGTCGTTAGATAGGGTACGGGAGTCAAAGGGTTGAAATGTCACCAAGCCAGTACAATGGTCAGAAACGGAAAGACCTTGCGGCCTGTCTATGTCTTTGTTCCTGAGAACAAAAAGACCTCATGTCCTGGGATAGGTACAGATAACGCATCCGATGACTAACCCCTCATAAAATAATGATGGTCAATTAGGGGGTCCGCTCGGGCATGGACCTAGAACCAGGTCAACCTTCCTAGCACTGTGTGTTCGCTCACCTCAACAGAATCTATGGCTCATTATACATCCTACCTACCTACAGTCCAAATTTAGAGGTCAGGAGGCAAAGGATGATGTGTCATTCATTTATTGTTCATGAGCTAATGTACCACCGGTCAGTGCCTGTGTTTCTGTCCACAGGATGATAGCGTGCCCTTTAGAACCCCAGCCAGAACTAATGGACAAAGGAGGTGAAGATGTCAGCCACGGCCACTGGAGCGCACCTTGTGTAAACTGAAGTTCTGGTGCAGACCCGCTCCAGTGACCACCAGGGCAAAGGTAGTAGGATGTCTCAGTCACGCTTAACAGACGGGTCGCTTTAGTCTCTGCGTGAGGTCTCTGCTCCTTGGCTCCACATGCGTATACATCTCAAACCGAACCGGCCAAAAAACAAACAAACAAACAAATAACAAACAACCAAAAACAACCAACCAACCAACCAACCAAACAAACAAAAAACCCAAAGGAAAAACAAGACCTATCATTAACCAGACCAACATTGGTATCATCTCAAAAGTAACACCCCACAGACTCTAACAGCCTAACAGCGTGGAGTGGAAAGTGTTTGGGCTTTTCCTGAAAGAGAAATAAAGGAAAAGTGAAGAAAAGAAAACGACACCTGAAGAACAAGCAAGTTGGCCAAACCGTCTTGTGTGTGTTTGTAGGCTGTTTCTTGATTGTTATCCAGATATTTTGTAAGTTTGTCATGATATGTAGCCTACATTGGGTGTTCCTTCTTTGCTGTTGTTATTGTTGTTGTTGTTGTTTTATCTGTTGTCGTCAGTCATCATGCTGTGTGGATATGAGTGTGCATGTATATATGTATCTGTGTATGTCGGTGTGCGGGCATGTGTGTATATGCATGTGTTTACTGTTATTTGTTATTTTCATCTCTTACCTGTTTATTTATCTACGTATTCCTTTATTTTGTATTTATTTATTCACCTACATACTTACTCCTTATTCACTTACTTACGTACTTATTAACTTACATACCTATCTATGATTAAGAAAATATTGTCTTCACCTAGTTGACAGACAGCTGAGCATTTGTGCATTGACTGGGGGAGGAGGTGTTTTTCTTTAATCATTTTATTTATTTACTTTACACATGTATTCCTCTTTTTAAGGTAAGATAAACAGATACACTTGTCATTTACATGTAACCATGAAAATTTCAGTGATAGGCGGATAAAATACCAGTATAAAATATAGGCTAGGTAAAACATCGGCTGGGTAGGTCCTCAGGACAGATATATGTATATCTGTGTCCGTTTGTATACGAGTATGCATGTTTATTATATATCCGCTTTTGTTACTATACTTAAATGTTATTGTAACATAACAAAACAAACAAACATTAAAACAAGTTCAAAACAGAAAGTAGAGCAGAGAAACACAAAAATAGAATCAGGACGCGTACTTGATAATAACAAAGCAATCTCAAATGTATGGCCAGCTGGTCTTTGGCAAGCCTACACAAAAAATACCTAGGAATGGACCTTTGCTGTTTTCTCCTGCTAAATGCCACGTTAGGAAAGTTGTCTATTGTTTTTTTTTTGTTTTTTTTTAAAGGATCATCGCACTCAGGGAGGCTACCTTTGTGTTCACCTTTTTTTTTTCATTCCATTTTTCTACGCCACCTTAATGGCCACAGAAGCTGGCACAGGTTTTTTTGTTTTTGCTTTTGTTTTTTCACAATTGATGACGATGGTGTCAATGAGGATGATAATCATAATGCTATGGAGTTCTACCTAGGATTGAGACTGCGTGACAGGGTTGTACTCTACACTTACTACCATCATCTATCCTGGCGTCAACAAGGCCCGAGAGATACAGACACCTGTGGTGCTGGTCAGAAGATTTGAGCAAAACCCTCAATG
>CM060307.1:47631180-47636180 GCA_030674185.1 Monoplex corrugatus
ATCATGGCAGCAGTCAGACATGTTGCTCCAGACATAGCCTGTTTTGCCATTCAGTTAGGTCTGACATGTCCCCAAAGGGATCCCAAGTTTGCCGTCGTTCCGAGCTGTCACTAGGACTTTTCCTGCTGCCTTCAGGCCTGGTTCCCTGAAGTCAGCGGTCAAGCTGCAGATCCGTCAGTGATTTGTCTGCGGGTAGATTATTTGGGTTGAGCGCATATGGAATCACACGAACTCTGAGGGTAGATTACTCAGGTTGAGCGCATATGGATTTATACGAACTCTGCGGGTAGATTACTTGGGCTGAGGGCATATGGATCATACGAACTCTGCTGATAGATTATTTACGTTGAGCTCAAATGGAATCATACGAACTCTACTTGTAGATTATTTGGGCTGAGCGCATATGAAATCATACGAACTCTGCCGGTAGATTATTTGGGTTGAGTGCATATTGCCGGTAGATTATTTGGGTTGAGCGCATATGCAATCATACGAACTCTGCGGGTAGATTATCTGGGTTGAGCGCATATGCAATCATACGAACTCTGCGGGTAGATTATTTGGGTTGAGTGCATATGGAATCATACGGACTCTGCCGGTAGATTATTTGGGTTGAGCGCATGTGCAATCATACGAACTCTGCGGGTAGATTATTTGGGCTGAGCGCATATGCAATCATACGAACTCTGCGGGTAGATTATTTGGGTTGAGTGCATATGGAATCATACGGACTCTGCCGGTAGATTATTTGGGTTGAGCGCATGTGCAATCATACGAACTCTGCGGGTAGATTATTTGGGCTGAGCGCATATGGAATCATACGAACTCTGCAGGTAGATTATGCGGGTTGAGCGCATATGGAATCGTCCGAACATGATGAATCAGTCTTAAGTTCACACTCAAGCTCACTTCCGTACCACGGTCCAGGTTATGGGAAAACCACCGTGGTGCTTAAAAATTGTTTTAGTTTTTTTAAACCATCGTCTCCTCTTCGTCCTAAGGCTTGAGGAATTAATGTTGCCTTTTTTCCCTCCCTCTCTCTCTCTCTCTCTCTCTTTCTCTCTCTCTCTCCCTCCCTCCTTAAAAAATTTAAAAGAGATTCTTTCATATTGACCAGAGAAAGTTGTGTGTCTGTCTATCTGTGACAAAAGTGGATAGCACGATTTTCTCAGCTGTATCTTGGTATGTATTTAACACACACAAAAATGTGGGTCAACATGTGCATCAGTCAAGGTCGCACACACCAAAAACAAAAATAAACAAAAAAGCGGCTTTTTTAAGGAAGATTTGTTGTACATAACTTTATCAGGAACATCAGACAATGTTTACATTTAGTTTCCATTCGACCTTCAGGAAGGCCACACTTTCCTAATACCTTGCCAGCGCGAAGGTTTATGTCATGATTATTTTGGATCCCATCCATCACAAGGCACCTGTGGCATCAGTATATGTGGGATTTATTCTGAGTGCGGAGATCCCATATTGAGAAAATGAAAGAAAGAAAGAAAGAAAGAAGGAAAGAAACAAACAAACAAGTAAAGAAGCAAACAAACAAACGAACGAACAAACAAACAAACAAACAAAATAAAACAAACAAAACAAAACAAAACAAAAACAAAAAACCTTCGCTATTCTGACAGTCTACCATCGTTCTCGCATGGCATCTCAACTTTTCATTTCATCTCATCTCAAGCTTCTTCAAGGTAACAGTGACCTTGAGAGGTACAAAATATGGATATTCTGTAAAACCTTGTGTAGAGAAAGGAAGAGTGTTAAATAGAGCTTGTTAAAATAACCTGACCATCTAGGATTTTTTTGGTTTTTGTATGGGGTCATTTTTGTTGTTTTTTTGGGTTTTTTTCCTTTTAAGTAAATACTCTTGGTGTGTCAATGTCCGCTTTAGGAAGGGGCATAATCCACTTACTGTACGAGAGTAGCGGGAACTGTTCCGTTGTGAAGTGATGCTTGCTTGCTTGTACGGAGCTCTTGTTGGGAAACTGAAAGTGACGAGCGATTTTCGGTTTGTTTTCCTTACCGACGGGGTACACGTGGGGAAGGCGAGGGTAGGGGCAGGAGGGAGTGGGGAGGAGGGAAGGAGGTAGCAGGTTTATATAGGGAGTGATTCAAACCCACTCACACGTGTGGGCCTCAGTAGCTCAGTTGGTTTGAGTGTCGGATTCACATGCTAATGGTTATAGGTTCGAATCCCGGGGTGAGCTACATTAAAACTGGCTTTCTCACTGTCCCATCTTCACATCAGTGTTGTTCAGGTGGTGTCAGTATAGGATTAGATAAGTCCCCCACTTTCCTGGGATGGTTATCCCCGTCGGCCATATCACCTCAAGTTAGGTGTCGACGTAAAAACTGAACGAAACCAACCAAACCACTCACACATTTTGATTTATTCTTTTCATACATCGTTGTCCGTACATGCCACGCCACACTAGACACCACTTCAGTACTCCATGCTAAAGTCAATAAAGATAAAACAACCGAAATCTATGACACAGGAAAAGAAGTTCTTTGCCCCATTATGATAGTCGTAATATTGTTTATACCATGTATGCCGTGTGTGTGTGCGTGCGAGCGTGCGTGTGTGCGTGCGTGCGTGCGTGTGTGTGTAAATGAAGACTACAAAAGCTTGGCATTTTTACAATAAACAGACATCAACAAACAATGTGTTAACAGAAAAATGGTTTCAATTCATACACACAAGAAAACGTACTGTTGACATATGAACAACTTATAACATACAGAGTTTCTTTGTTTCTTTCTTCGTTTCAGTTAGTTTACGAGTATGCTGCCCCCGTGGAGATGCCGGGAGACTCTTTCAGTATAAATAGTATCCCCATCTTCTGGAAATTCTGTGCGAGAAATTTCCTCTTTTCTGTCACTCTCTGTTTCTTTCTTCTTCCTTTGTTTTCTGTCATTTCTTCCTATCATTTTCTGCTTTGCTGGTCCATTCACCTGTACGCGTTCGATAAAGTCTTACGTAATTTCTCTTAGAATTGATAACTGGTTACATATATTAAGTGCATTTTTGGCTCTATGGAGGTGAGATATGCAGAAGTAATTTTAGGTAATTTATGCCCGATTTTATATGTTTTGGTGTTCTTAACTATGCTGAAATTTGTATTCAGGTGTGTTTTTTTTAAATCCCCTCTGTGATAAATTGGAGGGAGTGGTCAACGCCAGGGGCATGTCCTTAGATCATGTGTGCGAATGCATTGCAGTGTATACTTATTTTTTCTTTTCTTTTCTTTTTGTTTTCCTGTTGAAATGTATGTTTTGAAGCGGTTATAGCCCTGATATGGCTCCATGCAGTCGGCTGGGCTTTAAAACAAACAATAATAATAACTTTATGCTGATCACTAACAGTTTTATCGGCGATGTTGATAACAGACGGGCGAGGTGGTTAAGTGGGTAAATGTCAGACTTCCAGTAGGAAGGCCCTGGGTTCGATACGTCTGGACAACTCTGCTTTGGTATCCCAAAACTGCATGATTTATATGCAGACCTGCCATTGACTAATATAAACCCCTTCTGTGTGTATACGTATGCTGAATATCGATTGCACACGTTAAAAAACCTGTAAGTCATATCAATGACTGGATTTTTTTTACGATCATCGCACACTGGGAGCCTTTGTGCTGACTTTTTTTTTGGTCCCATTTTCTACGTCACCTTAATGACCACAGAGGCTGGCACACTTTTTTTTTTTTTTACAATGCGATAATGATTATGTCGATGAGAATGATAATCATGATGCTATGGAGTTCCATCTAGGATTGAGATTGCGTGACAGGGCTGTACTCTACGCTTACTATCATATACATCCTGGCGTCAACTAGGCCCGAGATATACAGAAACCTGCAGTGCTGGTCAGAAGATTTGAGCAACACCCTCAATGACGCATCCGTTAAATGGTCCCAGTCTTCCCAATGAGCCCTTAGCACGCCCAACTCTGGGTAGGAGCCGGTTAGAGCCGAAAATCCCACAATGGTTTTTAAAGGGACTGATGGGATTCGAACCCACAACCTTCCAGTCGGTAGTCCGTTACGTTAACCGCTACACCACGGCGAAGGGTCAATGACTTGATTATGGAAACATGAAAAAACCAAGCATGCACGCCTACCAAAGACGGAGTATGCAGACTGCGCAGCAATATAACGCCTACAGAGTGTGAGCGAAACAAAATGTAGATCCTGAAAAACGAAAAAAGCCCACACACATACACGCACGCACACAAAAACACACACGCGCGCATGCGCACACACACGTGCGTACACACACACGCAGGCATGCACTTCACAAGATAAATCTAAATAACAATTTATTTCAAAGCAGCAATAATTTATTAATGACATCGTTTTTCAGTCCAAGCGTACACACGCTGCTAGATGACAATGATTGTGCAGAGACGGTCAGTGGGTGTGGATAGCAAAACGGTAAAGATACAATGGAACGTCCAAAGTTACATATACACACACTGTCTCTGCACATATATATACACACACTGTCTATGCACACACACACACACACACACACACACACACACACACACACACACACACACACACACACACACACACACACACACACACACACACACACACACACACACAAGCGTTTTGCTGCGTTTTTGGTTATGAGAAGAAACATGGCGACGACTAAGACTATACTCAGTGATATATATGTTAACCCTTTGACTCTTGCACCCCGTCCACCAGCATCCTGCATTGTCAGACATGCTAGCAAGAGCAAAAACGTAACCCTTTGACTCCCTCTCTCTTTACACAGCTTCCTGCAGGAAGCTGGTGGAAAGGGTGAGCTGAGGGAGTCAAAGTGTTAAGTTTTTGGAAATGGTGGAGAGGTGTGGGAGTCAAAGGGTTAATGTTAGCAAGCCTTCACAAAGCTAGTAACTCTGTATTACAGATTGTTATTAAGCACCACAGTATAGAGTTTGGAGTTTCTCCAAGACAGATTCATCGCACTCGGAG
>CM060307.1:47641180-47658680 GCA_030674185.1 Monoplex corrugatus
AGTAAAATTAATGTGCGGTGATAAAGGTTGTGTTTTGCATCCAAATAACTTGAGTCGATGTCATGGTTTATTCTTGTCATTATCATCATCGTCGTCATCATCAGGATTATCATTATCATCATCATTATCATCAGTATTATTTACTACTATTATTATATTACTATTATTCTATTGTTATTATTATCAGTATCGTTATTATTATTATTATTATCATCATCATTATCATCAATTCTATTTCAACTATAAAAATGGCTTCTGTGCCCGTTTCCTTCTAATCCTGTTCAAAGTGATGGACAGCGTAAGTGGGATATACTCACGCAGAAATGCGGGAGTGCGCACGCACGCACGCACACGCACACACACACAGAGTCAGAAAGCCCCCAACGCAACACAAAGCTCCAAAAAGTGAAGCGAAAAAAGAGAGAAACGCTCTTGAAGATTAGAGGGGGGGAGGAGGGAGAGAGGAGGAGGAGAGAGAGAGAGAGAGAGGAGAGAGAGAGAGAGAGAGAGAGAGAGAGAGAGAGAGAGAGAGAGAGAGAGAGAGGGCACTTTTTAATGAATTACAGAACTGATGCTATGAGAAACCCTTGTCTTGCTGTCAGATCTACTGGTAATTACAGCACATTCGTTAATCTCACTTCTTTGTCCCCCACCCCACCCCATCCCCTTCCCCCCGTCAGCTTCCATTTTCCCAGTTGAAGCAAAGCAATGTCAACAACCATCAACTACAATGGGTTGAAAAGTTGTAACGAGAAGCAAGCAAACATTCATGGGAGATAGGGGTGGGGGTGGGGGGGGGGGGGGGAGGGCCGTCACAGAGAACGAATTGTTAAAGTTTTCTTCGAAGAAAGAAGGAAGGAATCTTTCATTTAATGTCTGTTCACAATAGTGATTTTAACACACACACCACACACACACACACACACACACACACAGACACACACACACACACACACACACACACACACACACACACACACACACACTCTCTCTCTCTCTCGTTTTCTTCGAAATTCAAAAGACCTCACTGTTTAATTAAAGAAAATTCTAGTTTAAAAAACAAACACACACACACACACACAAAAAAAAGGAAAAAAACCCCCCAGAAGAATCCGATAATAACCTGAGCGTTTCCTTGACTAGAAACTCTGACAACTCAAGGATTCAAGTAGAAAACTTTGTCAAAGTCTTACTTTCGAAAAGTTTGAAGTATCCGATAATAGATCAAACTTTTCCAAAGCAAGACTTGAAAAAGTTTTCTGCTTGAATCATAAAATTAAATTGTTGGAGTTTCTTGTCATGCAGACGGTCAGGCTGTCTGGCTGCATGAAGCAGTTAATCATCAGTTTAGTTTCAGTTTCCGTGTCAGATACAGTTTCTCAAGATGACGTCTCCACGCTTGGAACGAATGCCATACGCACTAACGTCACAGGTGCCCAAACCCTAAGCCTGCACATCAACCCATGAGCTGGCCAGGTCTTGAGGCCTTACTTAGCCTATGCTTTACCTAGCTTACATTTGTTTGATTTAGCATTGTATCAGTCTATCACTGGAGCAACCTCGGTTACATGTAAATGACACGTGTATCTGTGAAAAACTGGCAGCGCTGGGATAGCAAGTGATAAAGTCGAAGTCGAAGGGAAAGAACATGTAGCGTCCTGCATCGTAACAGGCACAACTTGAGACTATCGAAGCAGTCTGGATCTCCACTGGCTGGTGGCCCATGAGAACTTAACCCTATGAATCCCGCACCCTATCCACCAACCGCAAAAAGCTTTATCCTTTGACT
This sequence comes from Monoplex corrugatus, assembly GCA_030674185.1. Classification (NCBI taxonomy): domain Eukaryota; kingdom Metazoa; phylum Mollusca; class Gastropoda; order Littorinimorpha; family Ranellidae; genus Monoplex; species Monoplex corrugatus. Next base: position 47,642,970 of record CM060307.1, read on the forward strand.
CCCTGACCCTATCCACCAGCTTCCCACAGGTGAGGGAGTTAAAGGGTTAAGTTTTTGCTTTGCTAGCATGGTGAACAATGCGGGATGCTGATAGACAGGGTGCGGGAATCAAAGGGTTAAAATCTGATGGGGGCTACATGTAGCTCCTACAAGGCTCCTGGCGCTGAGACAGACTGTCAAAGAGCTGGCTTTGATTGTATGCTGCAACTGGAAGAGCCGCGTGTGAAGAAATTGGGGATTTGTTCAAGAAATTTCATGACATTAGGACAATTCCATACGCGCTCCATCCAATCTGCCGGTAATTATTTGGCAGGCTCAATCAGCCTGCGCAAAAACAAACAAACAACAACAATAACAAAACTATGACCTAGCACGGTCTTCAAATGGGCAGGAGGAGGAGGGGAGTTGGAGTGGAGGAAGAACGGAACTTGTGAATCACGAATGTGAGATCTTCAGAATGATAAAGACTTTGACTCCCGCACCCTACCCACTAACTGCAAAAACTTAACCCTCTGATTCCCTCACCATGTCCATCAACTTCCTGCAGGAAGCTGGTGGATAAAATTACGGAGTCAAAGGGTTAATGCTGGACAGAATGCTGCTGGACAGGATGCGGAGTAAAAGGGTGAAATTAAAGAATAAAGATGGGCAGCAAACAAACAGTCTTTATGTTGCGGGCTGACAATGAACTGGAGTCATCAAATCTTCAGTCCACAATTCTCTCAACAGACCCAGCAAGACTGCATGTGAAAGATATGACAACAGCGATAGTATTCACACCAGCAAGTCCACGTTCACATTGCTTATAGCCCAGCCGACTGCTAGAGCTATATCAGGGCTAACATCACGTCAAAAACGACAACCCGTTAAAATAAAAGACAATAATCAAAAATCATGCTTCAACAGGGAAAAAAAATAAAGAAAACTAAGTACACATATCAATACATTCACGCGCACACAATCCAAGGAGACGCCCCTGGCGCCGACCATTCCGACCAATCGCACAAGCGATCCAAAAAACACACCTGAATACAAATTTAAATATATATAAAAATGGGCATAAATTACCTAAAATTGCTTCCACATATCTCACTTCCCTAGAGCCAAAAATGCATTTAATACATGTATCCAATCATTAATCCTGAAAAAAAAAGTACGTAAGACTTTATCGAACACATACAGGTGAATGGACCTGTATGGCAGAAAATGATAGGAAGAAATGACAGAAAGCAAAGGAAAAAGGCAGAAACAAAGACAGTGTCAGAAAACACGAACTGAGAGAAATCGGCGATCACGCCAGGGCCGTGGATGCTCCTGCGTGGGGCGGTGCTCACCGGAGACTTGCAACTGTATCCAGGCAGGTGTTCCCTGCATTTCTCTGGGATCTCTCAAAAACGGAGCCTGCCGGTGCCCTATTCCACGCTGTGGAAACGAACACGGGCGCTAGTTTGTCCACAGGACGAGAGTGAATCAGTACAGGGTCTCCGTCATCGCACGCACACGCCGGAGACCTCACAGCCGAGTTCTGATGTGCATCTACCGTCTGGTGAGATGACCGTTCCTAGATATTTAAACTTATCAACCTGTCTCAAAGTTGTGCCATTTGCTATTATTTTGCATGAGGGGATTTCATGTTTTTTTAATGATTACCATGACTTTAGTCTTCTTGCTATTTAGCACGCAGTCACCAGCCAACGCACTAGACGCATCACATCAGCCATTTGACACACGGCGTAATTAATCATATCAGGTGAAATCTACTCATCCATTGTAAAAATTTAAAATTGCATCAGGACAGAGCTCTTGGAAGCGATATTCTTATCAAAGAAAAATGAAAACAAAATAGCAGCATTGCCTAATTCTAGTTTTCTTAATTTGAGTCCTTTTCTCCCAGAGGACGAAGTAGCAGGGAAATATGTCTTTTTCTAATTTTTGTATTTGGTATTTGTTCGTTTGTGATCTTACGCTTGACAAAGGCCAGCTGGCCGAAAATTTGCGCCTGTCTTCTCTGGTTGTATCAATCCGTTTTTTCTTTTTTTTTTCACGTTTTTTTTTCTTTCTAGTTGCTGCTTAATTCTAATGCAATTCGTGGTAGAGAAGAAACAGTTTTTTTTTAATCTTCTTTGCTTCATCTTGTGCAAAGCATAATATTCGAGGTATAAAAAAAGATGAATATTTCATGACAAATTCAAGAGATGAAAGTAGTCCCCTAAATGTATTATATCAGGTCGTATGGAAGTGAGAAGGTAGAGATCCTTCTCTAGGGTCAGTTTTTGGAAGGCGGGTCCCGCCTACTCCCCCTCTGCTTTACCTTTCCCAACCCTGCACAAGGTCAGATACCCCTTCACAGCTGTGTGCACTGAAGGTGGCTTACACGTTTTGCCAGATTTGATTGTTTTTGTCGTTTTATAACCCAGCCGACTGCGTGGAGCCATATCAGGGCTATAGATAACCGTTTCAAAGCATGCACAAAACTTCAACAGGAAAAAAAAAAAAAAAAAGAAAATTAAGTATACATATCAATGCATTCGCGTGCACACAATCCAAGGAGACGCCCCTGGCGCCGACCATTCCGACCAATCTATCGCACAAGGGATCCAAAAAACACACCTGAATACAAATTTAAACATATGTAAGGACACAAAAACATACCTAGAAACAGGCATAAATTAACTAAAATTGCTTCCTCATATCTCACTTCCATACAGCCAAAAATGCATTTAATACATGTACCCAATTATCAATCCTAAGAGAAAGTATGTAAGACTTTATCGAACACATACAGGTGAATGGACCAGCACGGCAGAAAATGATAGGAAGAAATGACAGAATGCAAAGGAACGAGGCAGAAACAAAGACAGTGACAGAAAAGAGGAAATTTCTAGCGCAGAAGATGGGGATGCTATTTATACTGAAAGAGTCCCCAGCTTTCCTACAGGGGGGAATTTCGCGAGGTAGACTCAAACCCATGAGATCAGACTGAAAGGCAAGATGGGCTCTACCTTCAGTGCGCCTCATGTCCAAAACAGTTTGAAGTTCCTTCAAGAGGGATTCATCGCACTTGAACAATTCCATACGCGCTTCACCTAAATCTGCCAGCAATTAATCTGACAAACTCCCCTAGTAAAATCCTATACGGTGGCAAGGTCTTGAAACTGGAAAGAGAAGAAGAGAAAGACCTGACGAAACATTTGAGCTGACATCACCAGAACTGATTGAAACACTAGGATGAGCAGCAAACTGGCCAGTGTTTAACCCTTTGACTCCTGCACCCTATCCACCACCTGTAAAAACTTAACCATTTGATTCCCTCATACTATCCACCAGCTTCCTGCAGGAAGCTGGTGGATAGGGTGAGAAAGTCAAAGGGTTAAGTCTTTGCTTTGCTAGCATAGTCGACAATGAAGGATGCTGGTGGACAGGGCGCAGGAGTCGAAGGGTCATGTTGCGGGCTGGACTGAACTCGAGGTAGAACAGTTTGGTAAAGGTTGTCCCCATAACCTTGAGGTCATAGAGAGGAGAGGTGGTAGAAACCTGATTTTTTGTTGTTACGCCCACCTCCTCTCCCTTGCTGCTTTACCTTCTTTAACCCTTTCACTCCCGCACTGTGGCCACCACCACACCCTGCCTTGTCAACCATGCTAGCAAAGCAAAAACTTAACCCTGATGACTCCCTCACCCTAGCACAGCTGGCAGCAGCAGTAGCAGCACAACTCGCAGCATTCTGCAGACGGGTCTGGCTGACAAGATAGCATCACTGGGCAAGTAGAAGCGTGTGCGTTTTGCAGAAAACGCCGACGTCTTAATGTTTGGTCGAAAACGGGTGTTTGACCGTATCCCCGTCTGCCTCCCCAGAGAGTACAAACTTGGTATGCAGCTGACCCATTTCAGGCACTTGAAGTGTCCAACGGGCGCCAATTTTGAAAAGCACTGCCCGACACGACGGGGGACAGACTGGATAGGACTACATCCCCACCAACGAAAACGCATGCTGCCTGCCACCCATCCTGAAGACGAAGAGGAGGCGTCCTCGCTTGAACACGAACTGAGAGAAATCGGGCGATCACGCTAGGGCCATGGATGCTCCTGCGTGGGGCGGTGCTCACCGGACACTTGCGACTGTATCCAGGCAGGTATTCCCTGCAATTCTCTGGGATCCCTCAAAAACGGAGCCTGTCGGTGCCCTATTCCACGCTGTGGAAACAAACACGGGCGCCAGTTTGTCCGCAGGACGAGAGTGAATCAGTACAGGGCCTCCGTCATGGCACGCACACGCCGGAGACCTCACAGCCGAGGGCCATGGCCGGAGTGAAGACACGTTTCCTGAAAAGCCCTGAGTTGACAGCCGTGAGGGAACGTTGTCTAACCTGACTTTTTAAACAGCGGAAGCTAGTACCTTAAGGCTTGCTGGACTCATTCGCATGCCTGCCATACCTGTAGAACATACTCTCTTCCGCCCCAACCCCCCACCCACGGGTCTGGCTGACAAGATAGGGAGAGGAAGGAGAAGAAGGAGAATATGAAGAAGAAGAAGGAAAAGAAGAAGGAGAAGAAGAAGGAGAAGAAGGAGAAGAAGAAGGAGAAGAAACAGGAGATGGAGAAGAAGAAGGAGAAGGAGGAGGAGGAGAAAAGTTTGTGAGAAAGTGTGTGATTGTAAATGTTGTGTGTGATGTATGAAAGTTTATATTAATAAATGTTCTCTTCCTTATTAGCAGGAAGGCGAAAATATTCAAAATAGATTCGTGATCTGCCCAGTGCCTTGGTTGAAAGGAGAGCGTGCGGTTGCGTGACGGACGAGTGCTTTATGCATGTTTTGATTGTGTGAGCATGAAGAAGCATGACAATCATCGCACACAGGGAGGTTTTTCACCACCTTTGTGCTCACCTTTGTTTCCGTCTCATTTTCTACGCCACCTTAATGGCCACAGAAGCTGGCAGTTTTTACAAAGCGATGATAATGATGTCTATGAGGATGATAATCATGATGCTATGGAGTTCCATGTAGGATTGAGACTGCGTGACAGGGCTGTACTCTACGCTTACTATCATGATATATCCTGGCGTCAACCAGGCCCGAGAGATACAGACATGCTGCAAGTCAGAAGATTTGATTGAGTAACACCCTCAATGACGCATCCGTGAAGTGGATGAAACTCGACTGTGTGGTCCCAGTCTTCCCAATGAAACCATAGCACGCTCAACTCTGGGTAGGAGCCGGTTAGAGCAAAACAACAACAACAACAACAAAACAAAAACAAACAAACAAACAAAAAACACAATGCTTTTTGAAGGGACTGATGGGGATTCGAACCACAACCTTCCAGTCGGTAGTCCGTTGCGCTCACCACTACACCATGTGACTGGCTCTCAGGACAAATGTTAGTACAGCAGACAGACATAAAGGCCCACCGTTTTTCTCTCTTACTGCACAAAACAGCAAGGTGAAAACCCACACCTGTGGAATACCTGCACTGTGTATTCACTGTATAATGTACAGCTGTACATTTTTAATAACACGGTCAGGTTATAGTTAGTTGTTAATCAAGTTATTGGAAACCCATCTTAAGGCAAGTTTCTAACCATTAACGCCGTTTAGTTTCGTTTAGTTTTCTTTTTTAAGACGCCATTAGCTTAAGCTAACTTTCCGTTTTTATTCTAAAGACGTGTGTATGTATGTAATCTGTGTACGCGTTTTATCAAAACGGTTATCGTGCGCACAGCCACTTTTCCGAATATCTTTGTCAAGAGTATTTACGTGGTCGTGCATACAGCCACAATGCCTCATTTATCGTGCACATAGCCACTCTTCCGAACATCATTGTAAAGAGTAATTACGTGATCGCACTCATTATACATATAGTTCTGTCTTTGGTAAATCTTCATCCTTCACCAGTTCCTTGTACGTTGACGTTGATCGCGCTAGAGCCACAACCACCACCACCGCCATCAACAACAACAGCAGCATCATGTACATAACTACTGCTACAACTTGCACCACTATTAGTAACAACACCACTAGCAACAGCAGCAGCGACCGTAGCTGCGGTGGAACACAGAGCCGACACTTTGCTCATTCTTTCATCGTCCCTCTCCTCGCCGCCACTGTCGTCGTCGCTATCGCTGGCGGAGTTGTTGGCGTAGATGGAGGCCAGGCGAGCATGCTGCTGCTCCAGCGTCTGTTTTCGCCATTTGATGCGGCGGTTTGGAACCATACCTTCACCTGCGCTTCCGTGAGACTCAGAGAGGCTGCTAGGTAGTACCTGTCACACATGCAAAGATATTCTGGGTTAGACCGTAGACATGGACAGAAAATATTGTCTTCACCTAGTTGATAGCTGAGCATTTGGGCATTGACTAGTTGGGGGGGGGGGGGGGGTTCTATCGCGTGAAACGAGTTTATACAGAAGAGCTAGTTGTGTTGTGATTCAGACCTTTCATTATTTATTCATTGACTTTATATATACGTTCATTTTTTGAAGGTAAGATACACACATACACATGTCATTTACATGTAACCAAGATTATTCCAGTGGCAGGCTGATAAAATACCAGTACAAAACATAGAATAGGTAAAACAGTCTAGGTAGGGCCTCAGGACCTGGCCAGCTCATGGGTGTATGTATAGGCTTAAGGCCTGTGCCACGATCACCATACACATGGCACATGTGACGTTAGTGCATGTGGAATTCATTCCGAGCGCGGAGACGTCATCTTGAGAAACTGAAACTGAAACTGAAACATGGACAGGTATTCATTAGGTTGTAGTTGCAACACAAAAAGACATTCTGGATTAGACCTTATTTATGGACAGGTATTTATATTTATGGCCACACTTTACCTCTTAAGTGCCCCATGACTGACTGGTCCGTCATGCTATAGTGTACAAAAAAATGCCCCATGACTGACTGGTTCGTCATTCTCATTTCATGATTTTTCACATCTCCAATTTTAGACAGGGGTTCCCCATTTGCTCCAATCAGAAAGTGTGGTGTATCAGCTTCAAATATTCATGAGGTTTGAAGTGGTATCTCAATGGGTATTGGTCAAAGAACTCGGTTAAGTGATCCACCCAGCTGTCACTTTCACTCGACTTTTCAAGATGGCAGACGACGAATCACAACCAGGCCCAAGCTCGGGAAAAAGAAAGCGTACACCCAAGGATTTTCGGATTTTCACTGGAAAGATCCTAATGTAGTTTTAGAAATGATGGAAGATACAGAATTTTTCAAGATGTATGGCGAAGCATCGTCAGATAATTCTCTGGACGAGGAAGATGAAGGCGATGAAGTGCGGCGTGTCGGTGCTGACGTCAACATCACTCCGATTGTGCGAGCGAACGCTGACAGAGAAGAAAGAGCAGAACTAGAAACAGAATTTGAGGATATAGATGACCCAGACCACCAGCAAGGTGACGGACAGTCCAGTGAATCAAGTGAAATGAGGGAAAATGAAGAAGAGATACAAGAACCGACGTCGGAGAGCACCGACAATGACAACTCGGCGAGCTACGCCCAACACACCAACACACGCCTTCACGTGGTCAGCGCGTGTTGATAGCTCAGCAGTCCGAGGAGAGGACGGGCAGAGACTGGCTTCATAACCTATTGTCTTGTGCTGTGGCCAACTTCGCTGACTGACCGGTTAGGTTGTGTGCGCGTGTAATCTGCCCAGTGTGAAGTGGGCGTGGCAGTGTGTGTATGTGTGTGTGTGTGTGTGCGTGTGCATTTCTGTCTCGTGTGTGTGTGGTGTGTGTGTGTGTGTGTGTGTGTGTGTGTGTGTGTGTGTGTGTGTGTGTGTGTGTGTGATACAAATACTAGTAATAGATACTGATTGTACTTAGGTGTATGTGTGGTGTGTGTGTGCATTTCTGTCTCTCTCTCTCTCTCTCTCTCGAGTTGTGTGTGTGTGTGTGTGTGTGTTGTGTGAGAGAGAGAGAGAGAGAGAGAGAGAGAGAAAGAGAGAGAGAGTGTGTGTGTGTGTGTGTGTGTTTCATGCTTACATCTAGGACTTTTAGGTGTTACTACAGGCATGCTGTGACACAATCACAAAATGCAAGGGAAAAAAAATAATTTTCAACTTCATAGGCCATGTGCTATAAAAACATTAGATAAAATAAAGTTACAACTATCATAAATGAAAAGTGTTCAATTCCCTTTCAGAAAAACATAGGTTTTATATACTTTCCTTCAGTAGTTTTTATGCTAGAATTTTTTGTTAATTATTACCCTCCGCAGCCAAAAAACCCTTGGCAATAGTTGTCACCGAGCAAAAAATATTCATGGCAGTGAAGGGGTTGTACTTGCAATACACATAACGACATTCTGGATTAAACTTTATTCATGGACAGGTATTCACTGGGTTGTACTTGCAAACACATAAAGATATTCTGGATTAGACCTTATTCATGGACAGGCATGCATATCTATGACCACACTCTAGGAAAGACAGTTAGGTTGTACTTGCAACACAATAAAGACATTCCCGATCAGATTTTTTTAAAACTAAGAGGACGTTAAGCCCTCGGGTAAACAAAGTACGCGTTAAGACATAGATGCTATGCGATGGAAACATTCAGAATGATCATGTCAACCGCCTTTACGGTGATGAGAAACAGAAGAAGAAGAATGATATTATCTGGTACATAAACTTTGACAGAAAACATAACATAAAATACACTGTGTTTAACGATTACTGTAGCATTTCCTGCTACACAGCAGTGAATGGGTACTTCCCCTTGTTCAGGTCTGGGGAATGTAGAGCAGCAAGGGAGAGAATGGTTTGGTTGGTTTGGTTCAGTTTTTACGTCGACACCCATTTCAGGTGATATGGCCGACGGGGATAACCATCCCAGGGAAGTGGGGACTTACCTAATCCTATACTGACACCACCAGAACGACAATGGTGTTGAGATGGGAGGTGAGGAGGCCAGTTTTAATGTAGCGCATCCCGGGATTCGAACCCACAACCATTAGTATATGAATCCGACGGTCAACCAACTGACCTATTGAGGCCCGTCTAGGGACAGAAGATGAGCAATGCCCTTATGTGCTGTCCCCAAGAGAAGTTTGACGTCACTACCACTTTACATTCCTACGATTCAAGAGTTATGTGACAAAATGTCACCTTTGTTATTTCCCACATATTCTGTATACACACATCCGGGTTAAGATATTCAATGAGGTTTTATCTGCCGCATACGTACATATCCAAGGTTATATATAACATGATACGTCATATCTGCCACATAGGCAGCATAAACACATCCTGGTCAATATATTAATGAGACTTATGCCTGGTGCATATGTGCGTACTCGAAGTAGTTGCAAGCAATGAGGTGCGTTTTCAGGGTAATAAGTCCCCCATGGGGATGCTGGGGCCTCATTCAGTATAAATAGTATCCCCGCCTTCTGGAAATTCTGTGCTAGAAATTTTCTCCTTTCTGTCACTCTCCTTGTTTCTTTCTTCCTCTTTTGATTTCTATCGTTTCTTCCTATCGTTTTCCGCCTTGCTTGACCATTCATCTGTATGTGTTCGATAAAGTCTTGTATATTTTCTCTTAGGATTGATAATTGGGTACATGTATTAAGTGCAGTTTTGGCCGTAGGGAAATGACATATGCGGAAGCAATTTTAGGCCCGTTTATATGTATGTTTTAGTGTCCTGTGTTATGTTTAATTTTCCGTTCAGGTTTGTTTTTTTAAATCCCCTGTGTGATAGATTGGACAGAGTGGTCAACGCCAGGGGCGTCTCTTTGATTATGTGCGCGAGTGTATTAGTATGTGTACTTAATTTTCTTTTATCTTTTTCTTGTTGAAGTATGTTTTGAAACGGTTATAGCCATGATATGTCTATGCAGTCGGCTGGGCCTTAAACAATAATAACAATAATGATAAGGTAGTAAGTAAAGTGAAACACGAATTACGGTAAAGTTTCATCCACAAACTGTCTGATAGTAAGTTAACAGACAAACGTATGACAATGCTTTTGGTGCTGCTTTGGCAAATAATTGATTTATTCCTTCAAATGCACGTACATTCGCCATTTTCAACTAGACTGAACCTGTACTATTTACCCTTTTCTAGCTGTGTGTGGGGTTAGGGGGTGGGGGTAGAGTGGTCTGTGAATATAATCATATAGTTCAGCCAGGTTGTGAATATAATTGTATAGCTTAGCCAGGTGTGTGAATATAATTATATATAGTTTAGCCAGGTGTGTAAATATAATTACATAGTTCAGCCAGTTTCTCTGGATGCTCTTGTACATTTTCTTTCATCCGGGCTGGTTGGTTCTGTCAATAGAGCCGAGGACCTAAGACTTAATATCTTGAGGTCAATCCCAGCCTGCAATACTTAAAAACTGGCCATTTCGCTGTCCGTCTTAATGTTTCCATCATTCTGATGGTGTCAGCTTAGTGTTTTCATCTCCTTTTCTTTCCTTATTTCAAGACCTTGCCAGCGCATAGGGTTTTGCGCAGGCTCAGGGAATCTGCCAGATAAATGCTGGCAGAGTCGGGTGGAGCACATACATGTATGGAATTATCCGAGTGCGATGAATCCCTCTAGAACAAATTCCAAACTCCAAACTCTTTTTTCATTCGCAGCATATCGCTAGGAATGGGGCGATAATTGTCCAACCTACAGAAAACCGGAGATGTCAATTAACACCAAATTTGGGGATGTTTTGTTCCAAAACACCTTGACGTTCCATTCATTCATTCATTCTACATGTCTATTATTATCATACAGGAAATGTTTACGGTTTGCCTTTATCAATGCCGGTCACAGAGAACCGTGCCATAAAATTACATCAGTTATAAAATAACAAAACTAAACAGAACAAAAAACAAAAGACTTTTCCCCTTATAATTGCCGCAACTCTGTGATGGTGTACAACATACGAATCGGACACCTTTTTAAGGAATTACATTATCTCACGAGACAGATCACAGAAGTGTCAAAGCACCCCCCCACCCCAACCCCACCCCTCTCTCTGTCTCTGCCGTCTTTCTCCCATCTCAACAATTTTCTAGTAGTAGAACAGATACAGATATCACAGTTCGTAAACTTGTCACTGCTGGATACTATCAATATGGACCACAAAATCGAAGCAAATGGGCAACAAAAAATTGATGTGAACATGACGCAGACATCACAGTTAGCAGTCACACGTTCCAAACTCACAAAGTGAAGGAACACATTATATAACCAGGCAGAACAAGAGGAGACTCAGCCGGCGGCTCTATGTTTTATGCATTAGCGGTCCGGGGAGCTGTTGATTTAATGGCAGACAGGAGGACCTGTTCCATTTCCTCCTGTCCGGAATGGGGGCAGACCTCACCCAGCCAAAATTTAAATGTTTTGTCACCCTGCCGACAATCAAATGTTTTGTCATCCGTACGACATTCAAATGTTTTGTCATCCACCTCATATTTAACGGTCTTGTCATCCAGTCGACATTCAAATGTTTAGTCATCCAGACAGCATTCAAATGTTTTGTCATCCAGCCGATATTCAAATGTTTTGTCACCCAGACAGCATTCAGATGTTTTGTCATCCAGCCAACATTCAAATGTTTTGTCATCCAGCTGACATTCAAATGTTTTGTCACCCAGCTGACATTCAAATGTTTTGTCATCCAGCTGACATTCAAATGTTTTGTCACCCAGCTGACATTCAAATGTTTTGTCATCCAGCTGACATTCAAATGTTTTGTCATCCAGACAGCATTCAAATGTTTTGTCATCCAGCTGACATTCAAATGTTTTGTCATCCAGACAGCATTCAAATGTTTTGTCATCCAGCTGACATTCAAATGTTTTGTCATCCAGCTGACATTCAAATGTTTTGTCATCCAGCTGACATTCAAATGTTTTGTCATCCAGACAGCATTCAAATGTTTTGTCATCCAGCCAACATTCAAATGTTTTGTCATCCAGCTGACATTCAAATGTTTTGTCACCCAGACAGCATTCAAATGTTTTGTCATCCAGCTGACATTCAAATGTTTTGTCATCCAGACAGCATTCAAATCTTTTGTCATGCAGCCGACATTCAAATGTTTTGTCACCCAGCCGACATTCAAATGTTTTGTCATCCAGCCGACATTCAAATGTTTTGTCACCCAGACAACATTCAAATGTTTTGTCATGCAGCCGACATTCAAATGTTTTGTCACCCAGCCGACATTCAAATGTTTTGTCATCCAGCCGACATTCAAATGTTTTGTCATCCACCTCATATTTAACGGTCTTGTCATCCAGTCGACATTCAAATGTTTAGTCATCCAGACAGCATTGAAATGTTTTGTCATCCAGCCGATATTCAAATGTTTTGTCACCCAGACAGCATTCAGATGTTTTGTCATCCAGCCAACATTCAAATGTTTTGTCATCCAGACAGCATTCAAATGTTTTGTCATCCAGCTGACATTCAAATGTTTTGTCACCCAGACAGCATTCAAATGTTTTGTCATCCAGACTACATTCAAATGTTTTGTCATCCAGACAGCATTCAAATGTTTTGTCATGCAGCCGACATTCAAATGTTTTGTCATCCAGCCGACATTCAAATGTTTTGTCATCCAGCCGACATTCAAATGTTTTGTCACCCAGACAACATTCAAATGTTTTGTCATCCAGACGAACATTCAAAGATTTTGTCATCCAGACAGCATTTAAATGTTTTGTCATCCAGACGACATTCAAATGTTTTGTCATCCAGACGACATTCAAATGTTTTGTCACCCAGACGACATTCAAATCTTTTGTCATCCAGACAACACAACAGTCAAATGTTTTGTCACCGAGCCCACATTCAAATGTTTTTGTCACCCAGCAGACATTCAAATGTGTTGTCATCCAGCCGACATTTCAAATGTTTTGTCATCCAGTCGACATTTCAAATGTTTTGTCATCCAGACTACATTCAAATGTTTTGTCATCCGGACTAGATTCAAATGTTTTGTCATCCAGACTACATTCAAATGTTTTGTCATCCAGACAGCATTCAAATGTTTTGTCATCCAGACGGCATTCAAATGTTTTGTCATCCAGACGGCATTCAAATGTTTTGTCATCCAGACGGCATTCAAATGTTTTGTCATCCAGACTACATTCAAATGTTTTGTCATCCAGACAGCATTCAAATGTTTTGTCATCCAGACGGCATTCAAATGTTTTGTCATCCAGACGGCATTCAAATGTTTTGTCATCCAGCCAACATTTAAATGTTTTGTCATCCAGCCAACATTTAAATGTTTTGTCATCCAGACAACATTTAAATGTTTTGTCATCCAGACAACATTTAAATGTTTTGTCATCCAGCCAACATTTAAATGTTTTGTCATCCAGACAACATTCAACTCTTTTGTCATCCAGACGAACATTCAAATCTTTTGTCATCCAGACAGCATTCAAATCTTTTGTCATCCAGACAGCATTCAAATCTTTTGTCATCCAGACTACATTCAAATCTTTCGTCATCCAGATAGCATTAAAACGTTATATCATCCAACAACACCCAAATCTTTTGTCATCCAGATAGCATTAAAACGTTATATCATCCAAACAACACCCAAATGTTTTGTCATCCAGATAGCATTAAAACGTTATATCATCCAAACAACACCCAAATCTTTTGTCATCCAGACAGCATTCAAATGTTTTGTCATCCAGACAGCATTAAAACGTTATATCATCCAAACAACACCCAAATGTTTTGTCATCCAGACAGCATTCAAATGTTTTGTCATCCAGACAGCATTAAAACGTTATATCATCCAAACAACACCCAAATGTTTTGTCATCCAGATAGCATTAAAACGTTATATCATCCAAACAACACCCAAATCTTTTGTCATCCAAAAACACCCAAATGTTTTGTCATCCAGATAGCATTAAAACGTTATATCATCCAAACAACACCCAAATGTTTTGTCATCTAGACAGCATTAAAACGTTATATCATCCAAACAACACCCAAATGTTTTGTCATCCAAACAACACCCAAATGTTTTGTCATCTAGACAGCATTAAAACGTTATATCATCCAAACAACACCCAAATGTTTTGTCATCCAAACAACACCCAAATGTTTTGTCATCTAGACAGCATTAAAACGTTATATCATCCAAACAACACCCAAATGTTTTGTCATCCAAACAACACCCAAATGTTTTGTCATCTAGACAGCATTAAAACGTTATATCATCCAAACAACACCCAAATGTTTTGTCATCTAGACAGCATTAAAACGTTATATCATCCAAACAACACCCAAATGTTTTGTCATCTAGACAGCATTAAAACGTTATATCATCGAAACAACACCCAAATGTTTTGTCATCCAGACAGCATTCAAATGTTTTGTCATCCAGATAGCATTAAAACGTTATATCATCCAAACAACACCCAAATGTTTTGTCATCTAGACAGCATTAAAACGTTATATCATCCAAACAAACACCCAAATGTTTTGTCATCCAGATAGCATTAAAACGTTATATCATCCAAACAACACCCAAATGTTTTGTCATCCAAACAACACCCAAATGTTTTGTCATCTAGACAGCATTAAAACGTTATATCATCCAAACAACACCCAAATGTTTTGTCATCCAAACAACACCCAAATGTTTTGTCATCTAGACAGCATTAAAACGTTATATCATCCAAACAACACCCAAATGTTTTGTCATCCAGATAGCATTAAAACGTTATATCATCCAAACAACACCCAAATGTTTTGTCATCCAGATAGCATTAAAACGTTATATCATCCAAACAACACCAAATGTTTTGTCATCCAGATAGCATTAAAACGTTATATCATCCAAACAACACCCAAATGTTTTGTCATCCAGACAGCATTAAAACGTTATATCATCCAAACAACCCAAATGTTTTGTCATCCAGACAGCATTAAAACGTTATATCATCCAAACAACACCCAAATGTTTTGTCATCCAGATAGCATTAAAACGTTTATCATCAACAACACAAATGTTTTGTCATCCAGATAGCATAACGTTATCATCCAACAATACCAATGTTTTGTCATCCAGATAGCATTTAAAACGTTATATCATCCAAACAATACCCAAATGTTTTGTCATCCAGATAGCATTAAAACGTTATATCATCCAAACAACACCAAATGTTTTGTCATCCAGATAGCATTAAAACGTTATATCATCCAAACAATACCCAAATGTTTTGTCATCAGATAGCATTAAAACGTTATATCATCCAAACAACACCAAATGTTTTGTCATCCAGACAGCATTCAATGTTTTGTCATCCAGATAGATTAAAGTTATCATCCAAACAACACCAATGTTTTGTCATCTAGACAGCATAAAACGTTATATCATCCAACAACACCAAATGTTTTGTCATCTAGACAGCATTAAAACGTTATATCATCCAAACAACACCAAATGTTTTGTCATCCAGACAGCATTCAAATGTTTTGTCATCCAGATAGCATTAAAACGTTTATATCATCCAAACAACATCCAAGTGTTTTGTCATCCAGACAGCATTAAAACGTTATATTATTCAAACAACCCAAATGTTTTGTCATCCAGACAACATTCAAATGTTTTGTCATCCAGACAACATTCAAATAAAGACCGCCACTTTGTCATCTCTCGAACACGATCAAAGTGACTTGCCAACCTTCAAGAAGGAACCAGAAAAAAACACACACGGAA
>CM060307.1:47666180-47671180 GCA_030674185.1 Monoplex corrugatus
CACATATCAATGAGTTCGCGCACATAATCTGGCGTTGACCACTCCGTCCAAGTTATCGCACAGGGGATTAAAAATAAACAAACCGGATACAAATTTAAACATAAGTAAGGGTACCAAAACATATAAAAGCAGGCCTAAATTACCTTTAAACTGTTTCCACGTATCTCATTTCTCCAGAGCCGATAATGCACTTAATACATGTTCCCAATTATCAATCGTAAGAGAAAGTTTATAAGATTTTACTGAACACATACAGATGAACGGACCAGCAAGGCAGAAAATGATAGGAAGAAATGACAAAAAGCAAAGGAACAAGGCTGAAATAAAGAGAAGGGCAGAGAAGAGGAAATTTCTAGCACAGAATTTCCAGAAAGCGGGGAATTTTGTACTGAAAGAGCACCGGTATCCCATGGGGGTCAGTACAAACAAAAAAACAGGGATCATACAAACAAACAACAAAACCACGGGGGATCAGTACAAACAAACAACAAAAACCACGGGGGGTCAGTACAAACAAAAACAATCAGTTTAGTTGAAAGGTAATACAGTACGGCACTGAAACCTAGTTTTACTCTTTTGTTTTGAAAATCCACCAAGCATTCATTTGTAAATGAGTCCAATGATTAAACCGTGAAACTAGATCTACTTGTATTTGGTGTTTGTTCGTTTGTGATCTTACGGCTTGACAAAGGTCAGATGGCCGAAAATTTGAGCTTGTCTTGTCTGGTCGTATTAAATACGCGTTCTGATGATTTTTTTTTTTTTTCGCGTTTTTTTTTTCTTTCTGGTTCCTGTTTGCTTGAACGCGGGCAGTCACACTTGTTTGGAATTTCTTATTTTTCCTCCGTTTTTTTTTAATTTCCTCCCTTTAATATAACCTCCAATCTTCCTGCGCTTACCAAAACAACTTATGAAGGAATCATGCTATCAGTAATATAGTACAGCTGTATCTTTCACCGACAAGTTGATTTAAAATAGAAAGGGGATTATCGTGGGTCCCTTTTGGGAAACGTTCAGAAGACAAATTCGACGACAGACGAGAGCAAAGGAGCATAATTATAACTGTAGTTAAAATTGTGACAGGAGATACAAAAATCTCTCCCTGCATTCAGCCTGGGTTATCTTCTGTATAAAATGCAGGCAAGTGCTGTTTCTCCTTTGGCTTCTTTGATGTGAATATCGCGGGTTGATAATTAATGCATCTGCTATCACGGATCTCGAGTAAATCATCTTCTCCTTTTGGAGGGGGCATTTTTCTTTCTCCGGTGCCGCTCAGCCGTTTGAGGTTCAGTTGGTTTGATTGCTTGGGGGGGGGGGGGGGGGGGGGGGGGATTTCGGGCGTGGTTCTCCCCCTCCCCCATCTTGAGACATGAATGAGTCCATATCCCTTGCTCCAACTCACTGTCGCCTGCTTATTCTCTCTCTGGTAACACAAACACACACACAAACACACACACACATTTTACATTTGATGTTAGCGTTGTTCTAGTTTCATTTCTCTGTTCATCCATATCCTTTTTCTTAATTAAGACCTTGCCGCTTCCTTTCAATTTTTTTCCATCATGCTCCATGCCATCTTTACCTGTCTAATATCACTTATAGTGAAAAGACGTTAAATCAAGGAACGAACGAACATACACTACACACACACACACATATATTGTGTGTTTCTGTGTGTGTAATGTGTGTGTAGTGTGTAGTGTGTATGTGTCTGTGTGTGTGCGCGTGCGTGCGTGTCTGTGTGTGTGGTGTGTGTTGCTTTTGTGCATAAAGGAAAAAGGATAGGCTACGACAGTTCACCCTTTGACTCTCGCACCCTGTCCACCAGCATCCGGCATTGTCAACCATCAACCATGCTAGCAAAGCAAAAACTTAACCCTTTGACTCCCTAACCCCATCCACCAGTTTCCTGCAATAAGCTGATGGAGAGGACGCGGGAGTCAAAAGGTTAAGCTTTTGCAGTTGATGGACAGGGTACGGGAGTCAAAGGGTTAAAAATGATGGGGATGATAACGTGTGTTAGAAAGCGAGAAGCAGTTGTACGTTGAGTTGCCCGTAGTATGGGGTATTCTATGACGTATGTGCATTTACGGGGCGACAGTCTGGTGCATTTATGCTAAGGACATAATAGATAAGAAACGTTTCATTACAACATCATTTAAATTTGTTTCAATGGCAGGTTATTTCAAGGATAGCCACTGAAAACATGTTGATCGTTGTTGTTGTTATTTGTTATTGTTATTGTTGTTTAAAGCCTATCCGACTGCATAGAGCTATATCAGGGCTATAACTGCTTCAAATCACAAAAACTTCAACAGGGAAACAAATGAATAGAACATTAAGTACACATATCAGTGCATTCGCGCACAAAATCTAAGGACATGCCCCTGGCGATGACCACTCCGTCCAATTTATCACACAGAGGATTTAAAAAAATACACCTGAATACAAATTTAAGTATACCTAAGGACACCAAAACATATATAAAAACGGGCCTAATTACTTTCACTTGCTTCCACATACCTCACCTCCCTAGAGCCTAAAAGGTACTTAATACATGTACCCAATTATCAATCCTAAGAAAAAGTACGTAAGACTTTATCGAACACATACAGGTGCATGGACAAGCAAGGCAGAAAATGATAGGAAGAAATGACAGAAAGCAAAGGAACAAGACAAAAACGAAGAGGGTGACAGCAAAGAGGAAATTTCTAGCACAGAATTTCCAGAAGGTGGGGATACAATATATACTGAAAGAGTCCCAGGCATCCCCACGGGGCTGTTTAGGACCCTGATATCCCGCACGTGCGTGAGGCCAATGTGTAGGCATAAGGCTCATACGACAGTTCTTTTCATCTTGTTGATAGGCAGCAGAGGCTTTGTGTGTTGATTGGGGGGTAAGGGGTAAAGGTAGGGGGTGGGGCTTTCTGTGATGGGAGACTAGTTGATTACAGTAATAATAACAATTACAGTATTTATACGGCGTCAAATCTTGACAATTCAAATCAAAGTGCACTCACGCATGCAATAAAGACTACCTTACAACATACCAAGAAAAGTTTATATTTAGTGGCTTATTGTTTTGATTCAGTTGTTTAATTATGTCATTTATCAGTTCTTTTCTTTTAAAACAATTATCAGTTCTTTTCTTTTAAAACAAGATACACAGATACAAATGTGATTTACATGGAACCAAGACTATTCCCATGATAGACTGATACAAGACTAGCAGAAGAAAGAAAGGAAAAGGTATATGTATAACATAGGCTAGGTAGGACATCAGGACCTGACCAGCTCATGGGTTTATGTGCAGGCTTAAGGCTTGTGCCATGACCATTCTGAATCTTCTCCATCACATGGCACCTGTGACGTTAGTGCCTATGGAATTCATTCCAAGCACGGAGACGTCATCCCCAGAAGCTGAAACTGAAACTAAACGAAAGCCACGATCAAAGGATCTTATCACATGGCATCTATGGCATCAGTGCATGTCACTGGAATCTACTGACCACGGTGACGCCATCTTCACAAACTGAAAACTGAGACTGAAACACAAACAGCAGGGAAATCTTTGCTCACACGGTGTGACTGCTGACAGACAGACGCATACAGAGCACTCCATGTATTGATCTGAATTAATATCTCATTCTTCAAAAGAGGTGCCGAGTAAGAAAAACGAGGTCTGCTCTGCTTTTAAAAGTATCAAGTAAAAGTTACCAATGATTTTTGTCTGTTGTTCTTATCTGTTGTTGTTGCTGGTGGTTGTGGTTGTGGTAGCAGTGGTGTGAGCATTCGTACAGCATTGAATATATACATAATGACAGGAAGTGACGCACGTCACACTGAGTGTAACTCAGACACTCGATATCGACATCAGATCGAAATAAAATATTCTCTTCGATAATGAAAACACAGAAGAATACAGTATTCTAGCTTTTGCATTTGTGTTTGTGCGTGCGTGCATGCGTGTATGCGTATGCATGTGTGTGGAGAGGCACGTGTGTTGTATGCGTCTGCGTGAGAGAGAGAGAGACAGACAGAAAAGAGATAAAGAGAAAGAGAGAGAGACAAAAAGAGAGACAGAAAGAGAAATGAGAAAGAGAAGAGAAAGAGAGAGAGAGAAAGAGAAAGAAAGAAGAAAGAGAGAGAGAAGAGAAGAGAGAGAGAGAGAGAGAATGAATCAGAACAAGGGTAGGTAGTCATAAGCTTAACAACCTCATTTAGTCTAAAAACACAAGTTAGGTCTGTTTATTCTAATTAACCCTTTGACTCCCGCACCCTATCCAACAACTGCATAAGCTTTAACTCTTTGAATTCTGCAGGAAGCTGGTGACTTGGGTGAGGAAGTCAAATGTTTTAAGTTTTTGCTTTGCTTTGGTAGCAAGGTTGACAATACAGAATACTGATCGACAGGGTGCGGGAGTCTAAGGCTCAAGAAGTCTGTCAGATAACTGCTGACCGATTTGGTTGGAGCGCGTATGGAGTTGCTCGAATGCGATGAAACATTCTTTGAACAAATCCGAAATTACAATCGTATCTGTGTGTATGAGAAAAACTTGTTTAGCAAGATTTTCTCAGCTGTTTCTTGGCAAATGTTTACTAAATGTGGGGGTCAACGATGTGTGAAACGTTCAGGAATCGAAAAATGCGTAAGTGTGGAAGTCACGGCTCTATCTCCCTCGGTAAAAAAAACAACCGACAACATTGGAGAGATAGGTTGATTTCCCAGGTCCCACCCCCGAAGGCCAGTTAGCCTTCTTGCTTTTCTGAAGTCTTGGATTTAAAAAATGTGAATATGAATACAAATTTGAAGTGACGGAGGATTGGGCGCAGCCCTCGTGGTGCTGGCCCCGGGAAAAGTTGCGGTCTCTGCCACCTCACTCCCCTACGACCCCAGGGTTATGGAACTATCTAGGTAGGACCTCGGGACCTGGCTGGCCAGCTTATGGATTTATGTGCAGGCTTAAGGCTTGTGCCGTGATCATTGCGGATTTTCTTCA
>CM060307.1:47676180-47868680 GCA_030674185.1 Monoplex corrugatus
ATTCGTTACAGATTCGTTACTTTCATCAGACTTTTCAAAGTAGGAAAATAGAGGCCATACGTGAAACTAGAATGAAACCATGCACGTTAGTTTCGACAACTCTCTCTGTCTCTCTCTCTCTTTCACTTTACTACACACACACTCTCTCTCACACACAATTTCTCTCCTCTCTCTCTCTCTCTCTCTCATGTACACACACACACACACACACACACACACACACACTCCTCTTTCACACACACACACACACTCTCTCTCTCATTCTCTCATAAACTCTCTTCCATCTCTCTCTCTCCCCTCTCTCTCTCCCCCTCTCTCTCTCACATACACACAAGCGCGCTCACACACACTCACACACATTCTCTCTCTCACACGCTCTCTCTCCCTCCCTCTCTCTCAAATTCTCTCTCTCTCTCTCTCTCTCTCTCCACACAACACACACATACAGACACAGAAACACACACACACACAGTAGGCCTACAGCCTCTAGCGCGGCAAGACGATTTCGTTAATTTCGGACCACACGTGTGCAATCAAACGGCAGTCAACAACTCCTCTCGCTGTGTGGTCCCTGTCTTTTAGGGTAAAAAGAAAAAAAAAAAGTGTAGTAGATATGTGTATGTATATACAACCCTAATGCTAAACTGCTGTTTTTGCTTAGAAGTGTGAAGTGAGGTCCAGTTTAGGCCGATAATGACACAAGCCGTGCATGCCAAGGCTAATTTCACCCTCTGAATAGACACAAGGAGAGTTCTTGTTGTCTTCTCTCCATCTTTCCATGGCCTGATCTTTTTTTGAAAGGCTCAGAGAGATGTGTGAATTAGATTGCTGGGTAAATCTGGATCGCGGTAGTGCTATTGGATAAGGGCTGATCTCAACCATTTGTGTGTTGTCTAATCTAATAGACTTTCGGTGAAATTCTCGTTCAGTCACAAGATTGTTTATATATACTCGTGCCAGTGTGTGTGTGTGTGTGTGTGTGTGTGTGTGTGTGTGTGTGTGTGTGTGTGTGTGTGTGTGTGTGTGTGTGTGTGTGTGTGTGTGTGTGTGTGTGTGTGTGTGGTGTGCACACGTTTGTTATCTCTTTTATCTTCTACTTACATACGTGCTTTGACTGACAGTATGAATGTGTGTGTGTGTGTGTGTGTGTGTGTGTGCGTGTGTGCGCGCGTGTGTGTGCGCGCGTGTGTGTATGAGTGTGCGTGTGTGTGTGTGTGTGCGTGTGCGCATGCGCGTGCGAGCTAATTTCTTTTACGTCTGTTTACATATGTGCTTTTGATGGAGAGAGGGAGAGAGAGAGAGAGAGAGAGAGAGAAGAGAGCGAGAGAGAGTGTGTGTGTATGTGTGTGTGCGTGTGTGTGTGCGTGTGTGTGTTTGTTTCAATGTTAAGTTGAAAGGCTTTTGTATTTCAATAAACGCATAGGTCCCTTCTCCCCTTTCCCCGTTTCAAGACCTGGCCAGCGCATAGTGTCTGTCAGATAACTGATGGCAGATTTGGGTGGAGCGCATATGGAGTTGTCAGAGCGCGATGAATCCCACTTGAAATAACACCAAACTCCAATAAAGGCTGAGGGATGAAGGCCTGTGTGTGTATCCGTGCTTCCTCTCCACCATGCTACCTACCCCTAGTACTCTCCATTATGGTCCATGAAATTATAAGGGATTCGTAGAAATAAAATCCGTTTTATTTTCAATATCCCGACAGCCGCCCCCTATCCCTCCCCTCTCCCACCACCATACCCACCCTGATATCTCCAAGGAATGAGTGCATAAATATGTAATGTGCACAAGGCCTCAATCTGACTAGTGTCAATTGGAGTATTATATGTCACTCGTACATTTGATATCGATAAAGTCAGTTTGTACATTTGATATCGATAAAGTCATGTTGTACATTTGATATCCATAAAGTCAGTTTGTACATTTGATATCGATAAAGTCAGTTTGTACATTTGATATCCATAAAGTCAGTTTGTACATTTGATATCCATGAAGTCAGTTTGTACATTTGATATCCATAAAGTCAGTTTGTACATTTGATATCCATAAAGACAGTTTGTACATTTGATATCGATAAAGTCAGTTTGTACATTTGATATCCATAAAGACAGTTTGTACATCTGATATCCATAAAGACAGTTTGTACATTTGATATTCCATAAAGTCTGTACATCTGATATCCATAAAGTCTGTACATCTGATATCCATAAAGACAGTTTGTACATTTGATATCCATAAAGTCTGTACATCTGATATCCATAAAGACAGTTTGTACATCTGATATCCATAAAGACAGTTTGTACATTTGATATCCATAAAGTCTGTACATCTGATATCCATAAAGACAGTTTGTACATTTGATATCCATAAAGTCTGTACATCTGATATCCATAAAGACAGTTTGTACATCTGATATCCATAAAGACAGTTTGTACATTTGATATCCATAAAGTCAGTTTGTACATTTGATATCCATAAAGTCTGTACATCTGATATCCATAAAGTCAGTTTGTACATTTGATATCCATAAAGTCTGTACATTGATATCCATAAAGACAGTTTGTACATTTGATATCGATAAAGTCAGTCTGTACATTTGATATCCATAAAGTCAGTTTGTACATTTGATATCCATAAAGACAGTTTGTACATTTGATATCGATAAAGTCTGTACATTTGATATCGATAAAGTCAGTCTGTACATTTGATATCCATAAAGACAGTTTGTACATTTGATATCATAAAGACAGTTTGTACATTTGATATCGATAAAGTCAGTCTGTACATTTGATATCCATAAAGACAGTTTGTACATTTGATATCCATAAAGACAGTTTGTACATTTGATATCCATAAAGACAGTTTGTACATTTGATATCGATAAAGTCTGTACATTTGATATCGATAAAGTCTGTACATTTGATATCGATAAAGTCTGTACATTTGATATCCATAAAGTCAGTCTGTACATTTGATATCATAAAGTCATGTTGTACATTTGATATCCATAAAGACAGTTTGTACATTTGATATCCATAAAGTACAGTTTGTACATTTGATATCGATAAAGTCAGTCTGTACATTTGATATCGATAAAGTCAGTTTGTACATTTGATATCCATAAAGTCATGTTGTACATTTGATATCCATAAAGACAGTTTGTACATTTGATATCCATAAAGACAGTTTGTACATTTGATATCGATAAAGTCAGTCTGTACATTTGATATCCATAAAGACAGTTTGTACATTTGATATCGATAAAGTCAGTTTGTACATTTGATATCCATAAAGACAGTTTGTACATTTGATATCGATAAAGTCTGTACATTTGATATCCATAAAGTCAGTTTGTACATTTGATATCGATAAAGTCAGTTTGTACATTTGATATCGATTAAGTCAGTTTGTACAGTTTGATATGCATAAAGTCAGTTTGTACAGTTGATATCGATAAAGTCAGTTTGTCCAGTTGATATCGATTAAGTCAGTTTGTACAGTTGATATCGAAAAAGTCAGTTTGTACATTTGATATCGATTAAGTCAGTTTGTACATTTGATATCGATTAAGTCAGTTTGTACATTTGATACCGATTAAGTCAGTTTGTACATTTGATATCGATTAAGTCAGTTTGCCCGTTATGTTCATACTCATTCATGTTTTTTGTTACAATGGATTTACCACGTGAAATTCGGACTGCTCTCCCCGTCGAGAACGCGTCGCCGCAGTGCGCGCCACCCTTTCTTAACCAAAACTTTAGAAATGAAGAAAGGCTAAGTGCCCTTCAAGAGAAAGGACCTATGAAATGAACCTATCTATCCAATATTTTTATACCAGGGAAGCCGGGCGAATGCCCTGCTCTTCACGATTTTCTATTGCCATAGGATCTTTAGCGCGCACAGGCCAGAAGGCATACGGGTCTAGACTGTTTTTCGTCCTCTTCCGAAGGACTCGACGTTCAGTTCGATTTTCTGGTCGAACTGAGGAGAAAAGCCGAGGCCCCTACGGGAAACGAACCCTGGAACCTCGAATTCAGTTCTTAGCAGGCGAATGTCTGAACCACTCAGCGCACAGTTAGTTTTGAATGTTGCGGGTTAAGATTAAACTCGAGATATCAGATCTTAATGTATTGTTATTGTTATTTTTGTTTAAAGCCCAGCCGACTGCGTAGAGCCATATCATGGCTATAACCATTTCAAAACAACACAATAATTTAACAGGAAAAGAAAAGAAAATTAAGTACACATTATCAATGTATCCGCGCGTGTTATCAAAGGAGATGCCCATGGCATTTATCACTCCTTCCAATTTATCACACAGGGGATTAAAAAAATTTGAATACAACGTTTAACATAGATCTAACTAAGGACACTAAAACATAAAAACGGGCCTAAATTACCTAAAATTGCTTCTCATATCATTTCCTAAGAGCTAAAAATGCACTTAGTACATGCACCCAATTATCAATCCTAAACAGAAAGACAGACTTTATCGAACACATACAGGTGAATGCACAAGGAAGGCAGAAAATCGTAGGAAGAAATGACAGAAAGCAATGGAACAAGGCAGAAACAAATACAGTGACAGAAAAAGAGAAAATTTCTAGCCCAGAATTTCCAGAAGATGGTACTATTCATACTGAGTCTACGGCATCCCCACGGAGGGAGGGTGGGTGGGGGGGTAGGCGGGGATGTGGCAGGAGGGGGTGCAGACCTTGAGCCCACGGCTCCATAGAAAAAAAATCAGACAGCATCAAAACGAAAGGAAAAGGCAGAACTATGACTATGCTCTGAAGTTATGTAGTCTTGTGTGTACGGTGGTGGGTGGTGGTGGTGGTGGTGGTGGTGGTAGTTGCGATGTATGTGTGTATTACTATGACGTAATATTGATCAATATTTTCATGTATCATTTTCTCTATATCAACACTGACAACAGAGTCTTAAGTGGCCATTTGGGAGCTGAAGGGCTCGCTAGATCCTTATGAATTTTCATGATTTGTATATTACATGTGAAATCACCGCATCAATCTGTCGATTTATCTTTCTTTTTGGTCAGTGACATGTTCCTTCAACACTTTATCATCTTCATGCCGTTATTATCATCCTTGATCAATATTATTATAATCATTATTATACTCATTATTATCATCACTAATATATTCATTATTTTGCGAACAAAATCTCACAACCACTGGGCGATATCCTATTCTACCTTGGCGCGCGCGCACACACACACACACACACACACACACACACACACACACTTCAACATAACCTCATTATCATCATTATTATCATCATCATTATCATTGTTAGTATCATTACTGTTGTTATTATAAATGCAACTCACGCATTTTTGGGACTCACGCACAAAACTTTATCGTAATCCTCATGATGATGATGATGATTATTACCATTATCATCATCGTTATTGTTATTATTATTATTATCATTATCATAAATGCAACTAGACTCTATACAATTCAGTAACACGTTAAAACTTAACTTATGCCTTAGCTGCTTGGCCGAACAGTTCAATTTCGTATCAAAACCCCTCAATACATTATCACACAGAGCCTTTGTTCACACCTCAGCCAAACCACTTCAAAATACACTGTCACTGTTCAGTTCACCCTTTGACTCCTACATCTTATCCACCAACTGCAAAAACTTAATCCCTTGACTCCCTTACCCCTATCCACCAGCCTCCTGCAGAAAGCTGATGGATAGGGTAAAGGAATCAAAGGGTTCAGGATTTTGCTTTGTTAGCGTGGTCGACAACGCAGGGTGCTGGTGGATAGGGTGCGGGAGTCAAAGGGTTTTGATTAAACTCATGCCTGTCGCTTCGCAGAAGGAAATTGTATATGGACAAATCACGGACAATTTCGTTCGGTTTCTCAAGCCCAGAAGACGCTAAAATATTAAAACAAAATAAATTGAAACAAAAATAGAAAACTTAACTAAAACTGAATTAAATCAAAATAAATTAAATTTCCGAAGACGTAAACATGAAAACAGAAGAACGCCATACAAGTACACAAAAAAGTTATCAAAATATGTATAAACAACCATAATAATTCGAAACGCCAACTGTTTCAGCACGCAGGTTTGACAATATCAAGACAAAACATGAAGTATAAGTTTTGGAAAGAACTCTCTCTCTCTCTCTCTCTCTCTCTCTCTCTCTCTCTCTCCAGAACTTGAAATATATTAGAAAGAAAGCACACACACTGACACTCTCTCTCTCTCCAAAACATGAAATGTATGTTTTGGAAAGAACTCTCTCTCTCTCTCTCTCTCTCTCTCTCTCTCTCTCTCTCTCTCTCTCTCTCTCTCTCTCTCCATCCATATGTTTTTTCCCCAAGCGTTGCGATTTTTCTCGGATGCATGTAAGCCTACACACGTTATTTTACCCACTCTGTGCAGACTGTATGTTGCTACACAGTCTGCATACTCCTATCTCCAGTGAGCGTGTATGATTGGCGTCTTCAGGTTTCCGTGAGCCACCGTACACTGACACGACTTGCAGGGTCTTCAACGTGCATACCTGATGTTCTGCATGCGTATACACATGACAGGGGGTTACGCTTATCATTATGATATATCCTGGTGTCAATCAGGCCCGAGAGATGCAGACGTCTGCCGTTTTCGGTCAAGAGATTTGAACAACACCCTCAATGCCGCACCCGTGAAGTGGATGAGACTCGACTGTGTGGTCCCAGTCTTCCCATAGCACGCTCAGCTCTGGGTAGGAGCCGGTTATCGCCGGAAAATCCCACGATGATTTTCAAAGGGACCGATGGGGATTCGAACCCTCAACCTTCCGGTCGGTAATCCGTTGCGCTAACCACTACACCACAGAGACTGGCACCGCTTAAGATCTATCGAAGGGGATAACAAAAAATCCCTGTCCAATCCGATCGAACTTGGCTTAATCACATCCTATCCCTTTGACTTCCGCACCCTGGCCACCATCATACTGCATTCTCAGCCATACTAGCATAGCAAAAACTTAACCCTTTGACTCCCTCACCCTATCCTCAGCTGCCTGCAGGAGGCTGCTGGATAAGGCTAGGGAGTCGAAGGGTTAAGTTTTTGCGTTTTTGCAGTTGGTGGATACGGTGGGGGGGGGGGGGTCAAAGGGTTAAACAGGTGCTTTCCCACTAAGCCACACTCTTAACTAAAACATTCCCGCGAGTTATTGGAGTTATTGGAGTTATTTCAAGAGGGATTCACCACGCTCAGACAACTCCATATGCGCTCCACCCAAATATGCCAGCAATTATCTGACAGATTTCCTAAGCCTGCACACAAAACCCTAAGCGCTGGCAAGGACTTGAAACAGGGAAAAGGAGAGAAGGGACCTATCAAACACTAAGCTGTCACCACCAGAACGATGGAAACATTTAAGATGGGCAGCGAACAGGCCAGGTTTTAATGTTGCAGGCTGGGGTTGAACTCAAGATATCAGATTTTGAGTCCATGGCTCTACCTCCTAATCCGCGAAACAGGGCTGGTGACGTGGTTTCAAACCAACGACCAAAGTTATGTTTTAGAACATTATATAACAGCAATTGTTTTCCTAATCACTATTGCAGTATATCAAAAATACTCTTTTGAGAGGTTTAAATACTTAATTACATCTTGAATAATTTCATTTTCATTGAGAAAATATGTTGCATCTTGAATCATTTCATTTTCATTGGGAAAATAAGTTGCATCTTGAATAATTTAATTTTAATTGGGAAAATATATTGCATCTTGAATATAATTTCATTTTCATTGAGAAAATATGTTGCATCTTGAATCATTTCATTTTCATTGGGAAAATATGTTGCATCTTGAATAATTCAATTTTCATTGAGAAAATATGTTGCATCTTGAATAATTTAATTTTCACTGGGAAAATATGTTGCATCTTGAATAATTTGATTTTAATTGGGAAAATATGTTGCATCTTGAATAATTTAATTTTCATTGGGAAAATATGTTGCATCTTAAATAGTTTCATTTTCAGTGAGAAAACATGTGAGCCTTTGCCGAGACTATTTCACAGTCAACTGGCGATGTGGACTCGAATGTTAAGTTTGTTGTACTTAAGTTAATTTCTTTTGTTTTATCAAAATGCTATGATGATAATATTGTTACTGTTGTACTTTCATGTATAAAAAAAAACAAAAAACGTTGTAAACTGGAAAACTCTCTCTCCCCCTCATTTTTGTAACTTCTTATGTTCTTATGTGTCATAGTCCACCTCTTTTTTTTATGTATATAATATTATATATATATATATAAGCAATATGCTTACATGTGCTGAGCAGCAAGGACATGACAGGCGTAGTGGGTTCTAATGCAAGTATTCTTGGACAATAACGTGTTTTTCAGTTTTTTAAAATTCTCTCTCCCCTCTCTCTCCTCTTCCCTCCTCTCTCTCATCACGCGCGCGCACGTGTGTGTGTGTGTGTGTGTGCGTGTGTGTATGTGTATGTGTATGTGCATGTGCTGTGTGCGTGTGTGCGTGTGCGTGTGCGGTGTGGCGTTCAAATGGCCACGAACAAACAAACACGTAACGTCAAAATTCACATTACGCATAAGAAGCACCGCTCTTTGTCACTCGCGTCTTAGTCTTACATATTCTTCGAAGAAAAACCTCAAATATTCTTTAAAATCTTGTGATGAAACTAATATATATACATATATGCACGCGCGCACGCGCGCGCGTGTGTATGTGTGTGTGTGCGCGCGCGCGTCTCTGTGTGCGCGCGCGCGCGCGCGTGTGTGTGTGCGTGTGTGTGCATGTCTGCGTCTGTATGTGTGTGTTTATTGCGAGAAAAACTAAAAATATCCTTGCAAAAACGTGATGAAAGTGAAATAACTTGTAAAAGTTGCGATAAATCTTAAATATTCTTTAAAAATTCAAAATCCTGTGAAATACAGACTACTAATAAAACTCCTAGATCTATGAAAAAAATATCTAGAGATAAAACTCAACTATACTACTATAAAAGTTTTTTTTTCTTCTAAAAATCAGTTAATACAATAACGTATAGTTCTGAGAAAAGCATGTTACAAAATTCAATATTGTTAAGGGTTGAATAAATAACAGTGATAAAATCCAAAATATTCGTTTTAGAAATAATATTGTAATTTTACTCAATATTCTTTTAAAAAAAATATCAAATAATCTACAAACTGTTGTATTCGTCGTGACTTGCATTGTTATCGAATTAATCAAAATATCTGTTTTCATAGAAAAAAAACCCCAGAGTAAACATAGAGGGGGCTATCATTATTGTTATTTTTGTTTAAAGCCCAGTCGACTGCGTAGGGCCATATCAGGGCTATAGCCGTTTCAAAACACACAATACTTCAACAGGACAAAAAAAAAAACAAAAAAAAAAGGGAAAAGAAAATTAAGTACACATATCAGTGCATTCGTGCACATTATCTAAGGACATGCCCCTGGCGTTGACCACTCCATCCAAATTATCGCACAAAGGATTTAAAAAAACAAACCTGAATACAAATTTAAACATAACTAAGGACACTAAAACATACGTAAAGACGGGCCTAAATTACCTTCAGGGTGGGGGCAATTTAAAAGATTTGTTAAATCAAGCGGACACACACTGCAACACAACAACGACTACGATCTTTCATTCGTTGTTTTTGTTTTATGATAATTCAGTTTCAAGAACCACAAAAAGGACAAAGAATTTATGCACGCTTCAAAAGCTGGAGGAAGGGGGGGGGGTGGAGAAAGAAAAAAACAAACAAGCAATGAAAACATTTCTTTCGCAGTTTCAGAGCATCGCATCGGGGGGTGGGGGGGGGGGGTGGTGAGGTGGGGGGGGGGGCGATCACGCCTACTATTGTCAAAAACCAGTTACCGACAACCAATCCTCAAACTAGCAACAAATCAAAACAAGCAAAACCTATCCAGTATAATACGTTTACATAGAATAAAATATGATAAAACATTTAAAACAAGACAAAGGAAGAATGCTGAGTAAATAAAAAAAATCGTATTACATGTACAACAAAATCCTCCTCATCCAATAAACTGAATAACTATACATAAATAAATTAAATAAATAAATAAATAAATAATCTAAACGAATAAAATAAACAAGTTAATAAAATAATCTGAACGAATAAATGAAGCAAATAGATGAATAAATTAACAAATGAATGAATGAATGAATAAATAAATAAATCTAATACATAAATAAATAGATAAGTAAATAAATAAACAAATAAATAAAAGAATGAATGAAATCAAAAATCAACTCAAAATGGCGTAAGAAAAACATTCTGCCATGATTAGCATATCTTCCTTCCTCTCTTATTTTTTATTTATTGTTTTCTTCAATTGTTATTCTTTGTTGTAGCACTTTATTTTACAATATAATCATGATGGCTTTTAAAAGGGTGGATTATAATCCTTTACAAATGTTTCACTTTTGACAGTTATACAACTTTGGCCGAAGAAAACGTAAAAGTGTACGTATAAACAATGAACATTTTATTGCTAATACATTGTGAGCAAAGTAAATAAAAATAATGATGTATTCCTGTCTGAATATTTCAACATTAATAATTGCGGGCTGTTGTGACCAAAATAATTACGATACCGTATTAAACAAAAGGCTCGCAATTTTCTACGAGTTTGCCTTGCCATCACAATTTTGATTTCAAAAAAGATTCACTGATGAGTAACCTACATATCCTCACACACACACACACACACACACACACACACACACACACACACACACACACACCCTCACAATCAAACAATTTTTCGAAAAAACATTTTACAGTATAGTTCAGTTTTATCTCTTGATATTTTTTTTCATAGATTTTAGAGTTTTATTACTAGTCTATATTTTACAGGATTTGGAATTTTTAAAGAATGTTTAAGATTTATTAAAATTGCATTCTACAACGGATGGACGGAAATAGTCAATTTCGTCTCTGGTTATTTTGAATAACTATCAAAACAAATAAATAATTCAATAGAAAGATCAATAAATGCAAAAGTGGCAACGCAACAACAAAACGGACAGTAAGGTGAAATGTTCCCACGGTTTCTAAATTCTGTTCAGAGATGGTCGGAACCCCACGGGAGCCATAGCACACCGCCGTAAACCACGACACTTCAGTAATGGTGTAGTGTGAAAGAAGGTACGTGAGGTGAGTTAAGAAGTTAAGTTAACGCAGACCTCGGGTGATTTTACACACACACACACACACACACACACACACACACACACACACACACACATATATATATATATATATATATATATATATATATATATATATATACATATATACACACGTGCGCGCACGCGCGAATACACACACACACACACACACACACACACCACAACACACACACACACGAGTATTTACTGGTAGCACACTCAAAGAAACACACGCACGCACACGAATCTCACAGCATGTGACTCACTCTCTCTTTCTCTCTCTCTCCCACCCCCCACCCCCCATGGAGATGATATCCAAAGCAGCAGACCGGGTTAGCTCTCTTGGTTGAGCCATCAACTCAAGATTTCAGTCTTGAGTTCAATCCCAGTCTACAACATAAGAAACTGGCCTTTTCACCGTCCCATCGTGTTTCAGCCATTCTCATGGAATCGGTGTTTCATGGGTCCAGCCCTGTTCTTCGCCTCACCCTTCCCCTTCCCCATTTCAAGACCTTGCCAGCACACAGGGTTTTGTGCAGGCTCAAGGTGTCTGCCAGATAATACTGGCATGTTTGGGTGGAGAGCGTATGGCTATTGAACAAATTCCACACTTCCAATTCCAAACCCCTTGTCGTTGCTGTTGGATAAATGAGTCAAACACTGGTTGATGATTACTGTCTCATAGCGTAGTATGTTGTGTATGATCATGAAGACCCGTGATGTAGTTATGTGAAATAACGGATGAGATCCAGCATGAAAAAGGTAATGTTGACAAATCACGCCTGATTCGTGTAAGCCTTGATGAATCCCAAGTTTAGGAACTTCTTACCTTTCTGAACAGACTTGACAGTGGCCGACGCTATGGGTGTGACCGGTTTAACTCCCTCAAAAAATGGATGTGCCGATTCCAGAAGTCTCTGATGGCGTCGCACGGACAGGTAACTCTCAGGTGTCGTCTGCTGCAGATGTTGGATAGGGGACGGGGAGGACAGTTCAGAGAGGTGGGAGGGGGAGTGCTGGTCTTTCACTTCTTCCTTCCTCTCCCCATCCCCGTTGAGGATGGCATCGATGGTGAAGGAGGACCTCTTGGGCCTGCCGGGCTGTGTGTGGGCTGCCTGTGGGGTGCTGTGGTGTAAGGGCTGAGGATAACGGCGGTGAGCTGGATGCGGAGTACGGTCGTTGCCGTTGTCTTTAATGGCGAAGGCGGCGGCGTTGGTGGCGGCGTCCGAGGTCCGACAGTACGGGTGGTATGCGGGTAGCTGGGTGGCCATGAACGCTGGGTGAATGGCAAAGTCCCCATGAGTCTTACCCGGGTAGACGGACATGTAGGGCCACAGTAGGTAGGCCGGGTCGTACATGTTGTTGGTTTGCATTGCACTCGGACTGCGGCAAACTCCGTCTCTCACTTCTTGATCAACACCAACACAACAATCACAACTGGTAAAACTTCCAAACGAACTACTGTATTCACTCCCTTAGTCTGCCAGCCCAGCACTGGCTCTTTAACTTACTTGATCGTGAAACTGACCACACACAGCCAGTCACCCAGTCATCAAAGTCCACAACTGTCACTGCTGTTATGATGGATAAGCAGACTGCCAGGTTGTCCCTGAATCACTGAGGCTGTCAGGTTCTGCACGACTGACGGTAGAAGTGACTGATGCCAACCCAGAATTAACACGTCCAGATTATGTCCTTTTTTCTTGGAATATTGATATTGTATCACAAAACAGATACATTTTCTTCGCACAAGCTCGATAGTGAGACCAAAATCACTGACAAATTCCCTCTAAAGGAATTGGAATTATCTTTGATGAAATAACTATCACCTCATAATGGGCAGCAGACTACAGAATTGCTAGAAATTCAAAGACTAAATTCACTGAGCCATTCTTTCTGTAAGAAATTCTAATTACCTTTAATGGAACAACGATCACTTCATAATGGGCTGGAAAGAGCGATGCAGCAAATTAACACAAAAGGCAAAAAGCATTGGGAGAACAGACATCCGGAACACGCGGAGTCCCAAATCGTACTGGCCGCGACCTGTTAACAGTTTTGTCAAAACCACATCTCTTCTTCCACTCCCGCTCTGTCGGCCGCGTGCCACTCAGTTCAACCCACCCGCGACGAAACGTTAAAAAAAAGAGAGAGGGAGAAAGAGAGAGAGAAAGAAAAATCCTCCTTCGCCAATTACCTTCTGGCCTCTGATTCGATTACTTTGTACGGACCCGGAGCTTGTTCAGCCTTGTTGACTTTATAATCAGACGACAGGGGCGGGGCTCCGCAAGGGAAATCGACCACTCAGAGCGAATGATTTCCTCTTAACCCCTGACCCGTGAAACGAAGCGACCAATGGAAACAGCCAGGCCAATTGGATGACGGTGAGTCTGGGTGGTAAAGGCTTTCTGCTCTACTGCATATCAACGTGACGACAGGCGCTGAGGGCCACTTGAACAATCGGAAATGAAAGCGAGGGTGGCGTCTATTGGGCCTCCATAGAGGTGTGAACAGCGCAGCGGAGAGGGGACTGGGAAGGTTGGGGGAGGGGGGGAGGATTAGAAGAGGAGAGGATGTGCTGAGAAAGAGGAAGAGGGAGAAATGAATGGCTTTCGGGAGGACGGAGAACGCAGGAAACAGACAGACAGACGGACGGACGGACAGAGACAGAAAGATGTTCTGTTACTGATAGCAGGGGAGTTTATGTGCCGTGCATTATGTTATGAAGGAAAAAAAAAAAAAGACTGGAAGAAATACTCATCTTTATCGTCCTAATTCACCCTGTGTGTGACCAATTTTCGCCAGACATACTGTCATACAACGCTTGAAAGACAGTGAGAAAGAGAAGTGTGTGTTGTTGGGTATAAAACAGTTTGAAGACAGAATAAGTATAATAGTAATGAAAATATTATATGGTTATTATCATTACTATAAAGTCTTTTTGTATTTCTTATCATAATTCTGTCATTCATCATCATGGTAATCACCATCATTATCATCATCATCATCATTATTATTACTGTTGTTATTCTTATTCCTATTCTTATTGTTATTATTAGAGCTGCAAAAGTCAGTACGTATCATTAAAACTATGGACTGTTGACAAAACATCAGTTCACGAACACGTGCGCGGGGTGGGGGGGGGGGGGGGGGCACAGTAAACTTTGTAAAGAGACAGACAGCAGGAATAAGAATTTGTTTCTTACAGAATTTGTTCAAAAGGGATTTACTACACTCGGACAATCATGTGCTTCACCGAGAGAGAGAGAGAGAGAGAGAGAGAGAGAGAGAGAGAGAGAGAGAGAGAGAGAGAGAGAGAGAGAGACAGACAGACAGACAGAGACAGACAGACACGACGAAGAGACAGAGACAGAAGTTTTTGCCTTATGCAAAGAATCTCAATTTGTTTCTAAATTAGCACCCTCGTTTTTTATATCGGTATTGTTTTGTTATAAACATTTACCATATTGGTTGGAATTGATGTGTATCTGAATTGATATTCCTGTTGGTCAATAGACTGAATGATTAATGGATTGATTCGTGACATGACTGATGACTGATTGATTTCAATTACCGTTCAGAAATACTGCAATGGTCAAACAATTTCGATCTTTGGCTTTCTCAGATTCCTCGATCCTTGATTTCTAACTGCTACTCTCTCTCTCTCTCTCTCTCTCTTGCACACACACACACATACACACACACACACTGCAGAAGGTTCTCTGGACAGACTGTGGAGAAAATGGTCACAGGTGACGGAACAAAAGCCAGGACAGCAGAGAACACTCAGGCAAGCACGTCTGGTATTACATCGATCGTAAGAAGACTGGTGGCTGGAACTGTCATCATCTTCACAGTAGTCTTAAACAGACTGATATCCATTCAACTCTGCACACAGGGCACACTCTCATCTGAACAGTGGAAAACAGCTGCTACACGACAGAAAATGGACCACAGAATCCAAGGCTGCGGGACTCTTCTTTGTGCAGTGCCTGCGGTTTCAGTTTCAGTTTCAATTTCTCAAGCGTCTCCGCGCTCGGAATGAATTCCATATGCACTGACGTCACAGGTGCCATGTGATGGAGAAGTTCCAAAATGATTACGGCACAAGCCTTAAGCCTGCACATAAATCCATGAGCTGGCCAGGTCCTGAGGTCCTACCTAGATACTTCCATAACTCTGGGGTCGTAGGGGAGTGAGAAGGCAGAGACCCAACTTTTCACCAGGAGGGCGGCGCCAATCCCCTCTCCGTCGATTCAATTTCATATTCATGTTCACAATTTTTTTACAAAGACTTCAGAAAGGCAAGAAGGCTAATTGGTCTTCAAGGGGTGAGACCTGGGAAATCCACCTAGACTCTATCTCTCCAATGGTTTTTACCACGGCAGCCAGGCAATGTCCCTGCTCTTTACGATTTTCAACTGCCGTGCGATCTTTTGACTGCGCAGCCAGAAGACATATGGGTCCGTCTCGTGTTTCGTACCCTTCCGAAGGACTAGACGTTCAGTTCGATTTTCCGGTCAAACTGAGGAGAAAAGTCGAGGCCTCTACGGGGAGCGAACCCTGAAACCTCCAGTTTAGTTATTGGCAGGCAACGTCTGAACCATTCTGCCACTCTTCTCCCTAGGGGTCTCGTCCGGGATGTGCCTGCGGCAGAACCTGTGCCTCCAGCGTCAGTCTGGTGTTACCTGTGAAGACCCACACCAAGCGATACAGTATGCCTACTCATCCGTCGGATCGTCGGGAGAGTTCTTCGTCATCAATATCATCATCATCATCATCATCATCATCATCATCATCATCATCATCATCATCATCCCAGACGAGCCCCCTATGGAGAAGAGTCCGCTTGCCAATAACTAAACTCGAGGTTCCAGGGTTCGCTCCCAGTAGAGGTCCTCAAATTTTCTCCTCAGTTTGACCGGAAAATCGAACTGAACGTCTAGTCCTTCGGAAGGACGAAAAGAGAGTCGGACCTGTGTGCCTTCTGGCTGCGCACGCTAAAGATCCCACGGCACTTGAAAATCGTGAAGAGCAGGGCATTGCCCGGCTGCCTTGGTAAAAAAAAAAAAACATTGGAGAGATAGGTTGATTTCCCAGGTCGCAACCCTTGAAGACCAGTTAGCCTTCTTGCCTTTCTGAAGTCTTGGTTAAAAAAAATTGAATATGAATTTGAATGTGCAGCGAAGGAGAGGGGATGGGCCCCACCCTTATAGTGCTGGTCCCGGGAAAAGTTGATGTCTCTGCACCTCACTCCCCTACGACCCCAGGGTTATGGAACTATCTAGTCAGGACCCAGGACCCCAGGACCTGGCCAGCTCATGGGTTATGTGCAGGCTTAAGGCTTGTACCGTGATCATTCTGGATTTTCTCATCACATGGCACCTGTGATGTTAGTGCATACGGAATTCATTCCGAGGCGGAGACGTCATCTTGAGAAGCTGAAGCTGAAACTGAAACTGAAACTTCGTCATCATCATCATCATCATCATCATCATCATCATCTGTGTCGTCAGTAGGTGGAATCAGAACTGGCGTTACTAAATTCCAGCAAAGTGACCCAGCAGTGGTACAGAGGCTCCTTCAGTGAGTGTTCTCAGCTTGACATGACAGCTAACACTGTGACTTAATGGTGGTGGACAGCCAAACCGAGTGGTGTGAATGTCATCAAACTTCAGTAATGCGGCATTAGTTAATGCCCTATGCCCCCCGTGACGATGCCAGGGGACCCTTTCAATATAAATAGTATCCCCACCTTCTGGAAATTCTGTGCTAGAAAATTCCTCTTTTCAATCACTCTTTGTTTCTGCCTTGTTCCTTTGCTTTCTGTCATTTTTTCCTATATTTTTCTGCCTTCCTAGTCCATTCACCTTATGTGTTCGATAAAGTCTTACGTACTTTTTCTTAGGATTGATTATTGGGTACGTGTATTAATTGCATTTTTGGCTCTAGGGAGGTGAGATATGCGGAAGCTAGTTTAGGTAATCTAAGCCTGTTTTTATATAATTTATGTTTTGGTGTCCTCAGGTATGCTTGTATTTGTATTCAGTTGTTTTTTTTTTAAATCCCCTTGCGATGAATTGGACGGAGTGATCATCGCCAAGGGCCCCTTAGATTATGTGCGCGAATGCAGTCATGTGTACTTAATTTTTTTTTTTTTTCCCTGTTGAAGTTTTGCATGTTTTGAAGCGGTTATAGCCCTGATATGGCTCCACGCAGTCGGCTGGGCTTTAAACAACAACAACAACAATAACGTCCTATCGGTATATTTTGTTGAAAATAGCATATACAACAGTTTTTATGAAACCTAAAGCTTACCGTTCAACATATTGCTTCGGAAGATTATAAATGTGTCATCATTATGTGCCCTGCCGCTTGGCGTTGGCGATCATGGCCCTCCATACGAATCTATCCCTTGTCGCTGTCATTATATCTCCCACCCTCTCTGTCCTCAGCCACCCTGCAAGTCTGTCCAATATTTTCTCCCTGGGTCTACCTGGTGTTCTCTTTCCGTCCAGCTTTCCTGTGTACACAATGAAAATTAAAAGGTCACGATTAAGTTAGAATTGCAATTATTTAAAATTCCTTGGTACAGTTTGGCCTCCCTATCCCGAGCTACTTTTGGTTTCGTCTGCTTTAACAGCGTACGGTGGTGCATGTTTTTGCACCCCCAACGAATTATTCAAAGCCATTTCATTATTTTGGTAGACAGTCTTATTTCGATCTGATGTGCACTAAAGAAAATATCTTTTTAAAAATTCATTCTACATGAACAAGTTTTGTTTCTAAAACGGAAGGAATATACATAAAATATAGAATATAATATAAAGTGGAATGTCTATTTTTTCCATGGCTAAGCGCGCTGGCTGACCACCGGTGCAAGTGACGAGACACATGCAACAGACCCAGTTGCCAGTGCTAAGTGCTCCTGGGGAGAAGTTGTTTGTCAGGATGTGTGGGATGGAAAACACCTGCTTCCATCAAAGAGAATACTGCCTACGGTATTGTCTACCCTCTTTGCTTCCTACCATACCGATAGGGCTCAGTATACCAATAGGGCGTTAACAGGCGTGGAAGAAGGGACAGAAAACTAGTGTAATGTGCTTTTTGCACTCTGTTCATATTGTATTAAAAACTAAACTTGGCTGTTTTCTTCAGAGACTATTGATACGTCAGCAGTGAATTCAGTCTACATAATGCGCGCAGGGAAAAAGCATTTTTTATTTACACAGGACAAATATTAGACCAAAATGTGTATTAGCACAGCAAGGAAATCAAAAGCAGCAGCATCATTTAAACAATCTTTGATTAGCAATTACAGATATCATAAGAAAATATATCACTGCTGTGAGAACTATGATGAACATAGTTTTTATGTTTACATGTTGTATTTGTCTAACTGTATCAGATGCAAGGCCAGTGGGGGAAAAAAAAGACTGAAAAGCGGTGGAAGAAAACAAAACAGAACGGGAAGAAAAGAAATATGAAAAGAAAGAGGGGAAGGAGGGGGGATGAATAAAAAGCCACATCACTCCACTGCTTGCCTGCAACAGAACTTTTTAAAAGACGAACAAAAACCCACAAAATAAAAAAAAACTTTCACTCCATCAGTCTATCCTGTGGCTTCCTGCAGCTGTAGGTGGATAGACTGAAGCAGAAGATGTGGAAAAATGATGAAGCTATTCGATGTTAGGCACGATATCACACACATACACACGCACGCACACATATGCATGCAGGCTGAAACAATAACATATGCAGACATAAATTTCTGTCTCGTACCGCATTGCTGTGTTACTAAACATACACATAAAACCGTATGGCTCTAAGTCGCACGGACACAAAGGGTCATATCTAGGCTTATGAGAATACAACAATAACATACAGAGAATAAAAACATTACATACACAAACATGTGCAAGTTCACTCTCTCATCTCACTCTTTTACACACACACAGAGTGTTTCTGCAGTCTGACATGTGGCAAAGATGTAAATCTATTTTATGTACCCATACTATTAATTTTCCCAAAACCCCAGTTCCATGAACTATGTTGCAGCGTAGCTCAAAGATCTATTATTTCAAAGACTATAGATATTTCTAGTTTACATTGTTTTGCTATGTCAGACTATTACTAAACTGACAGTATTTCTAGTTTACATTGTTTTGCTATGTCAGACTATTATTAAACTGATAGTGTTCTAGTTTACATGTTTTGCTATGTCAGACTATTATTAAACTGATAGTTGTCTATTTACATGTTTGCTAGTGTCAAAGACTATTATTAAACTGATAGTGTTTCTAGTTTACATTGTTTTGCTAGTGTCAAGACTATTATTTGTAGATTACTGTATGTGTTATTCTAGGTTTACACTATGTCAAATTATTAAACATAGCTTTTAGTGTCAAAGACTGTTATTAAACTGATAGTATTTCTAGTTTACATTGTTTTGCTTTGTTTCCTCCCCCCCCCCCCCCCCTGTTTTTGTTTTGTTTGTTTTCATACACTGGTCAAATGTACATGTACACAACCATACAAGTGCTGCAATCAACACTGTACAATCCATTTAGGGGCACAGTTTGGCAGCTGTCTTTTGATACTTGTGTAAACTTATTAACACTACAAGCCATCAACTTACCTCAATTCTGCATGCAGCCAATGCAATCATCTCTTCAAGACGCCATTGCACCGCTCAATGGTGGATCGGGTGCTAGTGTGTGCCTAGTTGTACCTTTCCTGCGCTCTTGAACCTGGATTAATGTAGGGGATTAGAAGCCACGGCTGTAACATATAGCCAGAGTCTCCAAGAAACAGTCCATCAAGAGGTGGTGGTGTCTGTTCAAACGCGTGAAACAGTTCACTCTCATGACTACTGTCATGTACTGAATCCGGCCACTTCACAATGCAATGAAAAATGAGTAGATCTGCATCACGTGTCAGCTGTATATTGACAGAATGATATCCTTTCCGGTCGACAAATTGGTATTCATCCCTAACCGGCCGGATGATACGGATGTGAGTTCCATCAACACAACCGATAACATTTGGCATACCTGCCACTTCTTGAAATTTTATCTTTGCCACGTTGGCCTCCGCTTGACTACTAAGCCGTACATGTCTGTGCAGCCCCCTAGAAATCACACCTGAAACTCGATGAATACATGAGTTTACAGTTGCTATGCTCACATTAAAATTAAATAATCAGCGATAACCAGCTGAAATTATCCTGTTGCAAAGAATCGTATAAAAATCAGAATCCGCAGGTAGAGAGGCCTTTCCTTGTTGACAGGTACTGCAAATGTGGCAAGAACTCGTCGATAATTGTAAGCAGTTCGTGTCGACGAAAGCGAAAACGCTCAAATATCTGCCAGTCGTCACACACAACATGTGGATTCGTTCTGTCACGAAATATTCAGGGACGTCGTAAATGAATCGCGTGAACAAGTCGTCCTTGTCGAGTCGCCATTTTCACTGACTTGCAGAAACGAGGTTAGGTCTCACTATGCTTTGTTTACATGTAAGTCTCCCCCTGAGGAGACATAAAATTACGCACCCCTAAAGAGTGCGCAAAGGGGACTTAAGTTTAAGCATTCTTCATAGCTTAGCTTAGCTTAGCTTAGCAATAGGGACATAAAACTTTAGCCGTTTGGCTATTTCAAGTCCCATCATTTTTATTTTTATTTTCCAAACACCTAGCCTAGGTTTGTCGCATGCCCAACAATTTTTATATTCGATGTAATTTATCCAATGGTCAAGCTGGTTTTTAAACGAGTTTATGTTTTGTGCTCTTTTAAGTTCGATTGGAATTTATTCCATACATGTGCAATTCTATTTGTAAAATAAAACTTTCTGATGTTAGTTTTGCAATATTCTATAAATATTTTATCAGTACTATTTCTTGTTTTATCATAGTTTGTCAGTTTAAAAATTGTGTTCTATCTACGTCATCTATATTGTTAAAAATCATGAAACTTTGAATCAGGTCTCCCCACATTCTTCTTGCTTTTAAACTGGATAAATTGAGTAATTCTAATCTTTCTCTGTATGAATAATTTTGAAAACCATGAATTAATTTAGTAACTCTTCTTTGTGTCTTCTCTATCAATAGATCGCAGTATTTTTCCATTGTCGAGGACATAAAGTTGTGCAGCGCATAAATCGCTAAGTACGGCTCTTCATAAATCCGGCCCCAAGCTGCTGGTCACAACAGGAAAGCTGGAGGGAAAGAGAACACCAGGTAGACCCAGGGAGAAAATATTGGACGGACTTGCAGGGTGGCTGAGGATGGAGAGGGTGGAGGATGTGCTTGCGGCGACAAGGGATAGACGCATATGGAGGGTCATGATCGCCAACGGCATGCAGCACAGCACATGATGAGGAGGACAAATATATGGGTGTTTATCCGGCAACGCATGTGGTCTGTTTATAGACATATGCGGTCTGCCATGTGTTTTGCCAAACTTGCTTCTCCTGCCCCCATCCCCCACCCCCACCCCACATCCAGGGCGATGCATGAGGATAGAGACCCAAACAGTGGGTGTCACGAAGGTTTATGTTTAGACTACGGCACTAATGGACTGAGAACTGACTCTCCATTAACCTCTCTGGTCTGTTGGTCTGGAAGACCAGCCCACCATGTGGCTGTGTTTGACACTTTCAGTCCATCCCAGCACAACAAGTATAGTCTAGCAAAATGTTTTGAGAGTTGCTTGGTTAACCCTTTGACTCCCGCACCTTATCCACCAACTGCAAAAACTGAACCCTTTAACTTCCGTACCCTATCCACCAGCTTCCAGAAGGAAGCTAGTGGGTAGGGTGAGAGAGTCAGAAGGTTAACCCTTTGACTCCCGCACTCTGTCCAACAGCATCCTGCATTGTCAGCCATGACAGTAAAGCAAAAACGTAACCTTTTGACTCCCTCACCCTATCCACCAGCTTCCTGCAGGAAGCTGGTGGATAGGGTGAGAGAGTCAAGGGGTTAAGTTTTTCCAGTTGGTGGATGGGCTGCGGGAGTCAAAGGGTTAAGCTTTTGCTTTGCTAGCATAGGTGACAATGCAGGATGTGGGAATCAAAGGGTTAACGGTCTATCCTGTGGCCCTAAACATCAGACAGTTAGGGAGTAGATCAGCTGTCAGTCTGTTGTGTTGCAGTTCATTTTCGGTATGTTGGGTTGTTCTCCATACTTTTGGAGAGGTGATGGCGAAGGTAGGGAGGCGTGGTATCAATTATGATAACGCGGGAATGTTGTGTGTATGTGTGTGTGTGTGTGTTGTGTGTGTGTGTGTGTGTGTGTGTGTGTGTGTGTGTGTGTGTGTGTGTGTGTGAGTGTGTACGCTCTGTGTGTATGTATACACTCTGTGTGTGTGTGTACACTCTGTGTGTGTGTGTCTGTGTGTGTATGTGTGTGTACATTCTGTGTGTATGTGTACACTGTGTGTGAACACTCTGTGTGTATGCGTGTGTACACTCTGTGCATATGTGTGTATACACTCTGTGTGTATACTCTGTGTGTGTGTACACTGTGTGTGTATGTATACACTGTGTGTGTGTACACTCTGTGTGTATGTGTGTGTACACTATGTGTATATGTATACACTGTGTGTGTGTCTGTACACTGTGTGTATGTATACACTCTGTGTGTGTACACTGTGTGTACGTGTATCCTCTGTGTGTGTACACTGTGTGTGTATACGTATATCCTCTGTGTGTGTACACTGTGTGTGTGCGTGTGTACACTATGTGTGTGTGTACACTCTGTGTATGTAGACACTGTGTGTGTACATCTGTGTGTATATGTATACACTCTGTGTGTACGTATATCCTCTGTGTGTGTACACTCTGTGTGTACGTATATCCTCTGTGTGTGTACACTCTGTGTGTACGTATATCCTCTGTGTGTGTACATTGTGTGTGTGCGTGTGTACACTATGTGTGTGTGTACACTCTGTGTATGTAGACACTGTGTGTGTACACTCTGTGTATGATTACACTCTGTGTGTGTGTGTGTTACAGTCTGTGTGTGTGTACACTCTATGTATGTAGACACTGTGTGTGTGTGTACACTCTGTGTGTATGATTACACTCTATGTGTGTGTGTACACTCTGTGTGCATGTGTGTACACTCTTTTTGTATGTATACACTGTGTGTGTGTGTGTGTGTGTGTGTGTGTGTGTGTGTTGTGTGTGTGTGTGTGTGTGTGTGTGTGTGTGTGGTGTGTGAGTGCGTACACTCTGTGTGTGTGTTACACTTGT
Source organism: Monoplex corrugatus (assembly GCA_030674185.1). Classification (NCBI taxonomy): domain Eukaryota; kingdom Metazoa; phylum Mollusca; class Gastropoda; order Littorinimorpha; family Ranellidae; genus Monoplex; species Monoplex corrugatus. The sequence continues at coordinate 47,699,643 of CM060307.1, forward strand.
GTGTGTGTGAGAGAGTGTGTGTGCGTGAATATGTGTGTGTATGTGTGTGTGTATACACTTTGTGTGTATGTATACACTCTGTGTGTGTGTATGTGTGTTAACACTCTATGTGTATGTGTGTGTATGTGTGTGTGTGTTTTGTGTGTGTGTGTGTGTGTGTACACTCGGTGTGTGTGTGTGTATACACTGTGGGAATGTGTGTGTGTACATTGTGTGTGTGCGTGTGTGTATGTGTTTGTGTGTGTAAATGTGTGTGTGCGTGCGTGTGTCCGTGCGTGCGCGCGCGCGCGCGTGTGTGTGTGTGCGTGCCTGCCTGCGTGTGTGTGTCTGTCTGTGTGTCTATGTGTCTGTGTGCATTAATGTGTGTGTGTGTTGTGTGTCTGTGAATCTGTGTGTCTATGCATATGTGTGTTTGTGTGTATGAACGTGTGTGTGTGACGGGCTGCTAAGCAAGCCTGAGACGTTTATTTTGATCACTGAATGAATACAGTTTAGACAGACGCATAAACTTTTCATACGGCAGTTCTGATTTCATCCTTATCGGCTAAAAGTTGTCTTGATAGTTGATAAGCCTGTTGTCTGATTTCATCCTTATTGGCTAAAGTTGTGTTGATAGTTGATAAGCCTGTTCTCTGATTTCATCCTTATTGGCTAAAAGTCGTGCTGATAGTTGATAAGCCTGTTCTCTGATTTCATCCTTATTGGCTAAAAGTCGTGTTGATAGTTGATAAGCCTGTTCTCAAATGATGTAATGATCATCAGAGTCAAACTGAATGAAAGAAATCTATAATGAATGTGGTATGTAATGTATTGGTGCAGTACTGTGGAGGAACGGATAACATTATTCATGAATACACATTGAAGAAATCTCCACAAAGTACTGTGTATCATCACTCCCTTCTCCAACTTTACCATTATAATATATGTCTCCTTACACACAGACACACACACACACACACACACACACACAAACACACAACACACACACACACACACACACACACACACACACACACACACACACACAAACACACAGACACACACACACACACACACACACACATACACACATACACAAAACACACACACACAAATACACACACACACACACACACACACACACACACACAATATATATATATATATATGTATATATATATATATATATATATATATATATATACACATACACAAAACACAACACACACACATATATACACACATACACAAAACACACACACAAATACACACACATACACAAAACACACACACACACACACACACACACACACACACACACACACACACACACACACACACACACACACACACAACGTTTACTTTGTAATGGAAAGATTTACGTCCTCCGTTGCTCAGTACGCGCCACTGACAAGCATTCAACTGCGCCTCGATCTCCTTCCAAAATATCAACCTAAAAAAAGTTAATTATTGAAATTTATCAACCAGCCCGCGTGTGGGTCTATGAAGAGAACCCCCAGCCATCCGCATGTTTCTGCACGTGCGCTACTAAAAGCCAACAATGCGCCGGTCGAAGACTGGAACTGGTTTCATTTTCAACGAATATAATTGATTGGTGTCCGGAAGCCACGTGACCCGCACGTAGAGCGCGAACGACCTTTTCATCCAGCAATCTTCAATGACTCCAAGCCCTTCTCATCGAGGGAGGCGACTGTTCACTTTTGTTAGTGCAAATCAGCTTTGGAGGAGCTGACCTGCTGATGGAAATTTGTCATGGCATGATAATGCAGTGAAGACTGTGGCACCGAAATCAGTGCAGATTCTTCTTTGGTTTCGTTTAAGCTCAAGCGTGCTTGTTTATAAATATAATACAGCAGAGGAAATGTCACTTCTTTGTTTGTTTGATTTTTTTTTTTTTTTGGTCTATTTTTAAGTTTCAGTTTCTCAAGATGACGTCTCTGCGCTCGGACCGAATTCCATATGCACTAATGTCACAGGTGCCATGTGTATGGTGATCATGGCACATGCCTTAAACCTGCATATAAACCCATGAGCTGGCCAGGTCCTGAGGCCCTACCTAGATTATGTTTTACCAAGTTTATATTTTATACTGGTATTTTATCAGCCTACCACTGGAATAATCTTGGTAACATGTAAACGACATGTGTATGTGTGCATCTTACCTTCAAAAAAGGAACATATTATATGATGTAAATAAATGAATAATTAGGAATTACTTCAAAAGTATGTTCTGAGGAGACATCACGTAAAACTGACAGGATTAGTTTTGAAACGACGCTTAGGTCGATCTTTAAAATGATACGTCGATCTTTATAAAATCTAAAACAAGTGCGAATGCCAGCGCTCAAGCAAACCAGAAAAACACGAAAATAGAATCAGAACGCGCAGTTAATACAACCAGACAAGACAGGCACAAATTTTCGGCCAACTGGCCTTTGTCAAGCGTGAATGTAAGCTCATAAACAAACACACGTGTCCTCTTCTCTCAATGGGCGAAGCAGCAGGGAAAAGTTTCAGTCTTTTGCTCCTAATTTTTATATTTGGTGTGTGTTTGTTTGTGATCTTACATTCACTTGACAAAGGCCAGTTGGCCGAAATTTGCGCCAGTCTTGTCTGGTTGTATTAAATACGCGTTCTGATTTTATTTTCGCGTCGATCTGTGTTGTTCAGATTTCAGGCAAATTCCATGGTTTACACAAACATTATGTAGGATTGGCAGCAGGCCTATAGCGGACAGCACTGTACAGATAACAGAACAGACCATTACCAGCTCAGTCAAAACGCCTGTACAGAGTACAACAGTTTTTTTTTTTTTATAGACAAACAGACATGTAGGCTGGACAGATAAAGAGATAGATAAGAGGGGCTGGGTAGTGGGAGATAGCGAAATCAGTTTTCTAACCCCCCCCCCTCCCCTGAGGGAGTCAGAGTCAATGGGTTACAGTTTTTGCGGCTGGTGGATAGGGTGAGGAAATCAAAGGGTTAAGTTTTTATAGTTGGTGGATAGGTGCGGGAGTCAAAGGTTTGATTAATTGTGCATTATTAGCCTGACTGATTTTTCATTCAAAGCGTTGTCTTTCTTAATTATGGATTATTAGCCTGACTGATTTTTCATTCAAAGCGTTGTCTTTCTGCAATACCAAAAACCAAAAGTTGTATACAGGAAGCTTTGTCTATAAAAAGTAAGGAGTGAGATGATGGACATAGGCGTTGTACACGTTCTATGGAGTCTGGATCACGATATCGCTTTTTTAGATCGAACACTGATCAGACAAGGGATTCAATAACAAAATGAAATTGATAAATAAAGATATGTCCAAAGTTGGGAGTTTAACTCCATGTCTTATTGTCTACAATATAGATTGTCATTGTTGTTTAACCCTTTGACTCTCACACCCTATCCACCAACTACAAAACTTACCCTTTTGACTCCCTCACACTATCCACCAGCTTCCTGTAGGAAGCTGGTGCACAGGGTGAGAGAGTCACAGGGTTGTTTTTGCTTTGTTAGCATGGTTGACAATGCAGGATGCTGCTGGACAGAGTGTGGGAGTCAAAGGGTTAAAGGCCAGCCGGCTGCGCAGAGCCATATCAAGGCACCATACATGGAAATAAATAAATAAACAATATATAGATAAATAAACAATAATAAAAAGGATAATTGATTAACACCTCAGATATCCTCTGTAAGAACAAATTCATTTTTTTCTTTGTGCAATCTTTCCCCTGAGGGGATGCCGGGGGCTCTTTCAGATATATAATATTCCCACCTGGAAATTCTATGCCAGAGATTTCCTCTTTTCTGTCACTCTTTGTTTCTTTCTTCCTCCTTTGCTTTCTGTCACTTCTTGCTATCATTTTCTGCCTTGCTGGTCCATTCACCTGTATGTGTTTGATGAAGTCTTACATACTTTCTCTTAGGATTGATAATTGGGTTCATGTATTAAAAGTAATTTTTGGCTCTAGGGTAATGAGATATGCGAAAGAAGTTTTGGGTAATTTAGGCCCGTTTTATATATGTTTTAGTGTCCTTAATTATGTTTAAATTTGTATTCAGGTATTTTTTAAATCCCCTGTGCGATAAATTGGACGGAGTGGTCAACACCAGGGGTATGTTCTTAGATTATGTGTGGGAATGCATTGATATGATTTTGTGTGTGTGTGTGTCTTTCTTTTCCTGTTGAAGTATTGTGTATGTTTCGATGCAGTTATAGCCCTAATAATATGGCTCTGCGCAGTCGGCTGGGCTTTAAACAAAAATAACAGCAAATAACAGTTTGTGTTATCTATGCGTTGTTACTCTGTTACAATTCACTTTGGACTATTACGTCTAGTCACAGTTTATACATGGAAAATCTACAGAAACTCAAGATTTCAGATCACTTTGCTTCACTTTTGCCAGCCTAAAACGCGTCACAGTAAGTGGCTTTTAACGGACTTACTACTGGCAACTAGCATCACCGTAACGAGCTGTCAGACACAAGTTTATAAAATTTGACTAAAGCTGTCCTCACTGTCTTGCCACCGGCCTGAAACAGCATCATCAGTGTCAAGAGCCCTTTCAGGCAAATTGTCGACTGCTCGCTTTCCTCGTGGCGTTGCGGGGTGCTCTCCCTTGTGATCGCGCCTTGCACGAGGCGAATTAACAAAGCGAAGTATTTCAGCCGTTGATCCGTTACCTGCCAGAACCGTTATTCAGTTCCGTGGCAAGGATGTACCGCTAAGTCATTCATTCACCCGAAACCTTTGGCTGTCGTCACTCGAATCGATTGCTACAAACTGTGTACAAGGCATAGAAAAGTACTGGGTGTCAAGTCATTACTTGTAATTCGTGTTGTCTGTTTGTTAAAAATGTTAAAGTCTTGTTTAATTAAAAAAAAAGTCTGTTCAATGTAAAGTCACGGTGGTAAATCTTGACATGATCTTCGACAACAATTGTGATTGATTCGGAATGTTCGTAGCTGACGGTCACATTAAAATAAAAAAAAGTTCGAACACTAGCATTATACTCGCTAAACTGAGCTACGCACTCGAAACCTCTCTCTCTCTCTCTCTCTCTCTCTCTCTCTCTCTCTCTCTCTCCCCTCTCTCTCTCTCTCTCTCTCTCTCTCAAGTTTGTTGAATTATACGTTCCCCCCCCCACTTTTTTTTTTCTTTTTTGTATTCTCTTTTTGATTTGTTGATTTGTGTGTTTTCCTGTTTTCCTTTCTTTCGTTTTCTTTTTGATTTTTTACGAGAATAGAAGTTTATGGACAAGGGACAAATCTGAGACAATATCTATCGATTATTGTGTTTTCAGTGTGCCAATCAATTCGGTAGTGTGGCCGGTGATGGGTGTGGGTGAGCTGTTCCATTTGTCGAAAAGCCAAAGTTTTTCACATCAAAACCCCACCCGAGATCGCGTACGTAGCGTTTTGCGTTGGATCGAGGGGTCTTTGTTTAGTTTCTGGCAGGTTTTGGAATGGCAAAAGAGTGATAATTGCCTCATTAACAAATTCTAATCATTGTTTCACATACACATACGCACGAATGCTTGCTCGCACTTATAGGCACGCAAACGTGCACGCACACACGTGCAAGCATGCACAACTCGTCCATTTATCAGTTTAATTTCTGTGGTTTATGTCTATTGTACTATTGCAGATCAACAATGCAAATGTTGCTCTCCGATTTTCCTTTTTGCCATAACGATTAACCCTTTAACGAGACAGTCTTGATGGAGGCAGATACAAGAAGATCATCGATAAGAAAGATTAGGACAGGCAACATTTATAAGCCATTTTATGAGGAAAGGGGAATTAGAGCACCTGGTCACAACAGGAAAGCTGGAGGGAAAGAGAACACCAGACAGACCCAGGGAGAAAATATTGGACGGACTTGCAGGGTGGCTGAGGACAGAGAGGGTGGAAGATGTGCTTGCGGCAACAAAGGATAGACACATATGGAGGGCCATGATCGCCAACGCCATGCGGGAGGGCCCTGATGATGATGATGATTAACCCTTTGACTCCCGCACCCTGTCCACTAGCATCCTACATAGTCAACCATGCTAGCAAAACAAAACAAAAATTAACCCTTTGGTTCCCTCACCCTATCAACAGCTTCCCGCAGGAAGCTGATGGATAGGATGAGGGAAGCAAAGGGTTAATTTTTGCTGCTGGTGGATAGAGTGCGGGAGTCAAAGGGTTAACATTTTCCCTTCAGCGATTAATGTCCTGTTTTATAGTGAGGGAGAGCTGGAATTTCTGACATGGAAAATGAAGCCACTAATAAGTTTAGTGGAAGACGATTCATCTAAAAAAAAAGTGTTAGTGAACCGTATCCACAGTGCAACAAATATCCTTCAGCGACATTTACCTCGGGCTGCTTGGTTCTTTTGACAGAACCGTGAACTCAAGATCTGATGTCTCAAGTTCAACCCCAGCCTGCAACATTAAAAACTGACCTGTTGGCTGCCTATCTTAATGTTTCCATGATTCTAGTGGCGTCAGCTTAGTGCTTCAAAAAGTCTCCTCCCCTCTCCTCCCCAATTTCAAGACTTTTCCAGCGTATATGATTTTGCACAGGCTAAGGGAGTCTGCCAGATAATTCTTGGCAGATTTGGGTGGAGCACATATGGAATTGTCCGAGAGCGATGAATCTCTCTTTAACAAACTCCAAACTCTAAACTCCTATTATGGCGCAGACGAAGACGATTTCTCCCATCGTAGATTGGGGCAATTCAAGTCGAACTGTACACAATTCCTGAAAATCCATTGAACCTTGACACTGATAACCCGTTTGCTGGGCAGGCAGTTTTGACAGTTGACCTCCAGGACCGAATCACCCCGCCCATTCCCCCACCCCTCGCCCGGCCCCCTTCCATCCCTTATCATCAGCGCGTTCTCAACGACGTCAGGTAGGCCTACCTGCGTATACCCCCGTTTTTCCGCGTGATCTTCACACCTCGCCCTGATCACCTCCACTTGTGCATTGTCTTTCCCTGTTGATCGCCACCCGCGTGTTGACAGGTGGGAAGAATGGCGAGGGGCGGACAAGTTGGGGCGTCTCCCTATAGCCCGGGTAGATCCGGCGGGATTACGAGTGGGACAAGACTACCGTTAAAGGCTAAACAGTAAGAAGCCAGCACAAGTGACTGTGGAGTCTATTGCAACGGCGATTGGAGTTTCTAATAACTTGGAGAGGGGATGGGGAGAGGAATCACACAGTCATGAAGCATGACTGGTGTTCAGTGTCTTGTCCATCTTCGTTACATCTTTAAGGAGGTCTGCATTCAAACTCGACCTCATGAAGCCACCACATGTGCACCCTCTCTCTCTCTCTCTCTCTCTCTCTCTCTCTCTCTCTCTCTTTCTCTCTCTCTCTCTCTTTCTCTCTCTCTCCTCTCTTTCTCTCTCTCTCTCTCTCTCTTTCTCTCTCACTCTCAAACCACATGAAGTGATATAAATGTGGCCTCCCCCCCCCCTCCCCCAGTTCCTACCGACTGTCGTGGAACCTTGTGGTCAGAGGAGTTGTAGTCGGCCCAAAGACAGGTTCTATCCATAACGTCTTTGAGTCACCCATATCTCCTGTCGTTTGACTTAACCCTTTGACTCTCTCGCCCTGTCCATCATCATCTTGGATTGTCAACCATGCTAGCAAAACAAAACAAAAACTTAACCCTTTGACTCCCTCATCCTATCCACCAGCTTCCTGCAGGAACTTGGTGGATAGGGTGAGGGAGTCAAATGGTTAACAGAAGCGGCATCACTGCAATATTATGATCAGCTGTTTGGTCCTCTTGACCACGGAGGCAAGATGGAATGAAGCACACACACACACACAAGTGCACAGATATGTTGCGAGTGAGCGAGCGAGCGAACGAACGAGAGAGAGAGAGAGAGATAGACGGGGAGAGAGAGAGGGGAGAGAGAGAGAGAGAGAGAGAGAGAGAGAGAGAGAGAGACGGGACAGAGAGCGAGAGAGAGACGAGGAGAGAGAGAGACGGGGGGAGAGAGAGAGAGACGGAGAGAGAGAGAGACGGGAGAGAGAGAGAGGGAGAGAGGAGGGAGAGAGAGAGAGGGAGAGGAGAGGAGAGAGACAAAGAGAGATGGGGAGAGAGAGAGATGGGTGAGAAAAAGGGGGAGAAGGAGGGAGGGAGGGAGGGAGAAAAAGGAGAGAGAGAGAAGAGGAGAGAGACAGAGAGAGACAGAGACAGAAACAGAGAGACAGACAGACAGAGAAAAGTGTACATGTACAGTGACAGAACTGACTGACGAACGTTTCAGCCGTCTTCGGGCAATTAAGATACAGTTCTCGATACGCTAAACAACGCCTCAACGATCATGCTCTTGATAAATGCATACAATGCAAATCCAAACAGCCGAGGAATCCACAGGAATTCTTGGTTTGACCGTCCAGAGACAGGAAGGTCGTTAAAGATGGACAGATTTCAAGCGAGCCTGCAGTGTGGTCGGTCCCGGTAAGAATACCATCCATTAAACTGACCAATGGACCAAACCTTCACCGCCCCCTCAAGGTAGAAGATCCATCTACTAAGAAGACCTTGGAACTAAAATGTCAAGATCTTCAGTGATGAGGATGATTGCTTGAGTCCGTACTGAATCTTCCTTCTGCTTCAGATCTTTCTCTGAATACGTCGTTTCGAAAAGTAAACTTTCCAAATGACTTTGATTGACTCCAAATATACCTGTGCGTTTGAATGCATTTACTCTGGTCAAAACGAACAAAACCATGTTAGTAAGTATTGTGTCATAGTGTGTCGATGTTGCTTGGTGTGTCTGTCTTGATATTTTGTAACTAAAGATACTAATGTATTTCGTTTTGTTCATTATTTGCATGAAAACTTTTTTCTCCCTGCTCCAGCGTTGCTTGCACTTTTCGTGATGGTTATGGGTTTTTTTTCTATCTCAGTATCTACGCCAATTTGTTGGCCACACAATCTGAGCATATCTCCATAATCTTATAATGATGCTGATGATGGAGAAAATAATCATGATGTTATGAAGTTCCATTTTGGATTGAGATTGAGTGACGAGAAATTTTAGCAACACTGTACGCTTACTTTCAAATATTCCTGGCATCAACCAGGAACAACAGTTTTTCATCATCTCATCATCATCATCATCATCATCATCATCATCATCATCATCATCATCATCATCATCATCATCATCATCATCATCATCATCATCATCTCGTCGTCGTCGTCGTCATCGTCATCGTCATCGTCATCGTCATCGTCATCTCAACATCACCATTCATCATCATTCTCATCGTCGTCGTCGTGTTGTTATCATATTATTATTATTATTGTTGTTGTTGTTGTTGCATCATTTTAAATTGATTTAGTTTTCCAGTCTGTACATGGCAAATCGAGCAGGATAGGCGCCTCCGGTACGGCCTAACATCATCATCAATATCATCATATCATCATATCATCATCATCGTCGTCGTCGTCGTCATCATGTGCCCTGCCGCGTGGCGTTGGCGATCATGGCCTTCCATACGAATCTATCCCTTGTCGCTGCAAGTACATCTCCAACCCTCTCTGTCCTCAGCCACCCTGCAAGTCTGTTCATATTTTCTCATTGGGTCTACCTGGTGTTCTCTTTCCTTCCAGCTTTCCTGTTGTGACCAAGTGCTCTAATTTCTTTCCTCATAAAACGTCCTATAAAGGCTGCTCGGCCTAACTTACTTATCATTAAGAGTTCTGTTGTCTTGTATGTCTCATTGATTAAATACTCATTGTTTGTTTAAACCCTTTGACTCCTGCACCCTGTCCATTAGCATCCTGCGTTGTCAACCATGCAAGCAAAACAAAAACTTAGCCCTTTGATTCCCTCACCCTATCCACCAGCTTTCTGCAGGAAGCTGATGGATAGGGTGAAGGAATCAAAGGGTTAAGTTTTTGCTGTTGGTAGATAGGGCGTGGTGTCAACGGGTTAATATGGCCATGAAGATCGATATCCGACTCTGCCATGTCATATTATGACTGGATTCCTTTAACACAGTCAATTTTTCATAGTGCTGTAATCTTCATTTTGACCTCTCGGTGTGGTCTTCATCAGAACGAGTGGTGGCTGCCTGTTTCGTTCTGTGTATGTGAGTGGCCGTCACGTACTGTGAGGACTTTGTTTGGTGTTTTTTGTTTTGTTTTTGGGATTTTTTGTTTTTGTTTTGTTTGTTTTTTGCTTTTTTTTTGGGGGGGAGGGGGGGCAGCCTTTTGCACCGTGTTTGTGTCACCGCCTCCTTACCGCTTATTTTGGCTGTCCAACACATCTCTAAATCCACATCGAAACCGAGGTCATCATGACAGCAAGGTATGAAGGCCATAGAATCTGGAGAACTTTTTCTTAGTGCTTTAATGATGAGAACAGGGATGATAATGATGAAGCCATAGAGTTGCTTTCTTGGTTGAAACTGCGTAAGAGGGCTGTACTCTTCGTTAAAAGAAGAATTATCATGGTGTCAACTAGGTCCGAGAGAAACAGACACTTGCGAAGTTGGTCAAGAAATTTGAGCAACACTCTTAATAATGCATTCATATAGCTTATATATGCATGCAGTCAATTAAACATATTATCTTGGATTTACAATTCCATACCACCACCCCACCACTCCATGTAAACGGCGTTTTAAACGTGTAAGAAATCTTCTGACTGGAATGGACCGCTGTAGTAGAAGTGAGCATGGCCGTTTCAGCTTGCAGGCTATTCAATACTAGTTAATTTCTGTGGCAAAATACTGACAATGAGATGATCACCCTGGGCCAGTGTTTGGACAGAGACGATGTTATCTCGCTGACAGTTGAGATACTCGTCAAGTGACACCACCTCAACAGGCACAAGACGCCTTTCGATTCACATTTCGACTAGCAAGTTTACTTTCGTTTTCTCGCTCCGCCCCTCCCCTCCTCCCCCTTCAATTTTAACCTTAAGAGAGAGAGAGAGAGAGAAAGAGAGGGAGAGAGGGGAGAGAGAAAGAAGAGAGAAGGAGAGGAGAGAGAGAGAGAGAGAGGAGAGGGAGAGAGAGAGGGAGGAGAGGAGAGAGAGAGAGAGAGAGAGAGAGAGAGAGAGAGAGAGAGAGAGAGAGGAGAGAGAGAGAGAGAGGAGAGAGAGAGAGAGAGAGAGAGAGAGAGGAGAGAGAGAGAGAGAGAGAGGAGAGAGAGAAAAGAGAGACAATTGCACGTTTTGGACACAGTGATTTTAAACATTGCAACGGCTCTCAGGCAGTCCTGTTTCAACCCAAGGAGAAGAAATATTTTTGCTTCGCCGAAAATATTGACGTTGCTGGACAGTAAAGGCGGGGACATCCCGAGGACATCCACAACGGAGAGAAACGATGGAAATCAGGTATCTGCCTCTCGCCGACAGTTGTCAACACGACGATCTACAAACAGACCTCATGTCTATCCCTTCTTTTCTAATGATTAGACTTGACAAAGTGAATTGTATCCCTTAGCGTTTGATTCCGATCCGGACAGCGAAGGCAAAAACGTGTGATCCGACACAGGCGCCCGAGTCAAAAGTCTTGTTCTACCGGCTCTTGACATCGTCGTGTTTACCTTGCTCTTTTTATCCAGCTCTCCAGGCGCATGGAGGACAAACACGCCTCAGGGGGCTCTATCGCCTAACTGGAGAGGTCCAATTAATGGAATATAATGCACGTTCTGCCTTCAGATTTGCCAGCCCATCCGTAAGCCAGTTCTTCTTTCAAGTAGGCCAAATAAGAGAGGCAGCTTTTTTCGTTCTCACTGGAAGTGCTGCTATTGTCAACCTGGTTTGTTTCAATGCTCTGCGCTGTTACAAACTCACACGAAAGTTGGTGTGAGAATGGTCATGCCCCAGGCGAGGCCAAATCAGTCTTTTGGAAACAAATCATATCAAAAGTAAAAAAAAACAAAAAACAAACAAACCAAAAACGCCTGACTGTGTGTTTTTGTTTTTTTTTTTTTTTTTTTTGGGGGGGGGGGGGGGGCACGATTCAGAACGTTTGTTAATAATTTAACTCAGTTCTTTACAACTTTCGGGGCGCGTCAAAGGAGGTTCTATATACGCTATGTTGTAAACCATTAGCTCAAAAAGTTGTTGGCAATTGTAACAACCGTTCGAGCATTTCTCTTGAAAGTCTGTGTGGCATTGGCCCCTCAGACAATATGCAGCCCGCGTTTTTCAACAATAGTCCACTTTACCCGAGACGACAAAACTTCATAATTCGGCTTTGTGGCTCTTGTGGAAGATCCTAATGGAATTGTTGTGTGGATTGCGCACTAGCACGCATGCACGTACACACATAACAACATGCACGCACACACACACAGACACAAACACACACATATGTGCACACCCCCACCCACCCCACACAAAACACACACACACACACACACACACAAACACACGCACACACACACAAACACACACACACACACGCATGAGCACACACACACACCACCCCACCCACCCCACACACAAACACAAACACACACACACACACACACAAACACCCACACACACACAAAGACAAACACACGCACACACACACACACACACACACACACACACACACACACCACATACACACACACACATCAAATATTCTCTCTCACTCTCACTCTCTCTCTCCTGTCTTACTGCCAATTATGCTATTGGCATATAGAGCAAGCAATGAAGATTCTCCAATTCTGTCTGTTCTGGACCACCCTCTTTATAGTACCCCAAATATGTTTCAGGGTCTTAAGGTCTTCTGTCATTCTCGCCAGGTGTTCTATAGTCTACGTCTCTTAAGTCTTCCTGCTGGTGCCCGGTGAAGGCAGTCCAGATGATGTTATCATGTGTTCATTCTGTCTCTATCGTCTTTTCATGATGATAGTGCCCATACTGTTTTGACTGCACTGGGCAAGCAGTAGTTGGTTGGAGACGGTGTTGGGCCAGATGACGGTTTCGTATGATTCTTCGGAGATTCTTTTTGTGGAAGGTTGATTAGCTTGGTAAGGTCGTTTCTGTCATCCCCCAGCATTCTGAGAAATAAATAGAGTGGAAAGGACAAAGCTCTGGTACAGTCTCAAAGGACACAGCTCTGGTACAGTCTCAAAGGACACCGCTCTGGTACAATCTCAAAGGACACCGCTCTGGTACAATCTCAAAGGACACCGCTCGGGATACAATCTCAAAGGACACAGCTCTGGTACAATCTCAAAGGACACAGCTCTGATACAATCTCAAAGGACACAGCTCTGGTACAATCTCGAAGGAACACACTGTACAATCTCAAAAGACACAGCTCTGATACAATCTCAAAGGACACAGATCTGGTACAATCTCAAAGGACACAGCTCTGGTACAATCTCAAAGGACACAACTTGTACAATCTCAAAGGACACAGCTCTGGTACAATCTCAAAGGACACAACTCTGGTACAATCTCAAAGGACACAACTCTGGTACAATCTCAAAGGACACAGCTCTGATACAATCTCAAAGGACACAGATCTGGTACAATCTCAAAGGACACAGCTCTGGTACAATCTCAAAGGACACAGCTCTGGTACAATCTCAAAGGACACAGCTCTGATACAATCTCAAAGGACACAGCTCTGGTACAATCTCAAAGGACACAGCTCTGGTACAATCTCAAAGGACACAGCTCTGGTACAATCTCAAAGGACACAGATCTGGTACAATCTCAAAGGACACAGCTCTGGTACATCTCAAAGGACGTAGCTCTGTACAATCTCAAAGGACACAGCTCTGGTACAATCTCAAAGGACACGCTCTGATACATTCTCAAAGGACACAGCTCTGGTACAATCTCAAAGGACACAACACTGGTACAATCTCAAAGGACACAGTTCTGGTACAGTTTCAAAGGACACAGCTCTGGTACAATCTCAAAGGACACCGCTCTGATACAATCTCAAAGGACACCGCTCTGATACAATCTCAAAGGACACAGCACTGATACAATCTCAAAGGACACAGTTCTGGTACAGTTTCAAAGGACACAGCTCTGGTATAGTCTCAAAGGACACAACACTGGTACAATCTTAACTCTGGTACAGTCTCAAAGGACTCAGCTCTGGTACAATCTCAAAGGACACAGCTCTAGTACAGTCTCAAAGGACACAGCTCTGGTACAATCTCAAAGGACACAGCTCTGGTACAATCTCAAAGGACACAGCTCTGGCACAGTCTCAAAGGACACAGCTCTGGTACAATCTCAAAGGACACAGCTCTGGTACAATCTCAAAGGACACAGCTCTGGTAAAATCTCAAAGGACACAGATCTGGTACAATCTCAAAGGACACAGCTCTGGCACAGTCTCAAAGGACACAGCTCTGGTACAATCTCAAAGGACACAGCTCTGGTACATTCTCAAAGGACACAGCTCTGGTACAATCTCAAAGGGCACAGCTCAAGTACAGTCTCAAAGGACTCAGCTCTGGTACATTTTCAAAGGACACAGCTCTAATACAATATCAAAGGACACAGCATTGGTACAATCTCAAAGGATACAGCTCTAGTACAATCTCAAAGGATACAGCTCTAGTACAATTTCAAAGGACACAGCTCTGGTACAATCTCAGAAGACACAGCTCTGGTACAATCTCAGCTTGGCATTCGTGCTGTACTGGAGGAGGGGGGACTTCCACACACTGTTCAACATTCTCAACATGTTTCTGGCTTTGTTGAGACAGCTCTTGATGTCACTGCCTGCTCTGTGTGTCGTGTTTGACAGTGCTGCTAAGATAAGTGAACTCTTCAGTTGTGGGTATGTCTGTTACATCTACTTGGACTGATGAGGGACTTAGAATATTCACTGCCATTACCGGTTTTCTCTCCACCGACCTTTAAAGTTTACTTGTTGGGTGTCCCCCGTTGCGATGCGGGGGGCTCTTTCAGTATGAATAATATCCTCACTTTCTGGAAATTTTGTGCAAGAAATTTCCTCATGTCTGTCACTCTCTTTGTTTCGCCCTTGCTCCTTTTGCTTTTTGTCATTTTTTCCTTTATAACTTCTGCCATGCCGGTCCATTCACCTGTATGTGTTCGATAAAGTCTCACATACTTTGTCTTAGGATTGATAATTGGGTACATGTATTATGTGCATTGTTGCCTCTCAAGAAACGTGTTGCTCAGAAGCATTGTCGGTAATTTAGGCCCGTTTTCATAAGTATGTTTTATTGTCTCTGGTCATGTTTACATTTGTATTCAGATTGTTTTTAATCCTCTGATGATAACTTGGACGGAGTGGTCAACGCCAGGAACATATCCTTAGATTATGTGCGCGAATGCATTGATATGTGTATTTATTTTACTTTCCGGTTCTTTTTTTTTTCCTCTCCTGTGATGTATGGTGTACTTTTTGAAATGGCTATGGCCCTGAGACGGCTCTTCGCTGTCGGCTGGGCTTTAAGCAATGATAACAATAACTTGTTGTGTAAAGATGCTGAGGCGGGATGTTTTCTCCCGCATGTAAGCGTGGGAGATCAGTTGTCTGCAAAGTCAAGATCTTCCCGTCTTGAAAGAAGATTTTATCTGATGTCTCTTGATTTGTCTTCAGTGCATTGACTGGGGGGGGGGGGGGGGGGGGGTCTTTCTGTCATGTGAGACGAGTTTATACGGAATAGGTAGTTGTGCTCCTTTTTTGGGAGATAAGATACACAGATACACATGTCATTTACATGTAACCAAGATTATTCCAGTGATAGGCTGATACAATACCAGTATAAAATATAGACTAGGCAAAACATAGGCTAGGTAGGGCCTCAGGACCTGGCCAGCTCATGGGTTTATGTGCAGGCTTAAGGTTAGTGCCATGATCACCGTACACATGGCACCTATGACGTTAGTACATATGGAATTCGTTCCGAGCGCAGAGATGTCGTCTTGAGAAACTCAAACTGAAACTGAAAGTCATTTTTACGATCGCCCAGTCTATGGCCCTGGCTTTCCTCTGCCAGCTGCATCTTCTGCCTGACTCACAAGGTTATCCATGTAATGCCTGCTTATTTGGTCTTGCCATCGTCTTCACTACTCGGTCAGCTTCTTTGTATTGTCCTTGGTATCGCTCTTTTAAATCTCTCTGACTTGGCCCCCACGACTTTCTTCTTCAGGGCTCTCCTGTTTTCAGTGGCTCGCCAAGTGTCTGTTAAGATCCAGTCTTTTCTCCTCTTTGGCTTTGTTCCTTGGTGGGCTTCACTGGTTTGGAAGTATGTTGTTTTGATTTTCTCTCGGTTGGTGCTGACTTCATCTGGTTCTGGCTGTGTGGTCTTCAGTATTAACCAGACCTTGCAACTTGTTCTTCAGGAGTATGACAAACGCTATCTTCTCTCTGGGATCGCGCATTTTCTCGGCAGCAAACTGTTGGTGTCCTATTTTTCCGCATCCAATCTCTCATTAGTTCCAGTAAATTGCTCTCTCCACTTCATTCTCGTTCTTTTTCGCTCTCTTTATCTTAAAAATAAATAAGAAAAAAAACGTCAAACCATATTTGATGATGGTGAACTGAAACCAGTCATATCTACGTAAAACAAAATCAGTGTATTGTACTTCTGTGCGAAACAAAAACAAAACAAAAGCAAAAAAAACAACAAAACAAAACAAAATATTCAAGAAGTTAAGCACACTCAACGAAGACGGAGTATGCAGACTGTGCAGCAACATGCCACCTGCACAGTCTGGGCAAAACAACGTGCATACTCTCATACCGGAAAAACCAGAACGCTTAAATGAAGAACAGTCATCTGACAAGTATTCAAGGTCATAGTTGGTTTGGAAGTATATTGTTTTGATTTGCTCTCGGTCGGTGCTGACTTCATCTGGTTCTGCTGTGTGTGGTCTTCAGTATTAACCAGACCTTGCAACTTGTTCTTCAGGAGTATGACAAACGCTATCTTCTCTCTGGGATCGCGCATTTTCTCGGCAGCAAACTGTTGGTGTCCTATTTTTCCGCATCCAATCTCTCATTAGTTCCAGTAAATTGCTCTCTCCACTTCATTCTCGTTCTTTTTCGCTCTCTTTATCTTAAAAATAAATAAGAAAACAAAAACGTCAAACCATATTTGATGATGGTGAACTGAAACCTGTCATATCTACGTAAAAAAATCAGTGTATTGTACTTCTGTGCGAAACAAAAACAAAACAAAACCAAAAAAAAACAAAAAAACAAAAAAATTCAAGAAGTCAAGCCATTCTAAAAATGTTTCTTTTAACATCAAATTGTTTGAGAAAATCCAGATTTTGTACTTCTCAAGGCTACTGTGACCTTGAATACTTGTCAGATGACTGTTCTTCATTTAAACGTTCTGGTTTTTCTGGTATGAGAGTATGCACGTTGTTTTGCCCACACTGTGCAGGTGGCATATTGCTGCACAGTCTGCATACTCCGTCTTCGTTGAGTGTGCGTGCTGGGTGTTTTCATGTTTCCTTAAGCCACTCAACACTGACATGACTTGCAAAATAATTAACGTGCATACTTGATGCCCTGCACGCGTATCATCATCATGTGCCCTACCGCGTGGCGCCGGCGATCATGGCCCTCCACACCAATCTATCCCCTGCCGCTGCAAATACATCTCCCACCCTCTCACCCTGCAAGTCCATCCAATATTTTCTCCTGGGTCTACCTGGTGTTCTCTTTCGCTCCAGTTTTCCTGTTGTGACAGGTGCTCTAATTACCCTTTCCTCCTAATATGTCTTATAATAATAATAATAATAATAATTACAATATTTATATAGCGCAAAATCTTGATAAAATCAAATCTAAGCGCTGAAACAGACACACACACACACACGCACGCACACACATGCACGCACGCACACACACGCACGCACGCACGCACACACACACACACACACGCACACGGCTATAAATGGGGAGAAATAATAAAAGCAATGGAAAATTATAGAGAGCATATTATATACAAGTCATCTATACACACCTCCACGTTTATACTTATGTTTCAACTTAACTCCCTAATGCTACCAATTTTGAAGAACAAGGTCTCCCAACAGTGTAAAAATCGCTACTCACAGTTCCGTAACTTAACTCCCATTATTTTCTGCAGATACTAAGAAATAATACAACAAAACTTCTACAAAACGTTTCGAAAATAATTAATTCATTACAAAAATATCTGCATAGTGAAGATGGTCTAGCTATAGTAGTGATAATATATTTTTTTTAATGTTGCCTATCTTTTCCTAATCTTCTGCACGCGCATATGGAAGGGATTTAGGACCAACAGGTCAGCCCACATGCTGACTTTGGAGATCAGAAAATTCTCTACTCTTCACCCATCAGGTGGCATTATTCAGGCGGGATCGAACAACCGGCTCTCCCATTTTCAGTCTGACGTCTTACCCACTTGACTACTTACTGTGCCCGTAATCAGATAGTCAGACTTACATCGAGGATAACGAAATCCTTTTACAACATTGAAAACAATGTAAATATTGTTAGAGACTCCTGATAACGTGCTGTTCAATCACCTGCTTCCGAAAGAATTGATTTTAGGCTTTTTTTTTTAATTCGTGTGACTTGACCTGGGCATCATGCCTTCCAGACTTATGAATTCGTGATTCCTCAACGGTCGACACTTTTGGCCCAAATGTTGTAAACATCTATCTAGAAACAGCTAAGAAAATTTTGCCAACATATTATGCAACAGCCATACGAATATATACACACGCACGCATGCGTGCACGTACATACACACACACACACAAATACATTATGGGGAATACATATACATACATACATACATATATAATACATAATATATATGTGTATATATATATATGTGTGTGTATATATATATATATATATACTACACACACACACACACACATATATATATATATATATATATTATATATATATATATATTATATATATACAACATATATATATATACACACATATATATATATGAACATGTATAGCTTTTTCAGTCGTGACAGAAACTGAAATATAAAATTAATACTCCGGTTATACATATTCTAAATCATATCAACATACAGTTGAATTGCTGTTATTTGAAGAAAGGCAACCTCTCTCACTCTCTCTCTCTCTCTCTTTCCCTATCTCTCTCTCTCAGTGTGTGTGTGTGTGTGTGTGTATGTGTTGTGTGTTTTGTGTGTGTGTGTTGTGTGTGTGTGTGTGTGTGTGTGTGTGTGTGTGTGTGTGTGTGTGTGTGTGTGTGTGTGTGTGTGTGTGTGTGTGTGTGTGTGTGTGTGTGTGTGAAGAGATTATGTATGAGTATTAGTCGTTAGTGATTGGGATTTTTTTTGGAATTTTTGCATGGATCCATTAACAATGAGTAAACAACAACAATAACAACTACAAGAACAACAATTACATGGAACAAATTCTGTCTCCCTGCAAGCTTTGTATCTCTGAAACATGAATCAGTTTAATTAACAACTTCGCGATAAAAGACGTTTGAAGCTGTTCGATTCTGTCCGGTGAGACAGTTCTCTTACACCCTTCAAAGAGGATCCCTCACCTCTTCACAACGGTACACTCGCGTGATGGTAGATATGAGTATATTATGCATAGAAGCGTCGTCTCTAAACGTTCTCCTTCACGTTTCAAAGAGCGGAGTGGCCCGACTGCCTTTCCTCTTTAACACTTCGGTACGGTAGATTTGTATTTAACGAACAGTCGCCAACGCACCACCGTGTGAGAGATAACAGATTCTATTCTCTGCCGGACAAATGCTGAACGTGCCCAAAACACTCCTTCAGGGACAGTTATTAGCAGCGGTCTCTCTTCTCATCTGCGCCAGTTTTCAGTCCATCTCATGTTCATTTTCTGATCCTTAGCGATTATCCCGACATGAAAGGAGAGGGGGACTTTGCAGGTATCTCTTTGCAAGGAGTTAGGCGCTCTGGGCTCTGGGCTCGGGGCCGGCTAGTTAGAACTCACCTGCGTATTGTGTCCTCTTGGTGAAGTTGTTGCCGCTTCGGGCCGGCGGGCGCAGCCTGGCCAGTGAACTCGGTGTAAGACACAAGATGGCAAGCAGATATGAAAGCCCTGAGGATGGATAGAGAGGGATGGAAAAATGACAACTGATTTTGTTGTGACAAGAATCAAAGTAGCACAAGAGTCAGATAAGGCGAGCTTTTCATTGACAGTCCGTCTGTAGTTAGAAAGTTGGTCGTTTTCTCTGCTGTGTGTGTCGAATTCGCCAGGGTACGAACACTGGGTCAAACGGTACTTCAGAGTACCGTTGCAGCCAAAGCCTCAAGCACTAGGTGATGAAATGGACAGAACATCAAAGTTAGGCGTGTGCCCAGACACACACACACACACACACACACACACACACACACACACACACACACACACACACACACACACACACGCACGCACGCACACACACACACACAGTCTCTCTCTGTCTGTCTGTCTGTCTGTCTGTCTATCTATCTATCTATCTACCTCTCTATCTCTCTATCTATCTATCTATCTGACTATCAACCCCCCCCCTCTCTCTCTCTCTCTCTCTCTCTCTGTCTCTCTCTCTCTGTCTCACTCATATTGCTTGGACTGGAACCGACATTTGGACATTATTCTCTCATAGCTTTAACTTGAACGGAAACTGCTAACGTGTTCAGGCCTATTAATATCATCACGTCAAGATTCGTCTGTGTTAGACAAAAAGTTTGTAATCGTTTTTATTATAGAAACAAATTAGTACACGCATCTCCTAAAAGAAAGGGGGGAGGAAGGGGGGGGGGGAAGTAAGTATCGATGTTCAGATGAACCCTGAATAAATGAGATGATAAAATTTCAATTTAAGCCAGAACTAAACATGCAGTCTCTCGATTTCAAATCATTGAAAGGAACTTCCACTTTGAACACAACAGAACTAATACCACGCATTAATTACATTAAGAGGCAAGAACAAACCACAATCTTCCACCTGAGGACTGGACACTGTCGTCCACTCTGGCATATGTGCCGAGTGGGGCTGTCCCACTCGGTGAATGTCCATGCCAGACAGGATCACAGTCTCTAGAGCACGTTGTACAGTTTTGCCCACTGTTTAGACATAAAAGAAAAGAACCGTGGGGCAACTCCGGAAGAGCAGTTCTGGGGCAACAAACAGAACTTGATGAGAACCACATTCTTCATCCAGACCAGCATTTGAGGCACACAAAACAAACAACAACAACAACA
This sequence comes from Monoplex corrugatus, assembly GCA_030674185.1. Taxonomy (NCBI): domain Eukaryota; kingdom Metazoa; phylum Mollusca; class Gastropoda; order Littorinimorpha; family Ranellidae; genus Monoplex; species Monoplex corrugatus. Next base: position 47,720,829 of record CM060307.1, read on the forward strand.
ACAAAACAGAAAACAAAAACAAATAAAAACAAAACAAAACAAAACAAAGCAAAACAAAACAACAACAACAGCAACAACAACATAAAACAACAACAGCAAAACCACTTTTGAAAAATGTATACCGATTTCTTACTGATTTGCTCTTTTATACTCTGCCGAGTGTCAGCATTTCTGTATGAAACATTATCTGTTTGAAGCTTTTATTGAAGATTTTCACCCTTTTGACCTTGATCATTTACCAAAATCATTACCAGTACTGAAAATAGGATGCCCCGCAAAGCTGCACAGCCTGATCAGATCATTCCACGACGACACGAAGGCAACCATCCATAACGAGAACAGCATTTGAACCATTTGACATCAAAAATGGCGCCAAACAAGGCTGTGCCTTGCTCCCACCTGTTCGGCATCTTCTTCTCCATGCTCATGAAGTATGCCTTTGGGGCTGCAAAGGAAGGAGTGTACCTATGCACCAGATCCAACGGCCGACTCTTTAACGTCGCGAGACTGAATGCAAAGACAAAGGTGCGCGAGGCCATTATCAGAGACACACAGACTGAGCAACAACTCCAGTGCCTCATAGTAAGATTATCCCAAGACACTAAAGACTTTAATCTAACAATCAGTCTGAAAAAGACAAATGTGCTGAGTCAAGACGTGGACGCTCCACCTGTCATTATCATCAACAACTACAAACTTGATGTCTCCACCAATTCACATACATCGAGTCCATCATCAGCAACAATCTGTCCCTCTATGGCAAGATCAGCAAGCGCAATGGTATGGCTGCAGCAACCCAAGGTTGACTTATTGCTCGCGTCTGGAAGAACCCAAAGCCGGTAAGTCGGGCCAAGATGGCCGTGTACAATGCCTGCATCATCAGCATTCTACTGTATCGCTGCGAAACATGTACAACATTTGCCAGACAAGAGCGAAAACTGAAGAGCTTTCTCTTGCGCTGCCTTCGCCCCATCTCGGCATCAAGTGGACAATATACCAAAAGCCACTGGAGCGCATCATGGAGTCGACGCCGACTGACGGAGGCCTACTACTACTGTCAGTTCCAACTCTTTTTATCCCTGTCTTCCCGAAGCTTTGGCAGATTAAACTAAAAATAGCATAACCTGTTTACGTAGGCCTACGTTTGCAGTAGCACACAACAATAAAGCTGAAAATAGCCGTTTGTCTCCAAGGCAAACCAATGGCAGATCTTCTAGGGTGGTGATATTTATCTGGCTATTGAGTCAGATTCAAAGTACACACTTGAGCACGCCCAGGTACCGAGATCGTCTATTGTTAAACAGATCTGCCTTGATTTCTTTGCTAAAGATGTTCCGTAGAAGACCCCGTAATATCATTTGCAGTGCGCTAGGGTAGAAAAAGCTAAGTGTTTTGCATTTATGCTATCAATAACAATGGCTCAAACGATAACAGTTCAACTACAAATCCATCTGAAGCAGTTAAGCTTACATAAGTGTAACTGTATTGTCCGCGACAAGGTACATCTGCATACTGACCGACTTAACCAGCCAAAGTCATGCATATGATTAGACGGACACCTGGGTCTTAACTGAACAGAAAATCTCTTAATTGTCACCGGGGTGAGACCAGACATAGACCTTCACCCCTACATCGGATGTATTTTCATGTCTTCACTAAACCCGCAATTAACAATAAAAGAAGAGATCAGCTGTTTCACTTGGAGACTGTCCGAGAATAAGCGGTCATCTTCTTGATCTCCCAACCCTTAATTCGTTTTCAATAGCTCGGAGAGTGTTACGCGAAGGGTCCAACGAAAGAATACGTCGTCTCCATTGCTGGCTGGTAATGGAATGGAGTGGGTGACCGTATTTGCAGGAACAACTTTGCTTCGTTCTGGTCCTTTAGAAAGACGGGGGATAATCTGGGGTGACGTGAAAGAGGGTCCCGTGAAGGCCAATAAAGTACGACAATGGAGGGCTTCTAACGCCCCCGTGCCGCACACCTGCTGCTGGCCTCACAATGACCAGGCAATGGTCAGTGGGATTTGCTGCTCATTTTATACAGAGCCATTTCGTGCCAACGGCCGAAGAAGGGTTGGCAGTATTAGTAAACGTTGCGTGTGTCTGTTGATTAAGTTTTATTCAAATCAGCCAGTTACTGAACCATGATAGAAAATTCTAAACGTTGGACAGGCATTAAATAACAAACTGTTATCAAATCAGTGACTTGTGGAATTAGATAAGGTACATTAATGTAAACGTCTGTGATTACTTTTGTTTTTCTGGAACATTCGTCTATCGATCAGTGAATGTCTATACATATATAGCGATTTAATAATCAGTCTGAGTCAGCATTAAACCGAATACAATTCGTTTGATTTTAGTTTACTTGAAGATACATAATCTGCAGTGGTTTCGACGATACTCAGCAAAGAGTTAAGACGCTCCATTACACATGGTAAGATATATCAATCCTCTTGTGAAACTGAATCTGGAAAAAATTATTATCATAAGCATACTTTCAAACCCATTGTCATTAATTCATCTTTCTCTTACGCTGCTGTCGCCACGAGTAATTATCAAAAACTTACATTATTAGCAAGAGCACGCTTTCACACTTAATGAATTCATCTTTCTCTCACGCTGCTGTCGCCACGAGTAATTACCAAAAATTGACAAAGTCCAGTGGTGTCTTATACAGTCTCAAAGATCTCTATCTCTACTAGTGTTACAGCAGGACTTTCTGCTCCCGAATCCTGCACATTCGTAATAAGCGAACAAAGCAGACACGGATATGAAAGGTATACAGTGAAATGGAGCAACGATTGGTGATGCATCGTGGTATCAGTACTGTAGCGTAGGGTTGCATGCCTCAAAGATACTCTTAGTTTGTCTGTATAGCGATTAACCCTTTGACTCCCGCACCCTGTCCACCAGCAACCTGCATTGTCAACCATGTTAGCAAAGCAAAACCTTAACTCTTTGACTCCTTTACCCTATCCACCAGTTTCCTGCAGGATGCTAGTGGATAGGGTGACTGAGTCAAAGAATTAAGTTTTTGCTGTTGAGGGATGGGGTGCAGGATTCAAAGGGTTAATCAAACCCCACTGCCACATGTCCAGTCCCAACTTCACACCAGTCGAGACCTGTCTGGCCTTCTGATCTAAGGATTGCCCACACAATAGCGCCAATGTTTGGATTCAGTGTGGGGCGCCTTGCGATCAGTTCTTTAGCGGGCTGTGGGCGGTGGGAGCAATGCAGTTGCCGACACCTGCATCTGAATGGGACAAGCAGAAGACGTTTTGTTGCCAAGTGCGGGAGGTCAGGATGGCCTCCCCTTTACACAGATTAGTGGCACTTTTATTGGTTTCCTCTTCATCAGTGTCGTCTTCTTGGGCCTGGGACTGGCAAGTTGCTTGGTTGGTTGGTTTGTTAATAGTCCAGTCAATAATTTTCATCTGACACTGCTTGGCTGTTTATTTAATGGCCCCGCCAAGTGGTAAGTTAGCGACTTCTTCGCTTATTATTACTGATACGCATTTAGAACCTTCCGAACAAAACCGTCGTCGTCAGCCTCTTTACATCTCAGGAGATGATAGTCTGCACCGGGAGGCGTTGTGGTCATGACGTGCACTTTCTGCTGTGGCTGTGCAGGCCGATTCTTGAGTGGCAATCTCTGTCACATCTGCCACAGACAAACTGAGTCGTTATTGTCTGGTTTCTGGAACGTTGCTTGCGAAGAGCCCTTTTCTCATCTGCGCTTTCTGCTCTCCTCCTCTCCGCATTCACAATGCCTTGCTGAACGGCTGTCCGCCACGCTGCCCTGTCTTCCGCCAGAGTCTCCCAAGAGCCTGGGTCAATCCCTGAGCTTCTAAGATCCCTTTTGCATGCGTCTACAAAGCGTAGCTGTGGGCGTCCTGGAGTTCGCTTCCGGTTTGCCAGTTCGCCGTAGAGAACGTCTTTTGGTATGCGTCCATCCTCCATTCGACGCATATGGCCAAGCCAGCGTAGTCGGCGTTGGCTTAGAAGGGCAAAGATGGTCTGTAGGCCCGCACGACGGAGGACCTCTGTGTTGGTCACCTTGTCTTGCCATTGGATGCCGAGGATGCGTCGCAAGCAGCGGAGATGGAAAATGTTGAGCCTCTTTTCTTGGCTGGCGTATGTGGTCCAGGCTTCACTTGAGTAGAGAAGTGTGCTCAACACACATGCTCTGTACACCTGCATTTTGGTGTTCGCAGTGAGACTGCTGTTGGACCAGACCCGCTTGTTCAAGTTTAGCCATAACAGATGAGGCCTTTGCAATTCTGGCGCCGATTTCAGCGTCCAGAGAGAGGTCGTCACTTATGGTGGACCCCAAGTACTGAACTTGGTGGACAGTATTGATGTCGTAGTCTCCAATGTGTAGAGATGGTGGTTCTTCACAGCCTTGGCCTAAGATCTCAGTTTTCTTCAAGCTGATTGTGAGACCAAACTCTCTGAAAGCGTGGGCGAAGCGATCAACGAGCCTCTGGAGATCTTGTTCACTGTGGGAAGCCAGCGCAGCATCATCTGCGAAGAGAGCTTCTCTGATGGTCTTCTTTCCACCTTAGTTTTGGAACGAAGCCTGGCAATGTTGAAGAGCTTTCCATCGGTCCTTGTATGAAGATATACCCCTTCTTCAGATCTGCAGAAGGCATAGGTCAGCAACATCGAGAAGAAGATCCCGAACAGAGTTGGGGCCAAAACACATCCCTGTTTCACTCCGCTGCTGATTCTAAAAGGCTCTGATGTGGCACCATTATAGCACACAGTGTTATGCATATCCTCGTGAAAAGACTCGATGACAGCTGATAGTCTTGGGGGGCAGCCGATTTTCTTCAAAAGCTTGAAAAGACCACTCCGACTGACCAGGTCGAACGCTTTCGTGAGATCAATGAAGGCGAGGCAAAGGGGCATGTGCTGCTCGCGGCACTTTTCCTGTAGTTGCCGGACAGAGAAGATCATGTCGATGGTCGATCTTCCGGCCCTAAAGCCGCACTGGGACTCAGGGTAGATGCGAGCTGCCAGCCTCTGAAGACGGGTTAAGACGACTCTGGCGAATGCTTTCCCAACAATGCTGAGGAGAGAGATTCCGCGATAATTATTACAGTCACTGCGGTCGACCTTGTTCTTATATAGAGTCACTATCCTGGCGTCTCTCATGTCTCTCGGAATGAAGCCTTCTTTCCAGCATAAGCACAAAAGTTCATGCAACTCGTTGAGAAGAGCAGGCTTCCCGCACTTGATGACCTCTGGAGGCATTCCATCTTCACCAGGGGCTTTTCCCGTCGCCAAAACCAAAATGGAACAAAGAAAACAATGCGGTATTGAGTCGGATCATCTGTGTCTGTCTGTTTGCATGTCTGTACATAAAATGTACCTTAGGGATTTTTAAACAGTGTGCAGAGACCTGTTTGGTGCAGAGACAGACCACTCGCCTTCCAGTTTGCTTGCACGAGTTTGTACCTAAGTGAATCATGCCAGGGTCATTTTATAATTATGTGCGTGGGGCACCCAGGCTACCCAGCCGTCAATGACCAACAAAATCTTGTGAATACAATAGGAATAGAAAGCAGAAAGTTTTGCAGAGTGGGTGGGGACCAAAAGGGTAGGAAATATACTTGCAGTGACGAAAGATAGATTGAAGGCCATCATTTCAAATGCCATAAGGCAAGCACATGGTCATTATGACGTTTGTTATTAGCTTTTTTCTCCAGGAGTTGAAAACAGGGATTACTTTTTGGATAAATTTAAACACTTTTTAAACATCTCCACATTTATTTATCGCTGGTTACTTGAGTCACATGGTCGCGTCTGACACTGGCCCATATTCTTACTCACATTAAGCTGGCTGATTCTTTTGATAAAACCGTGGGTTCAAGACCTCATGTCTCAAGTTCAATCCCACCCCGCAACATAAAAGTTGGCTTGTTCGCTGCCCATCTTAATGCTCCAGAATCAGTCTAATTTCATCAGTGTTTCCCGTTCCCCTCCCCATTCCAAGACTTTACCAGCGCATAAGACTTTGTTCGATCTCAAGGAGTCTGCATGATAACTGCTGACAGATTTGAGTCGACTGCATAATGGAATTGTCCGAGTGCCATGACTCTCTCTTGAACAAACCCCAGACTTGAAACTCCAGACTACATGTAACTCACATTGTCACAGGAACCCAACTGTGCTGCGAAAACGGCAGATCGTAGATTAGGGTACAAAGGACTAATGCATGCACGTAATGTTTTATGCTATAGCAGGAAAAACGATACTTTGAAGTTCACTTTCTGTTCGACTCTGAAGATACCCACCACCATTGTCACAACGAAGATCGGCAACAATACGATAACAACAATTATCAGTTTCGCATTACGGTACTTTGGGGGAAAGAAAAAATGCCTTAAAACATGTTAGCATTTTGATACCTTGGGGAAAGAAAAGAAAAAATGCCTTAAAACATTCCCGGCAAGTGTCCTTTTCTTGAGAAAGACGATCTGGAGTTTGTGTACAAGTGAACGATTGTGCTTTTAAAAACGTGATGATTTGGATAGTGGTCAGTAAACGCCCTCCTCAACCTAAAGCATTTTGCTTTCACTACTTTCAAATTGCGTTTCCTTTGTTATTTGGATGAAAATAAATGGGAAAAAAGGAAGGACGGAAGGAGGGGGGGGGGGGGGTCTTGTTGATACAAACTAAGATGAGATCGGTAATGACGAAAAGCACGATTTATTATCAGTATCTGCCTGAATTCTGTCAACACTTTCATAAAATGCAACTTTTGTTTTCTGCCTATAAAATTACACACCCAGTGCACATAACAAGGATCGCCGAGGTAAGCCAAGTGCAAATGTTTCAAAGTGCCTTTCAGGGAGGCAAATACGAAACGGAGAATGAAAAACAATAATTGGGGCCCAATTAATGGGTGTGGTTGACAAGATCTTATCTGAAGACCGAACTTGATGACAAACTTGCACATCTTTCCTTGTGGCATTCAAAACAAGATTCGCCACACTTTTGGGGGCTTTTCTGAGTTTTGGAGCTTTCTCAAAATTGATTCATCGCAATCTGATAATTCCATATGTGCTCCACCCAAATCTGTCCAACGTTACTTTTGGCAGACTTATCACATAAACCACCAACAAAATCCCATCTGGAACCTGTTCGAGGATCGAACCCATAACTTCTACGTTACCGGCATGGCGGTCTAACCAAATGAACTAACAGGCCACTTACTACAAAGTTGTGGTCCGTATAAGGGTCGGACTCAACTCAGCTAATGGGCCACACTAAAGCATTCCGACTGCAGACTGAACTGAAGGCCCACACAGACGACAACGGATCATCTCACTTGTCTCAGTGGGTTTAGCTCCTTGCTTTGAGCTACAGCTGTCTTAAGTAAACGTCATAGATAAAAAAAAATATATATATATAAAAAAGGAAAAACCTAACAAAACAAAACAATAAAACAAAACAAACTAAAACAAAACAAAACAACAACAAAACAAATAGTTGTAATGTAAATAGACAAGTTCGAAAAGGTAAAATAAATCATTAATTTATCTATTTATTCGGATTGTAATCAGTGTTATTATCGCCATCGTCTTTGAAATCATCATATTAATTTTCTTGGCTTGCTTTGCTATGGTGAATCAGCTTGTGTGTAACTGAAAATTTAGACCCCCCCCCCCCCCCCTCCTGCTCTGTTCCAGAAATCATTTACGAACAAATTCTGACTCAAACCATAGTTCACTGCAAATATATTTAACCTGTTTCGGCATTTTCTAAGTGCGTTACAAGTGTACTTGGAAACACACACACACACACACACACACACACACACACACACACACACACCACACACACACACACACACCACACACACACACACACACACACACACAACACACACACACACACACACACACACACACACGAAACAGGAAGAAAACGTTGATATGATTCTTTGCCCCATCTTTTTTATTTCAGGTCTGCCTTCGAGAAAGAGAATAAAGAAAGCAGGTATTCCGGGAGGGAAAATGATGCTACTAATAATACAAATGTTAGGAATTGTCTTTAATAGATCAGAGCAATGTTTTCTCTAATTGAGGCAGTAGAGATGTGGTTTTATCGAAGAGTACTACGTGCCAAATGGACAGACAGAAGAACTAATAAAGTTTCCAGTAAGAACTTGATACCACCAGAAAACTACTAGCAGACATCAAAATGGAAGAAAGGCAAACCTCCAACCTCAAACATCGAGAACATAACCAAGATCAGTGGCCTAAATATACAAGAAATTGTCCACAAAAGTCAAGTAAGAAATTGAGAACGAAAGTCAAGACAGAGCAGTCTGGAGGGAGGTTGTGGTGTCAAAGAGTGCAGCGGCCAACATCGACCCTGGGACGCCGACAGGTGAGACAGGTGAGAATGTTTTCTCGGATGCCTGTTCTCACGTTGCTGTGGTTCTTTGGTCAGCACTTTACGTTGCCACACAGTCTGCATACACCGTCTTTGGTGGGTTGGCCTGCCATGTACAGAACTGAACTGGACTGGATGGAGACAAGGTGGTAAGTTCAAATGTCAGGAAACAGCCATCTAACCAGACAGTAGATAGACATTAGAAATATCCAGCAGAACTGGCCAAACTTAAGCAGCATTGAAGAAAATGAAAAGAGTTCTTACTAACTAAAGCCTGTCAGTTAAGATCAGGAAGAGTTGTTCAGTGTTAGGGTAAACTGATCTAAAAACCGACCGATTTTTGGGTGATGTAAAATTCGACCGATATCCGGGTTTGACTCACAAAACCGACAGTACAGTCACTCCTGTTGCTGAAAATAGGTGAAAGAAACTGGTTTCAGTTTAGGGAATAACCAAATATCTAGGATTTGCCAATAAAAATAAAAATAATTTTTAAATCATGACACAGTGCGACGCTGAAGGCCACACCAACCCGCCTGCTTCCGGGCGCCACGCATGCCATAGCGACTTTTCACGTGATCGCTCGCTGACCCCTTGTAGCAACAAACCGATACTGTCGATAGAGAACTGATTCGCTGTTCACAAGATCACATGCCATTATGCATAATTAATATGACTGCAGAACCTGTTTTTAGGTTTGGGACGTTATTTAGATCAGTTCCTCTCATGAAATGGCGGGATTTGGTCGGTCGGACTTTACATCAGACTTGAATACCTGAGTGATCTAATTCTCGACTGACTCCCACTGTTTCTCTTTCTTTCGCTCTCTTTCTCCCCCTCTCTCTTTCTTTCTTTCCTTTTTGTTCCCTCTTGCTTGTTCTGTCTATCTGGCAATCACTCGCGAGCAGACACGTGTGTGGGGGTGTGAGAGATGGCAGCAACTTAGATAGACATAGAACTACTTCACGCACTGAAGCACTGACCACGCTGCCTTTCAAAAAAGTATGCAACAATGAAAGATGTTGATCGTTGACAGACACAGTAGATGTGGAAAGCACTGATGAAAATCATCAAGGCATACATTGTTCCAGCAGAAACTAACTGTTTTTGTTGTTTTTGATTGGTAGATCATTTGTTAATCAAGTAATGTGCACTGCCTTGACCGTATTCATGATGGTCGCCGAGGTTTAGACCACCCCTGGTCGGATTTTACATCCACCTGATCGGAATTTGGATCATGTACCCCTACTTCGTTCTTTAGTATATTGTATGACTGTGGTACCCCTTATAACTTTGTAAAGCCCAGTAATCAATCACAGAAAGTCTACTATGGACAAGCTGTGCTAACTAGTCATCTATGAAATATTTATGAAGACACGTCACAAAACCTGTACCTTGTGCCAAATCAGTTGGATTTAGATCAGTTTACCCTATCTATAGAACCAATACTCTTGTACGTCATAGCAGAATATTTCCCCCATGCAAAATGCGGGCCACTCTCTTTGGGGATAGCACATCGCCATGGTACGGCACCGCCCATTTTAAGAGAAAGAGAGAGAGAGAGAGAGAGAGAGAGAGAGAGAGAGAGAGAGAGAGAGAGAGAGAGAGAGAGAGAGAGATCCCTGTCCATCTGGGAGTCAGCCTCTGGTCTTTCTCTTCATGTTTTATCCTCAGGGCCGCACACTCCACTATGTAGGCCTACATGGAATAGTGCATATATGTACACACACATACGTACACTCTTTTATAGCCACTGTATTTTTAATGAGCTCTTGAGCAGTCTACAGCGAACATGACTTTGTTTCCGTCCTATATTAATTTCATATGTATACAGTCACATTCCGTTTTCAGAGGTGTGCATGCCGATATTTTCGTGTTTTCATAAGCCAGTGAGCACTGGCATGGCTTTCAAGATTTTTAAAGTGCGCATTGATGTTCTACGTGCGTATGCACACGCACGCATGCATATAATGTAGACCTGGGAAATCAGAAATGTCTCCTCCCTTTAGCCATCCGCGCGCCATTCAGACAGGATCAAACACAGACTTTCCCACTGGGAAATCTGCCATCATATCAACTCGCCTTTCGCACCCATCAGACGATGATATTAAATAGAAACTCCAAACGAATATCAGAAATCACACTCTCTTTAAACCGTTTTGGCCCTAATTGTTATGCTTTTTGTTGCCTTGTCAAGTGGGCATAACAATGGGCAGTCTTGTTCTTGTTGATTACTTACGCCTAATATGCTTATTTAGTGCATCCATGAAGTTTGTTATTTACTTATCCTTTGTCGTTTACTTGACAATCGTCTCGGTGGTAATTGAATATAATTCAAGTGTGCAAATGTGAGTCAATTGCTGCTTACTGTTTTCATTAAATCTTCTATACTCAAGAAGGGGCAAAAAGAACAAACTGATGTTTTGAAATTTCTCTCCAACACGTGCCTGTGCGAGCATATGTGTTGACAGTTTCAATGAACCAAAGACTCGTTTGTTGTGTATGGACGATGACTCATGATGTAAGCTTGTTAAAGCTTTCTTAAATGGAGACAATTGTTTATAAGTTGTCGAAATGAATCCACTTAATTAAACAGATTGATTGGATATGGCCGCAAAGGATGGCAGGGTAAGCACCCTAAAGACAGAAATGCGAACACAAAACACCCTAAAGACAGAGGTACGAACACACAGCTAGAAACAACAAACAAGAAACAAGCAACAAACAAAACAAAACGAAACACCAAAATAGTCGAGCCAGTCTAACAGTTTTTGATACAAAAGTTGCATCAGGAAATGCAGATTTTGTACTTCTGAAACTTCGGTTAAAATAAAACTCGACACACAACGAGCACAGCAGTTAAAACAGATTTTAAATATTTTCAGAATTTCTGGGAAAATGCTGTTTTCTCACGGACATTCTTTTGGTCAGTTTTGATTTTGACCTTGGATCTTTACCTTCCAAACTTATGTTTGTGCGACTCATCAACAGTCCACAGCTTTGACCGAAATTTATAAAGCTCCACCCATATAGAACTAAGAAAATCTTGCTCACACATTTTTGTCTCGTTCTCACACACACACTTCTCTCTGGTCGATATGAAACAATGTCCATTATTTATTCATGCTTGTTTTGATTTATAATGTTAAAGGAAGATTGAAAACTTGATACACAAACGAGGAATTCAGGAATACCATTTCACTGAACGACTTCTCAATCTTGACTCTTACTCTGCAGAGACTCGAGCTGGGAGGTACAGACGATAAGAGTTGTTTACCTTTATCTGCTTAATTTGCTGGTTTGTCGGCGTTCTTCAAATGTTCTCTCTTCACGTTGACGATAAGATCTAAAGGCGGCGACATCAGCAGACAACTTCACTTCAAGCTCTTTTCAGAGGCACAGGTATTTGAAGCAAGCATTTATAATGTGAAACGGCGACCTCCCCTGCACTGTGTACATTAATGATGCCTTCAGTGTGGAGTGTTGGATTGCCCGGAGTGTTTACTTGGTGTACATTAAATGTACATGGACATGTAAATAATACTACATGTATATCAATTCTACTAACAACAACAACAATAGTGTTAAATGATTACTGCTACTTCTGCTACTACTACTGCTACTATAGATGATGATGACGATGATGAAGATGGTGTTGATGATGATGAGACCTGTACGGCATCTCATCTCTCAAGAGCCCTAAGCGTTTCACAAAAGCAATGGAAGTAGACATACGGTACGCAGAAAAAATACATATTGTACCCTCCAGTAATGTAGAAGAACGATAGAACTAGCCTCCAGTAATGTAAAACAAACAAACAAACAACAACAACAACAACAACAACAAAAAACAATAGAAATACCCTCCAGTAATTACAGGGAACGATAGAAATACCCTCCAGTAGTTAAAACAACAACAACAACAACAAAACAAAGTAAATACCTTATATTTTTGTAAAAGAACGAAAGAAACACCCTCCAGTAATGTAAAAGAACGACAGAAATACCCTCCAGTAATATAAAAGAACGACAAAAACACCCTTCAGTATTATAAAAGAATGATAAAAACACCCTCCAGAAACAGGGCTGGCGAAATCCTCTTGCCCGGTCGCCCGAGGCGAATCAAAATCAAAAACTACTAGCCAGTCGGGCGAGTGATAATTCTGAGCCCTGCAGTTATAATTCATTTCGATTTTTCAAACTTTCCGATCTGCTGATTGATTTATTGATTTCGTCTGCAATGATCGAGTCTGCCAACGTTCGTGCGAAAACGAGGCTAAGTAAAGGCAACTCTTGCTTCCCGTAGGCCTGTCAGTGAAGGGAACCGGTACGATACGATCGAGTGTTTACAGATCACGGACCTTTCGTCCAATCTGTCAGTTTTGGTCGAACGGTTAGAAGCTTTTAAGTACGGAAACCAGAGAAAATAACAAAAGAATATTATGTCTTATCGAGATCAAGGGATATGAAGGGGAAGAAAATGTGTATGCTATTAGCAAGAAAATTTGAGAGACAAGAGCAAATTTGATGTATCACTTGATAAGATGATACGTCAGAGAAACTAGTTTAAAAGGCACAGATACTACTTAATATTTTGTTCGCATTATCTTCACTTTTTGTACTCAAAAAGAAAAAAGCTGACCACATATCTCCTCTCCTGGCACAACTTCACTGGCTCCCTGTATCAAAGCGCATACAGTACAAACTAGACACCATGTGCTACAAAAGCCTCAATAACGCAGCCCCCGATTACCTGTCAAGCCTACTTGAGATCTATGTTCCGTCACGTACCCTCCGCTCTGCCTCCGATCCTCTGACTTTTCGCTTTCCACGCACTAAGCTCAATACCTATGGTCCACGAGCCTTCTCTGTTTCTGGTCCACTCTCCTGGAACAAACTTCCTCTCTCAGTCCGTCAGCAACCTACTTTTGTCTCCTTCAAGTCCGCTCTCAAAACTCACCTTTTCTCCTCTGCATAAAATCCTAACCTCACTCAACCCCCCTCTGCAGCCTGTCTCTGCTCGGAGGGGAATCATTTTGTTTTAATATATAATTGTATATGATGTGCTCTCTGTGGTTTTCCATTGGTTTTATTCTTGCTTTTATTGCTTTTATTCTTTTCTCCCCATTTGTGGCCATGCATGTGTGTGTGTGTGTGTGTGTGTGTGTGTGTGTGTGTGTGTGTGTGTGTGTGTGTGTGTGTGTGTGTGTGTTGTGTGTGTGTGTGTGTGTGTGTGTGTGCGTGCGTGTGTGTGCGTGCGTGCGTGTGTGCGTGTGTGTCTTTTCGGCGCTTGGATTTGATTTTGTCGAGATTTGCGCTATATAAATATTGTAATTATTATGTATGCATGTGCGTACGTATGTATGTATGTATGTATGTATACGCTTAGATTTATGTATGTATGTATGTATGCATGTATACGCTCAGCTTAGATTTATGTATGTAAGCATGTAAGCATGTATGTATGCATGTATACGCTCATATGTATGTAGGTATGTATGCATGTATACGCTCAGCGCTTAGATTTGATTTTATCAAGATTTTGCGCTATATAAATAAAATATATTATTATTATTATTATTACTTGTCTCTCAGGATATATATTTCAGTTAGAGTGGATCAAATATTTTCAAAGTGTTTTCCCTTCACACTGAACTGCTGCAGTCAAAGAAAAAAGAAAAAAAGAAAATTTGACCACCTTTGTTGTAACAGTGGTTTATTCTGCTGAATATTTTTGATCATCATCATAAAGAGAATTTGCTCTTTTTGGGGGCAGCATATCGGACTAGTGAAAATGTATGCGGGCTAGTCGATCTTAAAATCCACTAGCCCAGCTGGCTAGTAGAAAATTTCAATCTTCTCCAGACTTGCAGTAATATAAAAGAACGATAAAAACACCCTTCAGTAATATAGAAGAATGATACAAACACCTTGCAGCAATATAAAAGAACGACAGAAATACCCTCCAATAACATAAAAGAACGATAGAAACACCCTCCAGTAATATAAAAGAACGATAGAAAAACCCTCCAGTAATATAAAAGAACGATAGAAACACCCTCCAATAACATAAAAGAACGATAGAAACACCCTCCAGTAATATAAAAAGAACGACAGAAATACCCTCCAATAACATAAAAGAACGATAGAAACACCATCCAGTAATATAAACGAACAATAGAAACACCCTCCAGTAATATAAAAGAACGATAGAAACACCCTCCAGTAATATAAAAGAACGATAGAAACACCCTCCAGTAATATAAAAGAACGATAGAAACACCCTCCAGTAATATAAAAGAACGATAGAAACACCCTCCAGTAATATAAAAGAACGATAGAAACACACTCCAGTAATATAAAAGAACGATAGAAACACCCTCCAGTAATATAAAAGAGCGATAGAAACACCCTCCAGTAATATAAAAGAACGATAGAAACACCCTCCAGTAATATAAAAGAATGATAGAAACACCCTCCAGTAATATAAAAGAACGATAGAAACACCCTCCAGTAATATAAAAGAACGATAGAAACACACTCCAGTAATATAAAAGAACGATAGAAACACCCTTCAGTAATATAAAAGAACGATAGAAACACCCTCCAGTAATATAAAAGAACGATAGAAACATCCTCCAGTAATATAAAAGAACGATAGAAGCACCCTCCAGTTGTGTAAACGAACAATAGAAACACCCTCCAGTAATATAAAAGAACGATAGAAACACCCTCCAGTAATATAAAAGAATGATAGAAACACCCTCCAGTAATATAAAAGAACGATAGAAACACCCTCCAGTAATATAAAAGAACGATAGAAACACCCTCCAGTAATATAAAAGAACGATAGAAACACCCTCCAGTAATATAAAAGAACGATAGAAACACCCTCCAGTAATATAAAAGAACGATAGAAACACCCTACAGTAATATAAACGAACGATAGAAACATCCTCCAGTAATATAAAAGAACGATAGAAACACCCTCCAGTAATATAAAAGAACGATAGAAACACCCTCCAGTAATATAAAAGAACGATAGAAACACCCTCCAGTAATATAAAAGAACGATAGAAGCACCCTCCACTTGTGTAAACGAACAATAGAAACACTCTCCAGTAATATAAACGAACGATAGAAACACCCTCCAGTAATATAAAAGAACGATAGAAACACCCTCCAGTAATATAAGAGAACGATAGAAACGCCCTCCAAAATATGAAAGAACGATAGAAACACCCTCCAGTAATGTAAAAGAACAATAGAAACACCCTCCAGTAATATAAAAGAACGATAGAAACACCATCCAGTAATATAAACGAACGATAGAAACACCCTCCAGTAATATAAAAGAACGATAGAAACACCTCCAGTAATATAAACGAACGATAGAAACACCCTCCACTAATATAAAAGAACGATAGAAATGCCCTCCAGCAATATCAAAGAACAATAGAAATACCCTCCAGTAATGTTAGAAAAAAACGACCCTCCAGTAATACAAAAGAACGACAGAAATGCCTTCCAATAATATAAAAGAACAAAATACCCTCTATTAACCAGAAAAAAAAACTGCACACACACACACACACACACACACACACACACACACACACACACACCACACACACACACACAAAACACACACACACACACACACAAACACACACACACACACACACACATACACACACACACACACACACACATACACACACACGAAAAAAGAATAAGAATGCGTATTTCATACAACAAGACAAGACAGGCGCAAAATTTTCGGCCAACTGGCCTTTGTCAAGCGTAAGATCACAAACAAACAAACACCAAATACAAAAATTAGGAGAAAAAGACTTCGAGAAGGGTGTTCGGAAAGGAAACATCGGTTGTATTGTAAGTATCAGTGCCCATCCGTCACACACAACGTGGCTTCATGGAACATTTATTTGTATACATTACATATGCGTTAGCTTTGGTTCATTTCACTTTATTTAACAGTTGTATTTTATCATGTTTGCATGTTCTCCATCCTCGCTTTCTTCCTTTGCGTATTGTAAAAGAACGATTGGAACACCCTCCTGTAATATAAAAGAACGACAGAAACACCCTCCAGTTATATAAAAGAACAATAGAAATACCCTCCAGTAATATAAAAGAACAATAGAAATACCCTCCAGTAATATAAAAGAACAACAGAAATCCCCTCCAGTAATATAAAAGGCGTTGGGGAGCCGAAACATTTTTCTGACAGTTTTTCTGTGTAAATATTACGCAAAGGGAAGAAAGCGAAGGCAGAGAACATGCAAACATGATAAAACATAACTATTAAATGACGTGAAAGGAACCAAAGCTAATAGTAATACATATATAATTTACATAAATAAATGTTTCATGAAGACACGTTGTCTTTGATAAGTGAAGAGACTGATACTAATAATGCAATCCAGTGTTTCCTTTCCCAACACCAAGTTCGCAGTATAAATTAAAGTTAAAAACAAATCAAGAAGACAATGCGAACTGAGCATGCATCACAATTTTAAATGTACCAAAGTAAGCTGTGTCCCAAACTACATGACGCCCATAGTTTATTTCTTATGAAAGTAAGACTATATTACATGGAAAGTGTTATCAAATTAATGATGGCATTTATTGTAACAGAACTAAGAAGAGCCTTGATTTGACTTAGGCATAAAGATTTCACGCCTTATAAACATTGCTATTATCATAGTACAGAATCCAGAAAAAGAAAAAACAAAAAACACACACAAAAACAAAAAAGAAAAAAAAAAGGAAAAGACAAGATGCAGTTTGATCAGATGTCATGCTACTAGTAGGCCGATTAAACTAATATTTGGATTGAATTCCAAACATTAATGGAGTGTGTGACTTCGTTGTTAAAGCACCTACCGAGGACACGAGAAACCTGCGTTCAGATAGGGATTTTTCTCCCATCTCCACTAGATCTTAAGTGGGTAATCTGGGTGCAAGTCTGTCGGAAGTCTGGCGAATTAGACGATAAACTGAAGTGCCGAGTACAGCACTCATTTAGCGCACGTCAAAGATGCCACGGCAACAACGGAGCTGTCTCTAACAAAATTACGTGGAAAAATCCACTTTCATATATAAACATAACTATATGCATACATACAAACAAACAAACAAACCAAACAGACAAACAAACAAACAAACTAAAAAGATGATGGCGCTGTGCTGTGCCCCCACGCTCTCCCCAAGGAGAGCAACCCAAAATCCACACGGTAAATCGTTTGTGATAACAAAGAAATAAATACAAAAGTATAAGAATCATTATTTTTTAAAGACACAGCCGCAGCTCTTCATACTTAGAAAGATCTATCTATTGCACATAAAAATGAGAAATGACTAGACAATAAAAATGAGAATGGGCTGGATTGTATTTTCCTAGCATAGCTTCCTAGAAGTACGAGTTTAATACCAGAAGACTTGGGTATAATAATAGTAACGGTATATTTCTAAAAACATACCCATCCCCAGTGAAGATTAATAAGATCGTCAAGCCACAATATGCCATTCAAGGTCGTCAAACCATCGTCTCCTTTTTAGGATCGTCCAGCCATAGTCTCTTGTTCAAGATCGACCAGTCAGTCTCTTTTTCAAGATCGACCAGTCATAGTGTCTTTTCCAAGATCGACCAGTCATAGTCTCCTTTTCAAGATCGGCCAGTCATAGTTTCCTTTTTGAAGATCGACCAGTCATAGTTTCCTTTTCAAGATCGACCAGTCATAGTTTCCTTTTCAAGATCGACCAGTCATAGTTTTTCCTGTTCTCATCAATGACACTTACTCTCAACCTGCCTACCTGACCTGTGGTGTTCCACAAGGATCTGTCCTTGACCCTGTTCTTTTCACTCTTTACACCTCCCCCCTGTCCACCATCATCAACTCCCACTCTATAAAACACCACTTCTATGCTGATGACACCAAACTTCAAGACAGTGACTCACCTGATAATATACAGCGCCTCTTGACTCGCACCACTGAGTGTCACTCGGACATTAAGAACTGGATGACATACAATAAACTTCAGCTTAACGACGACAAGGCAGAAGCTATCCTCATTGACACCCGTCAGAAACTTTCTCAGCTGCCTCCTCTTTCTCTCCCATTACGTAACACATCAGTCCCAATTTCTGATTCAGCTAAAAACCTTGGTGTCTGCCGTGACTCTACCCTCTCCATGAACAACTTTGTTTCTCAAACTGCCAGATCTTGCTACTATCACCTCCATCGTATAAGCCTGATCAGGAAGTATCTCTCTGTCGAAACAACTGCAAAACTCGTTCTCTCCTTCATAATGTCTCGCATTGACTATTGCAATTCACTCCTGTCTGATCTTCCTGCCTCCACCATTCACATCCTACAGCGCATTCAAAACAATGCTGCACGCCTTGTACTCAAAAAGAAAAAAAGCTGACCACATATCTCCTCTCCTGGCACAACTTCACTGGCTCCCTATATCAAAGCGCATACAGTACAAACTAGACACCATGTGCTACAAAAGCCTCAATAACGCAGCCCCCGATCACCTGTCAAGCCTGCTTGAGATCTATGTTCCCTCACGTACCCTCCGCTCTGCCTCCGATCCTCTGACTTTTCGCTTTCCATGCACTAAGCTCAATACCTATGGTCCACGAGCCTTCTCTGTTTCTGGTCCACTCTCCTGGAACAAACTTCCCCTCTCAGTCCGTCAGCAACCTACTTTTGTCTCCTTCAAGTCCGCTCTCAAAACTCACCTTTTCTCCTCTGCATAAAATCCTGACCTCACTCAACCCCCTCTGCAGCCTGTCTCCACTCGGAGGGGAATCACATTGTAATATATAATTGTACATAATATGCTCTTTATAATTTTCCATTGCTTTTATTCTTTCTCCCCATTTATAGCCATGCGTGTGTGTGTGTGTGTGTGTGTGTGTGTGTGTGTGTGTGTGTGTGTGTGTGTGTGTGTGTGTGTGTGTGTGTGTGTGTGTGCGTGCGTGCGTGTGTGTCTGTTTCAGCGCTTAGATTTGATTCTATCAAGATTTTGCGCTATATAAATACTGTAATTATTATTTAATTAATTATTATTTTCAAGATCGACCAGTCATTGTTTCCTTTTCAAGATCGACCATTGTTTCCTTTTCAAGATCGACCAGTCATAGTTTTCCTTTTCAAGATCGACCAGTCAGTCTCCTTTTCAAGATCAACCTGTCACAGTCTCCTTTTCAAGATCAACCAGTCACAGTCTCCCTTTCAAGATCGACCAGTCATAGTCTCCTTTTCAAGATCGACCAGTCATAGTCTCCTTTTCAAGATCGACCAGTCATAGTCTCCTTTTCAAGATCGACCAGTCATAGTCTCCTTTTCAAGATCGACCAGTCATAGTCTCTCTTTCAAGACCGTCAAACCATTGTCTCCCGTTTCAGGACGAAGATAAGTGTTTTCAACGTGGCATGTGATCATCAAACCGCAGTCTCTCTTTCAAGATTGTAAAACCATAGGCTCCTTGTCAAGATCGACAATTCAGTCTTCGTTGCGAGATCATCAAACCGTAGTCTCCTCCCTTTCAAGATCGTCAAACCTTATCTCCCTTTCAAGATCGTCAAACCTTATCTTTCTTTCAAGATCGTCAAACCTTATCTCTCTTTCAAGATCGTCAAACCTTATCTCTCTTTCAAGATAGTCAGACCTCATCTCTCTTTCAAGATCGTCAAACCTTACCTTCCTTTCAAGATCGTCAGACCTTATCTCTCTTTCAAGATCGTCAAACATTATCTCTCTTTCAAGATCGTCAAACATTATCTCTCTTTCAAGATCGTCAAACCTTATCTCTCTTTCAAGATCGTCAAACATTATCTCTCTTTCAAGATCGTCAAACCTTATCTCTCTTTCAAGATCGTCAGACCTTACCTCCCTTTCAAGATCGTCAGACCTTATCTCTCTTTCAAGATCGTCAGACTTTATCTCTCTTTCAAGATCGTCAGACCTTATCTCTCTTTCAAGATTGTCAGACCTTATCTCTCTTTCGAGATCGTCAAACTTTATCTCTCTTTCAAGATCGTCAGACCTTATCTCTCTTTCAAGATCGTCAGACCTTATCTCTCTTTCAAGATCCTCAAACAGTATCTCCCTTTCAAAAATCGTCAAACCATAGTCTCCCTTTCGAGATCGTCAAACAGTATCTCCCTTTCGAGATCGCCAAGTCATAGTCTCCTTTTTAATATCCTCACACCGTAATCTTACTTTCCAGATCGTCAAACAGTAGTCTCCCTTTCGATATCGTCAAACCGCAGTTTCCCTTTAAGATCGTCAAATCATAGTCTCTTTTTCAAGATCGTCGACCTATAAATAAATATCAAAATCTTCAAGTCATAGTCTCTCTTTCAAGATCGTCAAACCATGGCTTCCGAAGACACTATAAACTATAAGACAAAACTGAAAATTACTCCTATGAAATACAAAGTACGCCAATTACATGCAAGCTACGGTGCACTGCTAAGAAAATAATGTTAGAGGTCGGTTTGTTTTCCTACTTGCTTGAACAGTTCTTCAGAATGAAGGTCTATGGAGTGTCCTGCTTATGTTCACTCTTCCGTGCCTGAATTTCTGTTCCTTTTCGCAAATTTTACAATACTGTCTTACATAATTCGGAACTGTTACAATAAGTGATCGGAAAGAAAACCCAAGCTCACTGCCTCAGTACTAAAAGATTGTGAATGAAAGTAAACTCTGCACTTACTGACAGAGGTAGAGGCCACACGGACGATTTGTCATCGGTGTGAGAGCAGGAAGCAGGCCCGAGTACTCGAGTTCAGGTAGAACAACAACAGACTTTTGATATCTCAAATTAGCTAGTGCATCTCGGTGGAAAAGAATACCGTGCCACAGGAAACTATACGTATATGGGGGATTAGAGAAAGCCATCAATGAGCACTCGGCGGCAAAGCTAGTGGCAAAGAACACAACCTCGCTCTCTACCTGGTCATTCATGATTTTGTCAAAAAGGAGAACACACACACACTCACTCACATGCACAGAGCACACGCCCACACTCAGACTGCGTTCATTTTATGGCCGATTGAAAGAGATAACGAATACTGATAAATGCTATTGGTACAGTGCATTTACGTAGAATTTCATTATTTCCCTTATTTTTGTATCGTCACATACAAAAGTTTCCTTTGCAGAAGGTTCAACAAACATGGTGATGTCACACACACACAAACCCCACACACACACACACACACACACACATATATATATATATATATATATATATATATATATATATATATATATATATATATATGTGTGTGTGTGTGTGTGTGTGTGTGTGTGTGTGTGTGTGTGTGTGTGTGTGTGTGTGTGTACATACATACATATTATATTATATATATATAATATATATATACACACACACGCGCGCGTGCACGAAATAACTCATCGCACTTCTCTTAAAACATAGACCTCAACCAAAACGAAAAATGTTGTCAGACATAATACAATAATACACAATTCTTTTGTTGAAGTTCGAAAAAAACAATTAATGAAAACACAAACAAACTAAAAACCAAAGAAACAAACGCATTTTCAATGAAGATTAATAGCAATCAATTCACCAGCTAACCCTCCCGTCTATCCACCCACAATAAAACACCTGTTCAACTCTACGTGTTATTCACGAACCTAAAGGGATTGGAATTCGTGTCTCACTGTTCCCCTGCCCGTGCCGTGGGGTAAGATTGTTTGGATTGACCACTGTGGCATCAACCAATTTTTACGGGTATTTACTCCCGATGAAACCCAACTTAGTCCCTTTCGCCCACCCACAATACGTGGCCTTGGGTATGTGGTTAACCGGGTCTCCTCTCTTCGAAGACTGGGAGACCGACCGACCGACCGACCGACCGACCTGTCGCAGGGGCTTGGAACATACTCATGTGAACAATGCCAACGAAAACTAAAATCATCAAGTCGATATATTATTTATTTATTTTGTTCATTTATCTGTTTTGTTACATTCTGTCAAACACTTTACAATTTTGAGTTGGTTCAATGAAGCAGGTAGGCTATTCTTTTACCCTTTATGAATGTCGTCGTAATCACATATAAAAGAAACAGTTTATACGTGCTTCACCCACTTGCGCTGTATACTGGGTTTGATTGATTGATTTAGTTCAGTTTTAAGTAAGCATCCACTCCACACGATAAGGCCGACGGGGATAATCATTCCAGGGAAGTGGGTGAAGGGGGACTTATCTTATACCGACACCATCGATCAATTATGTTGAGATGGGCCATATAATAATAAGAATGCCAGGTTTAACCAACAACCACTGGCATGTGAATCCGACGCTAAACCAACTGAGCTACTGAGGCCTGCTCGTGTGTCTGGGGCAGAGGAGTGTCTATTGTGATAGCAGCCACAATGTGTTCAAATACTCTGCATATTTACTTATTTGTTTGTTTATTTGTTTATTCATTCGGTTTTTGTTGTTGTTGTTTTTTGTTGTTGTTTTGTTTTTTGTTTTTTTTGCATGTTGGTTCCCGCGGCTTCTGAAGCATTTTATTTGTCTTGGTAAACAGGACAGACCTGGGTGACGCGTTCAAATGCTTTGATGCCAGTGCCACAGAGGTTATGTAGCAGATATAAATAGCGACAAAGATTGGCAATTCCTCCTACTTCCGGCTTATGGTAGGCCTACTGCTGTCTCAACATCGATACCTATTTGTTTTATCAGATTACAGCCTTTATACTTCAATTACTTGTTTTATCGGTTGACTGCCTTTATGTTTCAACATTACTCAAAGGCAAGTTAAAGACTGTTAAGGTTGTTGCTTAGTAAATGATATTGTGCATATGTGGTGGTAGTTTGTTCCTAACTGACGACCGAGATAGGAAGTTTTTCTCAAATTTCTTTCGGCTTTCTGTTTCAGTCTCTATCACTTATGATCATAAACGCCTCCGTTTTGAATGGTTTGTAAATTGACTGCTTATAATTTTTTAACTTAAGCTTGATGAATGACAGCAATATCATTTGGATCTGTATGCTTTAGAAAAAGATAAGTAACATTTATAGGACATTCTATGAGGCAAGAGAAATTTGGGCACCTAGTCATAATATTCCTGGAAAGCTAGTGGGAAAAAGAGCACCAGGTAGACCCAGTGAAAAAACATAGTTTTGTAGAGTAGATGGGGAAAAGGTGGTAGGAGACATACTTGCAGCGACATAATATGTATTCGCATAGAGGGCCATGATCGCCAACACCATGCGGCAAGGAACATGATGATGATGGTGCTTAAGAATCCAGTTGCATAACGTGGCGATCGTAGATTGTGGCAGAGTTAGATCTTCCCCCGTGGGAATGCCAGGGGCTCTTTCAGTATAAACAGTATCCCCACCTTGAAATTCTGTGCTAGAAATATCCTGTTTTCTGTCACTGCCTTTACCGGTATTTCTTTCCCTCTTCTTTGTTTTCTGTTATTTCTTCCTGTCATTTTCTGTCTTGCTGGTCCATTCACCTGTATGTGTTTGATAAAGTCTTACCTACTTTCTCTTAGAATTGTTAATTGGGTAGGCCTACATGTGTTAAGTACATTTTTGGCTCAAGGGAAATGAGATAAGCGGAAGCAATTTTAGGTAATTTAGTGTCTTTGGTTATGTTTAAATTTGTGTTTTTTAAGCCCTCTGTGCGA
The DNA here is from genome assembly GCA_030674185.1 of Monoplex corrugatus. NCBI lineage: Eukaryota > Metazoa > Mollusca > Gastropoda > Littorinimorpha > Ranellidae > Monoplex > Monoplex corrugatus. The sequence goes on from CM060307.1 coordinate 47,744,951, forward strand.
TAAATTGGACGGAGTGGTCAACGCCAGGGGCATCTCCCTAGATTATGTGCGCAAATGCATTGATATGATTGCTTAATTTTCTTTTCCTTCTTTTTTTCCTTGTTGAAGCATTGTGTATGTTTTGAACTGGTTGATGTGGCTCTTTGCAGTCGGCTGGGCTTTAAACAAAATTAACAGCAACAGCTAGATCTAGTTGCCGGTCTCTTTCTCCATGCCTGTGGTTATAAATTCTGCACTCTAACATTGTTATAATATATTTTGCTTCATTTTGAAAACTGATGAAAATTAGTATGTGTCTGTAATCACATCAAACACACATCTACCACCACACTCCACATGCATGTTATTTTTCCTTCTATACCCTATGCGGGGTTGCAGTTGCTGCGTAAATAACACACGTGCGCAGGTGACTCGGGTTGATTCGTTTGAAAATAAAGTTTTTGCAAAAGAAACAATGAACAAACGTATTCCTTATTAAAAGATAAACAAAAAACAAACAAACAACAACAACAACAAAAAACCCCACTCGATAATGCTCAGCTCCATGTCCCTGTGGGTGTACAGAGTGGAACCCGAAGGGTAAAAGAAGCGGAAAACAGAATTGGATGTCCAGAGAGTTACGAAATGGTTGGATTGGTGGGCGGTCTGAGTAATTCACTGTCACCTGCAGTCGTTTATCCTCCCTTCAGCTGACCGCTCTTTGTGTGCGGCTTTGCTCCTAAAGACACGCTCTGTATGGACACACAGAGAAAGTGAAAGAGAGATAGGCGAGGGAGGAATGGGGTCCACTGGCCTTCTGCCAAGCAGGGGGAAATAGAGAGAGAAAGAGAGAGCCAGTAACAAAGTGTTTCATTAAGAAGATTTAAAAAAGAAGACCCTATCAGCTCTTCAGTATTGGGTGATGGAAAAACCCAAACTGGTTTAAACGAAATAAACTTCTGAGGGTGAAGGGAACAATACTAACTCGTACGCAGACACGCGCTTATTCCTATTTAACGGGGTGTTAAGTTGGCACTGAAAAGGAGATTTGAACACAGCTGAAGTTAAAATGTTCGATTCATTGTTCTGACTGATGCAGGGAAAGGGAAATTTTAGAGTTAGCGTAGCTAACGATGAAAAATTATGCCTTTCTGTAATACTAACAGTCTCTCTTATTGCAAATCTGTGTGGTCTATACATGTAGTTTTTCAGTGTGCAGATTTTGTTAGCATGTCCAGTGTTAACCTACTTCAGCGCTTAACCTACTTCATCGGCGTGTCCAGCTCGTAGCACCATTAACTCATCTCCTCTACCGTACCATTAATACTGCTATCACATCAGCCCACTACAGATGGAATAGAACTCCCCTCCCTCCAATCCTTCATCTCCCGGAAAGGCTGAATCACATGGTTCACAAGTTCTGCAATTCCATTCTTCCTATGACCACACATGAAAAAAGAATGACTATCCCACCCAGGAAGGAAACTCGAAATAGCGATCTGACAGTCTGTTAAAAACAACAGCTCATAGGCGCACAGCAACATATTCCAACGCAACCGTTTAATAACCTACTGAGCACGTATTATCCCTCTAAGCAACTCTCCCTCTTACCTACATGTAGAGTACTACTACTACCCTTTCTGGTACAAAGCACTAAATAAAGAAATAAAAAGGAAAGAAGTGAAATACATAGATGAATCAGTTTAAAGACATGCACTTTCACTTCCTTGACGTATTCCATCGCCATCACCTCCAGACCGGTCCATCGCAGAATCACTAAAACTAACATAGATCGCAAAGTACTTTTAACCATAGCTGCAGACCCACCTCCACCATCACGCTGTCTATTTCAACATAATCGGAGCACTTTGAATTGCCCATGTTCTTGTTTTCTCCACCCCAGTCCCTCTCTTTCTCTCCTTCTTTGTTCTCTCTCTCTCTCTCTCTCTTTCTCTCGCCTTCCTCTTTCAATGTCTTTTTTTCTTTTTGTCGTCTACTCAGGAGGACTGGTCAACACCTGGAAAGATTCCAAAACGCTATGCTATACCTGCAGAGTATGTTAAAAAAAAAATCACTCTTCAAACATTGCTTCTGTTGAAACAACAGCTGTATTTTTGAGAAAAAAAGAAAAGATAGCTTTCCTCTTAATTAAAACTTTGCTCCAAATGTATTCACATTCAACCATACATAGTCATGCTAGCTAACACCATGGATATCATGCTAATTAACATCACGGAGACCTTCAAAAGTCTAAAAAATAATTTTCAAATATTGTAAATTAATTGTAACAGGAGGCCTTTCATCCTAACGAATGGCTTTCACTTTCATCCCAACGAATGACTTCCCTGGGCGACTTTAAAAAAAAAATCTGACATGCCCCAATGTAATAACGAAAGCCCATCGCCACATTAAAAAGCGCAGCGCGGTCACACAAAAGGACGTAGGCTGTTCCGCTTTTAATCGGCCAACACCCTTAACAATCTGAAAGCACTGGTGGTGGTCCCCACGCCCAAATCAAGTGTTTTGGTAAACTATGCTGGACATTTCTTGGTCAGATCGCCTCGTGTCTATTCATCTCAATTCCCTACAATACTGAATGGGCAAACTGCAGCTGGCCGTGGTAAAGGTCTGGTCAGCCAGTGTCCAGCGTGTTTTGATGAACTCCGTGGACCTGGGGAAATTGAATGGAGCAAGGCACTCGCCCAGCTCTTCCTACGAGTCTCATAACAACACTCCACGTACACAGAACGGATGAGACGTCTAAAGGGGACCTCAGGGCAGCTTTGTATCCCAAAATCCATTGTGGCACAGATTTGGGATAGAGGAATTATGTGAGGGAGGAGATTAATCTGTTAGAAGTCCAAGTGTGTGGAATTAATTATTATTGTGCTGTGGCAGAAGAGAAATCTGTTTAAAGTGCAAACATGCGACATTCATTTCTACAGATCTGACAAATGAACCCCATCTTTCTTCACCTTTTTGGTTTTTGTTTTTGTTTCTATATCCATTTCTGACTCATTTGAAGACTGACAGAATCTCTTACCAGCTTCAAAATATTCGTTTTTTTTCTTTTTCCATTCACTCATTTGTTTGCTGTTGAGCAACTTGCATGAAAGAAATGGACAAGTTAATCAAAATGCAATGAGGAGCAGGCCTACTCTTAAATGAGCTACTGTTTGTATATTTCTGTTCGCTTCTTTTTTTCCTGAAAAGATGTACGAATACTTCGTCAGTTACTAACAAAATGTATACCGGATGTATGCATGGTTATGGCCTATTTTGAGGGCAGGGTAATATATGTCCAAAGTGCCTTGAATGGACAACGTTAGAATAGGCTCACTGCCTTTATTTCGAAATTAAGATGGTGCTTGTTTTCAGTGTCAAGAATTTGACAGACATACATTTCTTTAAAAAAAAACAACAGTGTAGAAACAAAACCTTCATGATCTAAAGAAGTACTTCTTTTGATTTTGTAAAGGACATGGGAACATGGATGACATAATTGTAGCCCTTACACGATCTCCACCCCTTAATAATGCAATGCACTTGACAAAGACAGTCAATACCCGACTCAGAAATGGAAAAAGGGGACCGACTTGCGCCGCGGTTTTATTTGATGATCCTTTAGTTTCAACACCGGATATTGTGATGCACACGTTTCATTAAATCGTGTTTGGACGGGAAGATTTCAATTTCCCGGTTCCCGATGACAACACAAAACATTGCTCCCGGCCTCCTCGCCTGTTATCCCCGTCCCTTGTTCAATAAGACTTGTCTGGGCTGACCCAAACCATTACTCTGGTTAATCGTGTGACCCGGAACACCGAGACTACCATTACTTCCGCTCGTTTCTGGTCCCGCCTGGCTCATTACCCGCACTGGTTCCCTTGATGTTCATTCGTGCATGAGCCTTTCTTCAAACGGATCGTCCGGAAAACATCTTGATGGATTGATTGAACTTTCTTGAGAAACGATATACTCAAAGGTAGATGGAAAGCAAACTACTGAATCATTATTTCTATTTTGACAGAAAAACTGTATGACTGACTGTCTAGCCTACTCATGATCAGGGATAAAAACACAAAAATCTACACAAGGCGATTATCTTTTTTACGTCAGTTTCCAAGTGGCGATCATCATCGGTTTGGTGTTGGTGTCAGACCCAGAGTAGAAGATTGAGTGTACATTCAAGAGAATCATGTCATCGCACTCAGACAATTCTGTATGTGTTTCATCCATTCTGCCATCTGCAGATACCTTGAGCCTGCGCAAAACCCTGCCGCTGGTAATGTCTTGAAATGGAAGAGGGGGAGGAGGGAGAAAGATAATCCATAAAAGCGCAAAGCTGATACTGCCAGAATGACTGGAGCATGAAGATGGGCAGCGAACAGATCAGTTGTTATGCTGCAGGCTGGAACTGAACTTAAGATATCAGAATGCAGACTTAATATGGGCTGAGTGATAAGGAAGGTAACTATCCAGACAAGCCAAGGCTGGTTTGAAATGGTCAGTCCATACTATGTGCCATACTCTTTGCTAATTGTATGGCTTCATGTCACTGATCTTAAGTTAAAACTGTTTATGCTCCCATGAAAGTTACGTTAAAATGATGTCGATCCCAAAAAAACAATGTAGGCCTAGCAGCTGTTTTATGCCATGCCAACTGCAGATATGTCATGGTGGTATCTGTCTGGATACATCCAAGCCTCATTAAATCGCCTGTCTCTTTCTCGCAAAACAATGACTCATTACAATATTCTTGCAAAGATCAACTGCAACGCTGATCTTTTTACCATGAAAATTTGTTCAGAATAAAATAATTTGTTCGTTCGAATTTGTATCACGAATTTGTGTCAGGCTTGTAAAAAGTACCGCGAAAACGGTCGGGCCGCAATAACAACCTCCTTGTCTGATTAAAGAAATAAAACCTGTAGTCTTTCAAAAGATTGCTTGTTTTCAGTATCCCATTTAAGAAAATATGGTTGAAACGATGAATCACTATGTGAATTTCAAACAAAGTTTTTGCAGGCTGGTTGATTCTTTTGATACAGCCGTGGACTCAAGATCCGACAGATCAAATCCCATCCCGCAATATTAAACACTGTTCGCTGCCAATCTTAATTAATTTGGTGGTGTCAGTTCAGTGTTTTATAAGGTCCTCTCTTTCTCTCCAATTCAAGACATTGTCAGCGCGCCCAGGAGTCTGCCAGATTACCGCTGGCAGATCTGCGTGAAGCGCGTATGAAATGGTTAGTCCGTCTTGAACAAATTCCAACGACAATTCACTACCATTTCATCCCCCCTCCCCCCCCCCCCTTTTTTTTTTCCCCCCTCTCATATCGGAATTGCTTAGCACAGTGCGGGCTAGGGAAGGTGTGTGAAAACATTAAAGCGCTACCTTCCTATCCGTTCAGCCTGCTCGTGTGTGTGTGTGTGTGTGTGTGTGTGTGTGTGTGTGTGTGTTTGTGTGTGTGTGTGTGCGCGCGCGCGCGTATGTGTGTGTGTGCCTATGAAAAATAATTTTTACAGAAGATATCCATGACAAGTCCGCAGATGTCATGGGTTCTTTTACGTGTGCAAATGCTTCTCTGTGGGTGTAGGCAGCACCGCCACCATGATTTAAATACTACTGAAAAAGAATAATGGGAAGGAAATTAGCTATTTTGCCTGGTAGAGACTTTTTCACAGAATAAAAAAGAAAACAAAGGTTATGATCGGCTGCTACAGATCAGGAGACTAGACTAGATGCCGTTTTCATCAGATGTCATTCTCATGCCACAGTCACGCACATCTCACTTTCGAAAACAGTCTTAGTTTTTTCTTTAAATTAAAACAATGAACATAGCTATTCCTAGGTCTCTATATCAATAACACAATAACAGTTAAGCCTTCTAATTTTTCTGATGTAGATCTACCTTCTTGCTCTGTACACTCATCCCCATATTCTGCCAGCTTTCATTATGCATTTTTGTTTTCTATTAATTAACTATCTGATTAACTTATAATGCATTTTGCATATTGTTTTGTGTTTTAATGTTTTTATCACGTTTTGTCAGATTCATTTGTACACAATAACGTATGCACGACTGGTATTTTGAAATTTACATGGATTAGATAGTTTAGTCCCCATGGACTGAATGAAAAAATGCACGTGCAGTGTTTATATATCACTCCCAGAATAAAGCCTGATCTTAATATGCAATCACAGTTGGATCTACTGTTTTGAAATTTATTGTATCTAAAAGACAAAACTGGATGATCGAGCCAGTAGTCACCGGCTCATTATCCCTTAGCAAAGAAGACGCACTTCTGAATCATATGCTATAGGCCTACACGTGTTCAGTACAATGACATGACGGTTATTATATGAAAATGAACCAATCAGTGATTATGCCAATAAACACAATGATTTATGGTTGAAGATTCCCTTTGATAACACATTTGACCGAGAAAAGAAGAACACCACCAAAAACTAAAATATGTTCCCTAACGCACTTCACCGCCCGCATGAACTCCCTAGAAATTAGGCTTCAAGCGCCACTGGTTCGGTGTCCACGGCAACGCATGCCATCCGTCATGGCGCACGTTTCCGGTGACTGAAGCAGTCTGAAGAAGGGAATCAGAAAGGCAGAAACAGGCCAAAAGGAGCTGCCAGACCCGTGGAAATGGACTCTATTTGATGTCCACCGCCGACATTGCCAACTACTGAATGGCATCAAATAGTTCCCGCGCTGAACTGATGAGAGACAGGAAGGTAGTGAAGAGGAAACATCGAATAATCATCGTGAAATTCCGCACAGCCGCTTTTTGGGAGTTCAGGGACTGTTGGTTGTTGAAAGAAGGGACGGATATAAGGTTGAAGTGGGGGTTCTACGAAAGTACAGTTACGTTGGTTTTCTGGAGATCGCATATTTTGAATTGTGTAATTGTCTTCACTATTGAAAAATATCAATCAATTAATCAATCAACAACCAACCTACCTACCAACCAACCAATCAATTCTTTAAATACACACACATACCTGAACAGAAAACACTTAATGAACATATTTATTCCCAAATTAGGTAAACTGAACTTCAAAGTGAACAATCACAACTGAAACACTAATCCGTCAGGTGAAACAATCAGAGGGTAGATTCGCCATGAGTTTACAACTTGAAGAGAAGACATTAAGCCCAGTAGGGATCAAATCAGTTGCAGGCATTCTTCTCCTTATCACGGTCGTCCCATGCACTGACCGCTTCACGTGCAGCAGATTGCTTGGAGTCGCATTCTGCTTTTTCCTCTTTTGTATCACAGATGGAATCTTCTTCTTCGGTTGGATCGGAAAACTTGGAAACCTGCTGCTTGTGTGAAGCTTCTGTACCAATCAGTTTGGCAATATCTTGATGTGTAGCGCTTACGGTCTCTGTGCACTGTGTGCAGGACTCCTGAGCATCCACATACAGCTGTTGGTTTCGTGGATTGAACTGTGTGGCCAGGTCTACTTCCAGCATGTGGCATCGCACTTTGTGAACAGAGCAAGAAAAAAAAAAAAAGAAACTGTGAAAAAAAGCAGTAAGAATAAAATGTATTTGCCAAAAAACAAACAAACCCAAACAAACAAGGCGCCGCATAAACAAACAATAAATGTAGCGGTTTCCAACCTTCCATTTATCTCAAAACTATTGAAAAAGGTTGTTCTGTTACAGCTTCTAAAGCATCTGAATGAAAATGGTCTGCTGGAGACAAACCAATCGGCTTACCGCATGTATCACAGTACTGAAACTGCTCTGCTTGCTGTAACTGACTTACTCTTGACTAACATGGATCAAAATTTTGTTTCCATTGCTGCCCTTTTAGACCTGTCTTCTGCTTTTGATACTATCGATCATGACATTCTTCTCAAACGTCTTTCCACTTCCTTTGGTATCAGATCAAATGCTCTCCGGTGGTTCAAGTCATACCTTAGTGGACGTACACAGTCTATTACTGTTCAAGATCTCTACTCAAAGCCATCTCCATCACTTTTTGGTGTTCCACAGGGATCTGTTTTAGGTCCCATTCTTTTCACTTTGTACACTCCGCCACTCTCCTATATCATTCAGAAACATCACTTTGACTATCACAAATTTGCTGATGATACAGAATTTCAGACAGCTGCAGTCGCTTTTAATTTCCAGTACATTTCTCAGCAAACTGTGCAGTGTAGGCCTTCAGTGAGATGAAATCATGGATGAACAAAAACAGACAAGTTAAATGAGAAAAAGACTGAACTTCTTGCCATCAGTGACTATGTTGTCTTTCTGAGATAAGACCTGATCCTCTAACTCTCTCTTCTGAATCGGTGCCTTTTCAATCCTCAGCAACGTATTTGGGCGTCCATCTTGATGAGACACTATCTTTGGACAAGCACATTTCTTCTGTCTGCCAGTCTGCTTTTTATCATCTCAGAAGAATCAGTTCAATTCGATCATATCTTTCTATAAACGACACAGCACGACTTGTCGTGTCCTTTGTACTGTCAAGACTGGACTATTGTAATGCAATTCTTGCAGGTCTCCCATCCTTTCCTATTAAGCGCCTTCAGAGGGTACAAAATAGTGCAGCTAGGCTGGTTTTCAGAAAGCGAAAAGACCACCTCTGCAACCAGCCTATTGAAGCAGCTCCACTGGCTCCCTGTGGAAGCAAGAGTAGAATATAAACTAGCTATTATGGCTTATCGGCATTTTGATGGTACTTTGCCTATCTATCTCTCTTCTGTGCTTAAAACATATAGGCCTGAACGCAGTCTTAGGTCAAGCAGCCAGAAGCTTCTGGCAAAATCAAAATCCAAAACCATAGGACACCGAGCCTTCCGTTGCCAGGCCCCACTTGTCTGGAACGATCTGCCTTTTCCTCTCCGCTGTTCATCATCTCTTTCTTCTTTCAAGGCTGGCCTCAAAACTCATCTTTTTGATAAATACTACCAGTAATGAAACATGATTTTTGATCTTTGTGATTCAGTAATGTATATATTAGTACTTGCTTGCAACAGATGTGCTAGTGTGTGTGTGTTGGGGGAGGGAGAGGGACTAGGAGTGGGAGTTAGTGTAATTGAACACTAGGCATAGGGCTGATTGGGAAAAATGAACTAATGAATGTAAGGCGCAGTGAGTCTTTACCTATGTGTAGGAGAATAGCGCTATATAAAAGTCATATATTATTATTATTATCATCATCATTATTATTATTATCGGTATATATATATATATATATATATATATATATATATATATATATATATATATATATATATATATATATAATTTATATGTTTGTCATATTGGCAGATGTGATGCGTCTAGTGTGTCAGCTTCAGCCTGCACCGCTGGCTAGCACTGCTGTGCGAAAAGAAGAGCAGAAGGCGTAAGTCTCTTCCTGTCAGTACATAGCCTCTCCATCAGCAAGCCCTACGCTGTGCCTCCTCGTGGCGACAGGCGGTAACTGAGCACCTCACGGACTCAGGCTGAATCTCGTAGGACTCGGAGGAGGTCTGGCCCCCAGACGTGAGGCATGCAGGCCCACCGGCGTGTGGATACGCCCTGGTGCCCACGAACCAGACCCCCAAGCTTTGGGTGAATAGCTCCACTGCCTTGTGGACATCTCGGGAGAGAGTAAGGCTAGCGGAGAGACCGTACACAAACCGATGGAAGGCAACGGGAAACCACCATCGTCATTTTTCCCAGGTTATCATGGACAACAACAACAAAATCAAAGACAACGACCTATGGAGCAGCTTCGTCCGGTAGGGACCGTCATGCGGCGCAGGTGACACCAGACCGTCAGCAAGTTACTGCGAACCCTAAACTCAGATTTAAAAACATCAAAGTTGCAACATGGAATATAAGAACACTGTTGCAAAAGGGTAAATTAGAAAATATCAAGACAGAGATGGAAAAACTTAACATTGGTATTTTAGGACTAGGGGAAGTGAGATGGAAGGGGGCAGGCATGATAACATCAGGTGAATACACAATGATATACTCTGGTGGTAACTCACATGAAAGAGGAGTAGACATCATGATGGACAAAGACAAATCAAAACAGTTAAGGGATACTGGGCTGTGTCCGACAGAGTTTTGCTGGTCAAGTTGGGAGGCAAACCATTTGATATCAATATCATTCAGGTGTATGCACCAACATCCGCAAGTACTCAAGAAGACATCGACAACTTCTACGAAGTATTAGAGATGGCCAAAGTCCAATGTAAATCACAAGAAGTTACTGTAATAATGGGAGATTTTAATGCTAAAGTGGGACAGGATAGGGTGGAGGATATAGTTGGACCTCATGGCCTTGGTACGCAAAATGAAAGGGGTGAGAAACTTGTAGAATGGGCACAGATGAATGAGTTTATAGTAGGAAACACCTGGTTTGAGCAACCTAATAGAAGAAAATGGACTTGGATGAGTCCAGGAGATAATACCAAAAATCAGATTGACTACATCCTGATCAACAAAAGATTTAGAAATTCTTTACTGTCAGCAAAAACACTACCAGGCGCAGACTGCAACAGTGACCACAATCCTGTAGTGGGAAGATTTAGACTGAAATTGAGGAAAAGGAAACAGACCAAAAACAATATCAAATTAAACCTTGGACTCTTAAAGACCGATGAATTGACACGTAAAAAATTTAATGTACATGTTTAAAACAAATTCAGTGCTCTGGAAGACGCTCGTGACAGTGAGGAACAAAGGACAAAGTTGAGGAATTCGATAAATGAAGCTTGTGAGGAAATCCCTAAGGCAGATAGAAAAGCAAAAAAGAACTGGATGACTAATGAAATTTTGGGCTTGATGGAGGAAAGGAGGAAGGCAAAGAGAAATGAGGAGATCTACAGGAAGATAAACAAGGAGATCAGGAATAGGTGCAATGAAGCTAAGGAAGCTTGGCTGAAAACAAAGTGCAAAGAAATGGAAGACCGACACAAAACGAATCCTCAGGGTATGTACAGACGAACTGAAGAAATTGTCCACAGAAAAAATACATGCACATCAACTGGTTGCTTGAAATCGAAAGATGGCACGCTTATCATAGAAAAAGACAAAATATTAGACAGCTGGGGAGAGTACATTCAAGACCTTTTTGAGGATGACAGAAACGAATAAAACATTATAAAAAAGAACTTTGAAGGACCACCCATAATGAAAGATGAAGTTAGAGCGGCACTGAAAAAGATGAAACCGGGAAAAGCCCCAGGACCAGACAACATTGCTACAGAGATGATTGAAGCCCTGGAGGAATTTGGCATAGAAAAAATAACAGTCCTCCTAAATGAACTTTACGACACTGGAAAAATCCCCAAAGATATGTCAAAATTAATTTTCATTGCACTTCCAAAGAAGACAGGACTATAGAATGCGAACTCCATCGCACAATCAGTTTGAAGAGTCATGTAACAAAACTCCTGTTAAGAATAATCATGATGAGGACAAGGAATAGAATCAAAAGAGAAATAGCAGAAGAACAGTGTGGATTTGTGGAAGGGAAAGGAACTATTAATGCCATATACATCCTAAGAACTATCATAGAGAGGTCAAATGAGATGAATAAGGATATGTATTTATGCTTTGTTGACTACACCAAGGCTTTCGATCGGGTAAGACATGATGAATTGATCACCAACTAGAGAGACTCAATGTTGATGGAAAAGATCTACGAATAATCAGAAATATGTACTGGGAACAAACAGCTGCAATGAGAATAGAAAATAATGTAAGCTCTTTCCAAAATATCAAAAGAGGAGTCAGACAGGGTTGTTTTGTCATCAGATCTGTTTTCACTTTACCGCGAAAACATCATGAGAAACCTAGAAGAAGACCCTGGATTAAAGGTTGGAGGGAAAATGATAAACAACATTCGATACGTAGATGACACCGTGCTAATTGCAGAAAGTGAAAGCAAAGAAAACAAACGAGACAGTCTTGATGGAGGCAGATACAAGTAGATCACTCATAAGGAACATTAGGAAAAGACAGGCAACATTTATAGGCCATTTTATGAGGAAGGGGGATTTGGAACACCTGGTCACAACGGGAAAGCTGGAGGGAAAGAGAGCACCGGGTAGACCCAGGGAGAAAATGCTGGACGGACTTGCAGAGTGGCTGGGGGCGGGGAGGGTGGGGGAGATGCTAGGGGCAACGAGAGATAGAGACAGATGGAAGTCCATGATCGCCAACGTATATGTTTGTGTGTGTGTGTGTGCGCGCGCGCGTGTGTGTGTGTGTGCGTGTGTGTGTGTGTGTTTGTGTGTGTGTGTGTGTTTTGTGTATGTGTGTGTGTGTGTGTGTGTGTGTGTGTGTGTGGTGTGTGTGTGTGTGTGTGTGTGTGTGTGTGTGTGTGTGTGTGTGTGTCTGTGTGAGTGAGTCTGCACGCACGCGGGCACTGCTTGTTGTTGAATGCACACGAGTTTTAGATGTCAGTAAAGAGTACGGTAAATGACCAATAGTACTATAGCTTGAACAAACTCCATCAGTTAGTTTTTTTCTTTCGTTTCGTCCTTTCTTCCTTTTCATTTTTTGTTTGTTTTTTGTTCACTGGTTCCTTTTTCCTCCCAACACTTTTATTCAGATTTCGCAACCCGTCACATAATCATCACAAAAAGAACAAGCTGTTGAAGTACTTATTTTGATCTTTTGGAATGTGGATAAGGTATTAATTATATATTCTCTACAGCTCTTGCTATTTCATTTTATATTTTAAAAGAAAGAAGAGAAAGAGGGAGAGACAGAAATACAAAACTGTATTATGGTTGTACATGGCTAAACAAAGCCTCGCTAAGAACAAACCACGCAACAGTTAATACGATAAACAAGCAGCACTTATTTTAAACAATACGAGCAAATAAAAATCAAATTAGTTGTGAAGCTTCAACTGGCAAAATACACAAAGAGAATAAATGAACACCAAACGTGAAATTTCAACTTGCATGAATGATATACATAATACACAGGGAATATATGAACATCAAATTAACCATGAAGCTTCAAATGGCATGTATGATACACATGAGGTAAGAAAAGAATAAACCAACATGAACTGAATTCAGAAGTTTAAACAGTATACATACACATCTTGACTCGCGTAAGTCACAATCATTCTAAATTGTACACTGAGTAAGAACAAAATTCATATTCACAAACATGTGGCTCGAACCAGGAGTCCCTGGCCTGAGGAGAGCTCCCAAAGAGAACTCGTACTCAGGCTGTCGATTCTCTACCTACACTGACTGTATCCATTTGACTTAATCCATATGTGCCGAGTGTAAGGGCCTCTTGTTCCTTAACCTGAAGGCCGTTACACTATTGATGACTTCCTAACAATATTATACACCAGCAGTGACTGAAGAACTATTTTGGAAAACTCACCACTTGTTTTTAACACCTTCAGTCGGAGTTCTTCCAAATCTCTGTTACACGAATCCAGCACATCTTGGGCTGGGTCATAGATGTTGCCTCTTTCGAACGACCGATGTTCAAGTCGATCTCTGAAAACAGAAGAAGCAATACCATGACAATACTTCTTAAAGGACTCAACTTTCCTCTCTCTCACGCTCTATACACACACACACGAGAGCACATGTAGAATTTTTAACATGATGTAGGGTCGCCAACGCCATGCGGCAGGGCACCTGATGATGATGAGGGTTATATGTAATGAATAACTATTCTCTGAAAGTATGTTGTGTGTACATGCAGATTTTTCAAAACCAGTCTTGTATCTCACGTTCAGCATATGAAGACATTCTTATGCAACTTTAACGAATACACACGAACCCTCCTCTTTGTTTAGTGTGCAGAACAGGAAGAGACACAGTGAATATATTCATGAAGCTGGTAAGAGTCGACTAAGTAGCCCTAGTCTTCCCAATAAGCCCACAGCACAGTAAACCCTCAGTAGGAGCGGGTTATGGCTGAAAAAAACAACAACAACAACAACAGACAAACAAACAAAAAATCCATACTGATATGAACTGATGGGGCTTTGAACCTCCAACCTCCAACTCATCATTCCATTTTGCTTACCACTTTACCAAGTTCATTGGTGATGAAAAGTCTGAAATTAACAGTAACTACAGATAAAGTTGTCACGTCATTGACAGAAAAACACGACGTTAAAATGACATACAACACAGCAATATCGACTTCAAGAAAACATTCGACAGAGTTTGACAGGATATACTCTGGCAACCCATGAAAGATTTCAACATGAAAAATTGAATCCAGGTCACTGAGGTGTTGAATAAGAACTCAAGTAGCGTTGTGCTTCTATACAATCAACTGGAAAAGTTCTTTCAAATCACAATAAGAGTAGCCCAAGCGAAAAATATCTCTAGCGTCAAACATGTTCAAATCTTGTTTTGTTTTTAACGGTGAAAACTACAACTTTCTTATCACTACGTTTCCAAAAAGTCATCTTCTTTATAAGTTACCTATAATGACTAAGATGGAAAAAAAAAAAAAAGGGGGGGGGGGGAGGGGGCAAAACAGTAAAGGCAAAAAGTTATTACGTCATACGTGTCTGCAATATAAAACACTATTCACGGACATAAATCAAATCAAGTGAAATCACACACACACACACACACACACACACACACACACACACACACACACACACACACACACTTTGATATGATATGAATTTTTGAAAAAATACAGCCGTTCAACTTTCCCCGTACACAAAACGCCATTTGGTCATACTTTTGTCCAGTATAAAATACTAATCGCAAACACAAAGAAATCAAATTAAGTAAAATCAAATACCGAAAAAGGTAAAACCTGGAAATATTACGCATTTTTATAATACGCGTAACAACATTCGCACATCTCTCCCCTTGACATATGGGTGTTACAAAACACGATCATGTACGTAACTAAATGCTATCCTTTATTAATGATTAAAGTGATACATGACAAGCCGTCTGCTTTGTATCATTAGTATCCGGTTTGAAAATAAAAAAAATTTTCTTCAGATCTGTGTGAGATACTTTGCTGCTTCCGTCTGTTTCGGTTACAAGCCTACCAGGTTGGAAAAGCAATCATGCAACACAAGACACACCTTACAATTTATGCAGGCTGCCTGCCAGTGTCCATGTAATACAGGAGAACAAATACACTGGCGTCTGTACGGAAGTGTGTCATAAAAACTGTGATAGTTTTTTTTTCAGCTTTCGATCAACAGCAGAGTTCTTTTTCTTTCTTTCTTTTTTAATGTCTTTTTCCTTTTTTTGGGGGGGGGGGGGGGGGCAATGTGGTCTCCGGTTTACCTTGGTAAGAGTCTCCCCTCATTGTCTTTCTTTAGTTTTCATTATATTTGGAGCCTAAAGGTTTGGCCATGCCATGTCTTGCTTTTGTTCTGTTTTTTTTTTTTTTTCTGGTAGATTTTGTACAGCACACTTCGTGTCACTGGAATCTGATTCTGCGGACGATCCCTTTTGATCAACATCAAGATGATGGGACTTTCACCATTAAATTCCACTGACATAGTATCACTAGTACAATCTGTCTTCAAGAACTTTCGACTGGATAGTGTCTGCCTTGGCAGCAATGACGGTAGCCTGTGGATCATACACGCCTAATAATAGTGGCTCGTTCACTAGAGTGTTTGAACCAGAGAACTACAATCAGTGACATTACAAATTTCTTGTCTGCATTGTGTCTGGACCATGTGCTTCATTGTAAAACAAAGATACTGACTGTTCTTCTGTTTGACCAACAGGCATCAGCTTGTTTCCATGTATCACGAAGTGGTTCATGGTTGGAAAGCACTCGCTCTGGCTGATTAATGTGACATTAATCGTCAGTAAATTCGGACGTAATATAGGTACAAATTTAGAAAAATAGAAATCCTCATAAATTATTCACACATACTCTCTACACATCTCCATCATGCTCTCCATATCCATACTGAAAATAATTGCAAACATATCTATTAATAGTATTGTTATGTAAAAAAAACAACAACAACAACAACAACAAGAAAACGTAGGCACTGTTTATTTTCTTCGAGCAACAAACACAAGTATGTGCAGGAATAATGTCACTCTAGTGCTATGGAAGTGACAGTTAAACTCCTAAGGGTTGATACGTGGTAGTCTTCTTTTCTATCTCAAAGCCTTTTTATCACGAAAACCTTATAATGTCATTTACGTGATTTGCTAAGTTCCTTCCTTTCCTTTGGTGCCCACGATCTTGAGGATGATCATTCCGGCACATAAAGGGGGGTTGTAGACACAGTCCATTCGTAAGCTCCGATCATTTCACTATTCTCATTGTCCGTAGACATTGCTGAAATCCGTTACAGTAAGGGCCACGTGGTGTCCAGAAACTCACTGTTGGGCGGAGGCTCGCGACACAAAAGCATCGACTGTTGCTGCCTCTACTGTTTCATTGGGAAGATGGTTCCAGTCCCCAACAGTCCTGGGTAGAAATGAGCCACCTCTGTTCTGAGTTCTGGTGTTGATGAGGCAGAACTGCTGGTTGTGGGTACGGCACTGTCGTGGTGTGGGTGGGACTAGCTTGCTCCGGATAATTGGGCACTGGATTAGTCCATTGTGGATTTTATAAATGAACCCCAGGCGTGTGGTTCTTCTTCGCTGCTCAAGAAGCGTTATGACGAAGTGCGCACATTCGAGTTTTCCCACACTACGTCATAACGGATATTTCTAAAACAAAAACAAATTCGTACATATATAAACAAACATTGTTGTACGAATGCGAAGCGTGGACAGTCAACACACAAAGTCGGACCAAGATTGAGGCAGTCGAAATGTGTGATTTCTAAGAAGAATATTGAGAGTTCCATCGAAAACAAACAAACAAACAAGCAAACAAACAAACGAGACGGTCTTGTAAGAGGCAAAAACAAAAAAGAATATTTATGAAGATTTGGAAAAGACATGCAACATTTATAAGACTTTTATAAGGCAAGAGAAATTTGACCACCTCCTCACAACGGGAAAGCAGGAGGGAAAAAGAACACCAGGCAGACCCAGGGAGAAAATATTGGACAGATTTGCCGAGTGAATGAAGACAGAAAATGTTGGAGATGTACTTGCAGTGACAAAAGATTCGTGTGGAGGGAATTGATCATCGCCAATGCCATACGGCAGGGTACATGATGATGATGACGTCATAGCGGTCAGTTTGGTCACTTTAAAGCACTGGGATAGGTTAAAAAACGCGCCAAAAATCAAGGTAGGCTATCCATCTACGTTAAAATGTCATTTCGCGCCAAACGGTCGCTTCGGGCCTACACGGTTGCACGATTAAACCAACGATTTATGAACTGACTTCCCATTAGGCAACTGATCTAGTCTAGAGCTACGTGAACCTACTAATTTAGTAATTTACGAATCGGAATATCAGATCTGGATTTAAACGATACAATACTTAGGATAACTAGCATTACATAGTAGATCTATAGGTCTGAACATCCAAATAAAATCTAAAATCAAATCTAGTAGTGGAATGTAAATGCGGAATGAGAACATCAATTTTATGATAAGCATACTAGATTATACAAGTCGGTGGCATACTACATGCTTTCGTCTAGAGTCGACTTTTCGACCCCAGATTCGAGTAAATGTAATTTGAAAAGTCCCAGTAACTTCTTGTTTATCAAATGTCATGTTCACAGTTACCGACTTATCGCTGTTGTTGAATCTTGACTACATTCTAAGCTGAACGTGGTCAGTTCCATAACGATGCAACTAGCGTCCTCAGCGCAGATCAGGCCTACCGTCTGCTCGATATCACCGAAAAAAGTCCCTTCCAGTGTGATAAGCCAGTTTAGGCCTAATTTGCACATTTGCTCAAGAATACACGCGCACACAGAAATGAGTGATTACGTATTGCTTTGACAGCGCGGAGGTAACTAAGTGAGAAGAACTCAGACCACTTCACCAGTTTTCACAAGACTGTGTACAGAAGCTAGCAGAGTTTCGGGCAGGTGATTATATTGCGTTTTTGCAATAACCGTTTTGCATTCATTTGCAATTTGAGAGTTACTGTTGGAACACTTTAATGAGCCTTGGTGCGATTCCCACAAACCCAAAACAACCACGAATAGTCCACTTAGGCGCTACTTCGCAGGCTGCGGCGGACACTGTCCGAGAGAACGTCAACCTCAACGAAACTTGAGTTTGGTCATTTCCCCTGCTGTGCAGGTTGGTGTTACTGACAGTGACAGATAAGCTTAAAAGCATTCGTTTTATTCAAACGTTAGTAAATTTTATGTGGTATTTCGAGGACCCTCACTTATTTCTTGTGATCATGTAGCCTATAGATCTAGTCATGTAGACTACTGATTAGTTCCTCTAACCGACTTTGTTTATAAAAAGTTCACTGTAAAATTGGAAGGCTTCTTCTTCTTGTGTGTGGCCACAATCAACACTTTGATTATTTTGCCACAGAATAGGGGGTTTCCACGAACCGGCTGCCTGACTTGAGGAGGTGACACATATTTAGATATTGAATTGACGTTTCCATCATTCTGATGGTGACACCAAACGGGCCAAACCGTCATCAGTTACTGCGATCAGATTAAAAGATATAAAATTGCAGTATGGAATGTCGGAGCAAAGCTTTCGAAGGGAAAACTAGAAAATGTCAAGATAGAAATGGAACGATTGAATGTCAGTATTTTAGGAATAGGAGAGGTGACATGCCACATGGCCATGTCATATGGAAGGGTGCAGGCGTGACAATATTGTTAGTTTAGTTTAGTTTAGCAGGGACATAACACATTAGCCATTTGGCTATTTCAAGTCCCATCATTTTTCTTTTTCTTTTTCTTTTCTAACACTCATAGTCAAGGTTTGTCGTACGCCCAGTTTTTTTGATGATTCATTCATCATATTCGTATTTAAGTTCAATGTAATGTTTCCAATGGTCAAGCTGGTTTCTAAACGAGTTTGTGTTTTGTGCTCTTTTAATTTAGTTTGGTAATTTATTCCATACATGTGAAATTCTATTTGTAAAATAAAACTTTCTAATGTTAGTCTTGCAATATTCTATAAATATTTTATCAGTATTATTGATTTGTCATAATTTGTCAGTTTGAAAAATTGTCTTCTATCTACGTCATCTATATTGTTAAAAATCTTGAAACTTTGGATCAGATCTCCCCTCATTCTTCTTGCTTTTAAACTGGGTAAATTTAGTAATTCTAATCTTTCTCTATATATATGAATAATTTTGAAAACCATGAATTAGTTTAGTAGCTCTTCTTTGTATCTTTATCAATGCTGACTGTCTTTTAAGATGTGGAAACCAAATAGTATTACCATACTCCAAATGAGGCCTCACTAAGCCTTTGTACAAATATAAAAATGTCTCCCTGAGCAAGCATAAAATTACTTTTTCCTTTATTAATTAAAATTGTATATTCTGGTGGGAACATAGGCCTATGTGAAATATGGTTAAGCATTATAATGGACAATGACAAAAATCTGTTGAAGGATACTAGGTTATATCAGATTGCATTTTACTAGTTATATTGGAGGACAGGCCATTTGATATTACTATTGTCCAAGTATTTGCAGTAACATGCGCAAGTACTGACAAAGAAATTGACAAATACTATGTAGAATTAGAGCTGGCCAAGGCTAACTGTAGATCGAGGACCTTAACAATAATATTGGTAGATTTTCATGCCAGAGAGAAACCGGAAAAAGTAGATGACATAGTTGGACCTTGGACTGGGAGTGGGACAGGAAAAGGTAGATGACACAGTTGGGCCTTGTGGCCTTGGAAAGTGAGATGAAAGGGGAGAGAAACTTGAGTGGGCACAAGTAAATGGATTCGTGATAGGAAACACTTGGTTTGATTCTTTGAGCAAACTTACAGTAGAAAATGGACGTAAATTTACAATATTACTGACTATAAAAGTATAAGAGTTTAGAATATGCCTCTAAACTGCTTTAATTTATTAAAATGTGCTTGGCTTCAGGGGCCAACCCCCCAATAGGGGTGTTGCCTGTACACACTGCCAATGGCGGGGCAGCCCCTGGTCCGTTGCCTATTTCAGTTTGTTTACCCCTGCATTTACCACTTGTGGGATGGGATTGCAATGCTTATGCTTAGTTCTTCACTGACATTCTGCCCCATTATTTCCGTCGTCTTCAGACTGTTGACAGGGTCAGATTCTGGGCAAGCATGAGCTACAGAGCTTAGGCTGCATCATAGCAGGGAACGTCTCTGGGATCAGGACCTGACACACTTAGGTCTTTGCTTTGAAGCACACAAGGACAAAAAGATTGCTGTCAGACCTAGTATGTAGGTATACTATCATCATCATCATCATCGGGTGCCCTGCCGCATGGCGTTGGCGACCATGGACTTCCAACCATCTCTATCTCTCGTTGCCCCCAGCATCTCCCCCATCCTCTTCATCCCCAGCCACTCTGCAAGTCCGTCCAGCATTCTCTCCCTGGTATACTATCATCAGATTGAAAGTGTACCACAGTACAAGGGAAGAAAAGGTAACGCAGAGAATTGGGACCAAGACGTAACACTGCTTCACTCCATTTTGAATGGGGAATGGCTCTGAGGATGATCTAATTCAGTAATTGCACTGTCCCCAGCATGCCATCACTGGGCATCTGATCTCCAGGAGTGTAAAGAGGTGTTTCAAGTTTCCTGCTAACCAGATCAAAAGCTTTGGTCAGGTCGAAGGGTGGTTTTTATTCCCAGCTCATCTTTTGTAACTCCTTGAGTGAGAATATTAAGTCAGTAGTGGATCTCTCTGCCCTGAAGCCACATCAACACTTGGGATAGACGCAGTCTGCTAATGTCTGCAGCTTTTTCAAAACCACTCTGGCAAAAGCCTTGTTGATGATGCTGAGCTGTGATAAGATCTGTAATTATTACAGTTGCTGCCGTCTCCTGTATTCTTGTACAGCATGGCAGCACTGGCAGAGTAGCTCATTGAGCTGACTCGAGGCTTGTCCATGATCACCATACACATGGCACCTGTGACGTTGGTGCATATGGAATTCATTCCGAGCACGGAAATGTCATCTTGAGAAACTGAAACTGAAAGGAGCACTGGTTTCCCACACTATCACATGAGCAAGGATGCTGTCTTTGCCTGTGCCTTTATGTGAGCAAGTGAGTTGATGGCCTTACTGTGTTTTTCTTCAGAAGGGATTAGGTCCAGCTCATCGATGACAGGTAAGGCAGGATGCTGGCAAGGCCTGACTTGGTGTCCATGTTCTCGGTGCAGTACAGGTTGTTGTTGTTTGGCAAGGTCTGTGATGACTGTGCTGTTCCCTGACTTCGGCTAAGCAATCTTTCTAGCAGTAAACCCAAAGGCATATCTTCAACCTCTTAATACATTCAACGCATGATTGGATATTCTGATACAGGGTCTACCAGTAGTTGTTTGCACAGTGCCTAGCCGTCTGTTGAACATTTTTGCTGTTCTCTGTATAGCAAAGCTTGTTTCTGATGGATCATCCTCTTTTGGCATTGATGGCATATTCCATCTCCAGCGTTGACATTACCAAGCAGAAAGATGTGCTCAGTTTCTGGAATCTTGTTGAGGGTAACTGCCTAGTTTAATAATTGGGTCCTGTGTTTTCATGTGTATGGATTTTTCAGGTTTGGAGGGATAGAGACTATCGTGAATTGACTGTCTTGTTCTTCCCTTCCAATTCCTTGCAAGTTGGTAACTAAGCAAGCCAGGTGCTAATATTTGTTTATACAGCTGTCAGTATTGTTATATTAGAAATTGAATTTGGTTTTAACATTTTCTTATCCCTGTTCCAGATTCACACAAGATGGCCATGGATCTGGAAGGGTTGAAACGCAAATTGACAGAAGGTTATGAGCGAATCAACAAAATGAAGAATTCTGTTTCAAAAGTAGAGACTTGTAGAACCGAACTTAAGGCCAGAGGAGAGACGGCCATTGAAGAGGTTACAACGATGATGAGTAATATGGCACAGAAGTTACATCTACTCCAGCAGTGTATCGAAGCTAGCATTAAAAGTGCAGTGGCAGAGCACGGGAAGCAGCTAGATGCCAAGAAAAGTGAAATCCATGATGGTTATGCCAAGCTAGTGAAGGTCTGTGTTGAGGCAGACAAAGTCCTGAGGGGAAGAACTGAAGAATTACTTGGAAGATCTTGTCAGCGTCTCTTCAGCAAGTTTGAAGCTGCAAATATTAAACTTGATGCTGCTGAGAGAGTAGATACAGAGGGATTAATTCCATTTGAGTTTCTGGACAATTCTGAAGACTTTTTGTCAAGCACTCATGTGGCCAGGTTCCATCATTACAATAAATTTGGGAGATTAATACTGATTGATGAATTTTGGGTGTCCCATCCAGACACAGATAACAACTCAGACAGGAGTAATGACACCACTTACTCAAGTTTAGTTCCCAAACTCTCAGACTTCCCAAACAATAGGCCAACAACAATCCGCAGATCTCCAGACAGGAGTGCTAGTGTATCCCCAAAGCAGTCACTTGAAACAATACAGGAGGTTCCAGAGGATGCTAGCCCTATTAAAGTAGACGAGGCTGATGACTTGAACAGCTTGCCATCAGGTGTAGATGTTGTTCGTATCTGTGAAAAAGATTTGTGTGCAAGTAGTTGTCGGTTGGAAAATTGCTACCAAGACATCGAGAGTACTGACGACTTGACAAATTTAATTCACCCACCACCAGGTTTCTCAAAACTGGAGGAAACTAATGTAAATGACAACAAAACTAAGTATTTAGCCCATAGGTCAAATCCTGCTTTCAGCACAAGTCCAAAGTCAGGTGTCAACAAAAGATACCAGAATGGTAGTGCTGTTCAGTTTACAAATGGTGTAGACAGTCAGTGCCAAGTTAATAATAGCACAAGTCGAAAGTTTTGTGCTGACAGTAAATGGCAAGCTCAGTCTGGTAGAACTGGTCAGTTTACAAATGGCATAAGTAGAAAACTGAATGCACACCATAAATGTCAAGCTGACAGTTATGTTCAATTTACAAATGGTGGCTGTCCTGGTAGGGCAGGGTTGGGGAAAATATCCAAAGCAAGAACAAATAGTGCTTGTGAAATTCCAGACAATGCTCCATTTTACACTGAATACAATTGTATGAATTGTTGCGCAGTATCAGTGCAGAGCTCAGGAAACTGGTCTAGGGTAGAAAACAAAACGTTGATTAAGTCGGCAGAAAGATCTAAAGATGATGATGACTTCATTTGGGATTCTGATGAATGTGGGGACTTTCCAGATTCAGAATTGGGTGCAGAAGTGAAAAATTGTAGGCAGTGTCAGAATGAAAAAGACTGGATCAAGTTAAATAATAAAACAACCAGAAAAGTTCCATGTGCAGTAAATTCAAAGATTGGCGCACACATAAAGACTGAACAAGAAAAGAGTGAGCAAGAAGAAGAGTCTGTCTCTTTAATATCAGAAAGAAGTGGGCATGAGAAATTAGTTCAATTGCAGCCATCAGGTTTTGTGAAATTTGATTCAGTATCTGACAGCAGTGGACCCAACAAATTGGCTTGGTCAAACAAGAATCCTATGTGTATGGTGTCCAATAGCAATGGGCTAGGCAAAACCACTCAGTCAAATGAGAATCCTACTTATCTGATCTCTAACGGAAATGGGCAGAATAAATTAGCTCAGTCAAATGAGAATCCTGCTTATCTGGTATCAAATGATAATGGGCTCAACAAATCAAGTTTGTCAAAAGAGAAGCCTGCTTACCTGGCGTCAAATGGCTATGGACACGGCGAATCTGCACGGTCAAATGGGAACCTTGCTTGTCCAGTATCAAACGATAATGGGCTGTGCAACTCGGACAAGTCATCCTTGTCAGCTGTCAGGAAACCACCTTGTTTAGAATCAAATAGTAATGGGCCCAGCAAATCAGTTGAGTCAGAGTCACTCAGGTCGAGTGTTGGCTTAAATGGGCGCCAGGCACCTGACAGCACATGGATTAAAAAAGAGAAATGTGACAGTGACCAGGAAACAAACGATGAGGTAAAAAAAGCAGCAATTGTGGTCAAGATGGAAGGAGATAGAAAAGAAACGGCTAAAGAAACAGATCAGACAGACATAAAATTAGTGATCAATCCCATTGAAGTGAAGAAGGAACAAAAAGTACTGCCCCAAAAAGCTTTGGAGATCTTTCGTCCAATCAAAACTCGAAGTAAGCGTTTAGATCTTAGCCACATGCTGCAGCCTGCCGGAGATGGTCTCTTTGGTACGTATGTGATTCTTGTTCTCTTTTTGTAATTTTGTTTTTGTATAAATAGTGTTGACAATTTTCTATGGTACAGTACTTAATGGACTGTTGATCTTCAAGAATGATTTGTGTGTTAAGACTATTTTCAAAAATGCAATGTTCCGTTTGCGGCTCTCAAGAAAAGGGTACTTGACTTGCAAAAGTCACAAAGTTCTATTGTGAACATGAAATGTGATACAGGAAATATTGCTTTGAATATTAAAAGTGCTTTGATAATATTGACTGAGTTGAGAAGGAAAAAAGGTGAGGTTTAGATTATTAAAATCAAAATGTAATTCAGATGCTCATCATGACGGTGACAAGAACGAAACAGTCTTGGGTGAAAGTGTGAAATTTTGACTTGCATAGATATCTGTCTTCAGTTTCGGTGTCACACAATTGCGTAAGATGTGTCCCTATGAGAGCAGACCTTGATGATAATGTAATGGCTTGACCAAAGAAAAAAAATCAGTGTGGTAATGAATCTTCTAAGTTCATTTGTTATCTTGCTTTTTTTTTTTTACTTTCCAGATGTTTTCTTAAGATGCCATTATGGCACTCAGTCATGATTCCATTTATGCTAACACCACAGATGCCATGTGAAGATTGTGGAAGAGTCCAAAATAATAACTGCAACTTAGTGCAAGTGTTACATAAGCCTGCTTATAAAAAAAAAATTCTGGCTGTGCGTTGGCTAGGTCATGAGGATTTTTTCTGGAAGGTTGTATACTTTTTCAGAAAAGAGATTGTCTTGTGTCAGCCAGAGGAAAGTATATCACTATATGTTTTTTACATGACTCATGAGTGTAGCTGTTTCTGGATGACTGTTCACCATGTTTTGTGAAAATGTATGGATCAAACCTTTGCTGTACTTCATGGGCAAAACTTTTAACCAGATATTCATTTACAAATTGGAAAACCAGTAACTATTGAGTTATGGAAGAGTAAGAAAAATTTTATGACTTTCTCAGCCTTTTTTTCCTCTTCTATATCAGTATATGCTTGCAAAAAATTGTAAACATGTGAAAAATAGAAACTTTAAAAAAAAATTTTCGAATCAACAAAAACCATCAAACTTGTATGTGCCATACTTTGAGGGTGAAAATTCATCCTAACTTTTGAAGGTTAATTTAAACTTGTTCAGTGGACATCTTGGGTGAATTTTCATGTATGAGGGAACTGACAGGCAACATGGACAGCGTAGGTGGCATTGAGAGCCATGAATTCTCTCTCTCTCTTTCTCTCCACCCCCCCCCCCCCCCCCCCCCACTTTTCCTCAACACACCGAAGAGAAAATAACCTTTTTTCATAACATTTGTGTGCGCGCGTGTGTACGTGTGTGTGTACGCATGTTGGTGTGAATATAGAAATGAAGACTGCAGATGATCAGAATGAAGCAAATGTAAATACCACTACCACGTAAACATGTTTTGTAATTATTATTTCACATGTCATTAACACCACAAAAGTTTTTACAGAGAGAGAGGTTAGTGCTGGAACAGAAAATGGTTCAGAAGGATCCGATAAACTATTTTTACAGGAAACAAAAGACATGGAATTGGCTTGGTTGAAAATGTGCGCACATGAACGCACATGCATACACATGCATCACACACAAACATGCACTTAAGAGTTTGGCAGTGATCACACAACCAGAAGAGATTTCAGTTAGTGCTTTCCTTTATATTCCATCTTCCAGGTGATGTTGCCAAAAAGATTGGAATAGATTGGCTTTTTTTTCATTTTTCTTCCATTGTTTGTAAATTGCTAGTATAGTGTATCTGTGATTTTGTTGTGTGTGTGTGTGTGTGTGTGCGTGCGCACGCGGGCAACTGCAAGGTTCTGCCTAATCTGCTCATTATTTCTACTACTTGGACATGTACATTTGATTTGAAGACCTACGCTGTGTTCTTCCACAAGTGTCCACTCCACAAAACTCGGACAAAAAAACAAAAGATGAAAAACCAAAAAGAGTAATTAACCAAAGTTGTTGCAAGTGTCTGAGCATGTAAGAAAGGAAAACAAGAAGTACATAGTAGTAAGCAATATATGTGTAAATAACCAAAGTTGTTGCAAGTGTCTGAACATGTAAGAAAGGAAAACAAGATATAGTACTTAGTAGTAAGCAATATATGTGTAAATAACCAAAGTTGTTGCAAGTGTCTGAACATGTAAGAAAGGAAAACAAGAAGTACATAGTAGTAAGCAATATATGTGTAATTAACCAAAGTTGTTGCAAGTGTCTGAGCATATAAGAAAGGAAAACAAGAAGTACATAGTAGTAAGCATATATGTGTAAATAACCAAAGTTGTTGCAAGTGTCTGAACATGTAAGAAAGGAAAACAAGAAGTACATAGTAGTAAGCAATATATGTGTAAATAACCAAAGTTGTTGCAAGTGTCTGAGCATGTAAGAAAGGAAAACAAGAAGTACATAGTAGTAAGCAATATATGTGTAAATAACCAAAGTTGTTGCAAGTGTCTGAACATGTAAGAAAGGAAAACAAGAAGTACATAGTAGTAAGCAATATATGTATGTGTAAGACAGAGGTAAGATCTATATGTGCGCATAAACAGCAGATCAGTTGAAGGAGATCTACAAACATGCACTTAGTGTGAAAAACAGAAAGATTTAAGTGAATGACTGGCCAGTTATGACTTGACTACTTCGTACTTTTCACTTGAGGTGTTTTAAGTACTTTTTACTTGAGCTGTAACACTAGTACAGATTGTATTACAGTGTAGGCCGCAAACATGTATTGGATAGTTCAGAGACTAGCCATATCTGATTCTTTATCCTTAAAGTATGGGGAAGGAGAGCACTGAATTATTACATTAAAAGATATGGGCGGATTTTTTTTTTAACCCATTTCGTATGTTGCGCAAGTGTATGTCAAAGTCATAAGTTTTCACCCTCAAGATTGCCGTGAGACTTTCACGATACAAGCAGTTACGGGTTATATTATAATAATCACCTAGGGCATACAGTGTGTGATGGTTCTTCGTTAGCTTAGGGAATGTTTACCATAGTGTATGGTACACAAAAATTTAGCTGGTGTATGGCAAAGTTTAAGCAGTCACAATTGTATAAGTTTAGAAGTCCAAGCACAGAGGTCAGACTCATATGGACAAAAGAAAAAGTCCCCTAGAATTGGCACTTTTATATGAAAATAAACACTTTCTCACAAGCATCTTACATTATTTACATTGTCTTCAATGTTGTGACAGTCTACATTGTCCTCGTTTCATGTCAGATTTTATTTAAAGTGAAGTTTCATCAAGGTCAGAGTGACATGAGATTGAGAAGCACAAAACCGGGATTTTCTGGAATTTTGGTTTAAAAAGAGATATTGCTTTAATGTTAAAATAGTTTGACAGTCTTTTATTGATTTAAAGCTGTTTCGGTAGAATGGGGGTAGTTGGTTGCCCATTTAAAGCTGTTTTGGTAGAATGGGGTAGTTGGTTGCCCATGTAAAGCTGTTTTGGTAGAATGGGGTAGTTGGTTGCCCATGTAAAGTTGTTTTGGTAGAATGGGATAGTTGGTTGCCATGTAAAATGTGAACTATCCACTGTTCATGTCAGTTTCAACAAAGATGTGACTTTCCTTTTTGTGTAAATTGAACTTCGTGCAGGTCATACATCTGGAGCATTTGGTATTTTATTCTTCCACTCTGATAACTGAACATATCAGAATCAAACAATGACTGAATGTATAAGAATAATGGAATGCATTTTCTTGGGTTCCTAATTCATATTTTGAGTTGAATTTTGTCTTTTAAACATCTTTTTGAAAATATTTTTTCTAGTTTATTTTTGTGTGTGTATAATAATAACTTACTGGACTTTCCATCTTGTTGACAATAAAATTCCCTCAACAGCAAAAGCTTAACCATTTGACTCCCTCACCCTATCCACCGTCTTCTGCAGGAAGCTGGTGGGCAGGGTGAAGGAATCAAGGGGTTAAGTTTTTGCTTGGCTAGAATGGCTGACCAAGTAGGATGCTGGAAGACTGAGTGTGGGAGTCAAAGGATTAAGAAGTTCAGAACAATATACTTTAGTGTGTGTGGAATACAGGCACAGATTGACAGGCATGATTCTGTCAGTTAATAAAAGGAGGGATAAAATTTACTTGTTGGCATGTGTGTATTATGTACATGTTATGATATACCAGTATTTGTAGATGGAAAAGGGAAAAAGAGTAACAATAAAATCTGACCAGCCCATTTTTGACTTGCAAGTTGCATAGATAGCTGGGGATGTGCACTGAATTGATGAAATAGTAACATAATTGTAATAGTTATTGTAACAGAATTTGCCACACATACTTTGTTTTCTAGAAATCCATGCCAAATGCATAGAGAAGATACGAAATGATTTTGATCATCCCATTGGCGTATGCACCAACAGTAAAGGTGACGTGATAGTTGCTGACACCAAGAACCACATCATTAAGGTGTGCAACAATGGCCGAGTCATCAAGAAGATTGGAGGAGAACTCAGGGTATTGATTATGTATTTATTCACAATATTTGGTTCATAATTGGTGCAGCTTTTTCCATAAAAATCAGTGTTTTGATTCCAGATTCCTGAGTGTCTTGTTTGCAGGTTTTTAGAATTTTGTATTATCACTTCTTGTCACATTTTGACTGGGAATATTAATGTGATCATAATGGGAATGTTTTATATTACACAGTTTTGTCAAGTAGTGCATTTTTCTGACACACCGCGGGCTCCCCCCGTGGGCTCTTTCAGTACAGATAGTATCCCCACCCTCTGGAAATTCTCTGCCAGAAATTTCCTCTTTCCTGTCACTCTCTTTGTTTCTGCCTTTGCCCTTTGCTTTCTGTCATTTCTTCCTATCATTTTCTGGCTTACTGGTCCATTCACCTGTATGTGTTCGATAAAATCTTACATACTTTTTCTTAGGATTGATAACTGGGTACATGTATTAAGTACATTTTTGGCTCTAGGGAGGTGAGATATGCAGAAGCAATTTTAGGTAATTTATGCCTGTTTTTGTATATGTTATGGTGTGTTTTTTAAATCCCCTGTGCAATAAATTGGATGGAGTGTCAATGCCAGGGGCATGTCCATAGATTATGTGCGCTAATGCATTGATATGTGTACTTAATTTTCGTTTTTTTCTCCTGGTGAAGTTTTGTATATTTTGAAACGGTTATAGCCCTGATATGGCTCTAGGCTGTCAGCTGGGCTTTAAACACCACCACCACCGCGGTCTGGTTGGTGGTTTTGACATGACCAGGGACTCAAGACCTAACATTTCAAGTTCAATCCAGTACACAGCACTAAAACACTGGTTTCTTTGCTGCCCATCTTAGCATTTATGTTGTTCTGGTGGTGTCAGCTAATTGTTTCATAGGTCCCTTTCTCCCCCTCCTGCCTTCAAGACCATGTTTTGCATGGGCTCAGGGAGTCTGCCAGATAGTTGTTGGCAGATTTGGGTGGAGTTTATAAGTAGTTGTCTGAGTGCGATAAATCCTTTTTGAACAGGCTCCAGATTTTCATTGCCTAAATATTCATTGGTGCTAACTGTGGTAGATTTTTTTTCTTCATTGTGCATGCTGTCCAAAGTCTGGCATACCTTATTACCTGTCACTGAACATGTCATATGCTTTTAAAGATATTTTTACAGACATTGCTATGTTTCTTACATGGTGTGGAACAATTGCCATACCAGCAGTTGCCTGATTTTATAGACCATGCATCCTTTAGTCTGACCCAGTTATCAGTAAATAACTTGACATTTTTTCAACCTCCCTGGAAAAATTGGGGGTTTGGAATAGTGGGATATAGGGCCAATTGTAATTGACAAAAGGCAAATATTGTCTTGTATGTATATGTTGGGAATAAGTCTTAGACAAAGTATGTAAAGTGCTGGAGTTGTACAATGTCAAAGGCCAGCTTGAAGACAAATTGGAACCCTCTTTACAAACATGAGAGCAATTTAAACGACTGACTGGGTTTGGAGTTGCATCCAGAATGAAACACAGTTACAATGTGTGCTATCACAGCTATTTATGTACATGAACAAGATTATGAGAGAAACAAACCCAGACTCGGAGTCTTTGAACAAGACCATGGTTGCTGATGATCAAAGCTTAGTCTAAAAACCGGCATCCGCAGAACAGAGGTGATAGATCAGCAGAACATCAGGTAACCTTAGCATCAGCTTTAACTGGTCTGAACACGTGAATGAAATTAAATACCTCGGCAGCATTTTTGCTGTTGTGGAAACCAGACCCCAGAAAACAAATGGTGTCGATTATCAACTTGCACCTTCCTGAAAGGGCCAACATTGCTATTGAAACAACAGGTTCCATTGTCCATTCTCACCCTCGCGCTGACATATTGGTGCGAGACCTGGATCCTGACCAAGCCCATGCATATTGAAATGCATTGCTTGAGAAGAGCTGTCGGCAGGACCAGACGTGATGACATGATCAGAAACACTGAGAATGAGATAGAGAAAAGGTAAAAGCAACACCAGTTCATCGTATTCATATCAGCAGAGATTTAATAATTTTGTCATTACCAGAATGCAATCCAAACACTTGACTCAGTAACTATGCAACAAAAATATATTGGATTTGAAGTGCGAGGAAAACCAAGGAAGACCTCAATCTATGGTGTAAAGAAGACTTGATGTCACATGGCATTTCTCGTCATCAGGCCTTTTAACATACTGCTGACCATAACTTTAGATAACACCCAGGATGGTACAAGCTGAGAGATAAAACAAAGATGATGTATATTTGAGTATCTGATTCTTTCTTCAGGGCATTTCTAAATTCTTACTGGATATATCTTCATCAGTTAGTTTTTTGTTTTGTTTTGGTATACCAAATTACAAAAGCAGATATTGAAATTATTTTCCCTGTATGCTGATTATACAGATGCACCGCCCGTCTGCTGTTGTGGTGAATGAGAAAGACGATATATTTGTGAAGGATGACAACTGCCTGTACCATTTTGATGCGGAGGGTCGGTTCATCAAAAAGATGGGAAATAGGATGATGAATGCACCGTACGGTGAGAGATGGGTCTCCATTTTCTTTTGATTAGTGTAATTGTTAGCGTCTTTAAAGTTACTGTCAATATTGACATGCTCATTTGGGTTTTGGATAAACATTTCAGCCTTATATTTGGATGCAATCTTCTCGTTGTTTTACGCTTTTAAGCTATGTGACTGCTTCCTGAACATTGTTGAATCAGGTTTGCATATTTGGTTTTTGTTGTCCAGTTTTCTATGACATGTTGTGGCAGTATCTTGTGCCCCTCCTTGAAGTTGCCCAGTAATACCCTAGCCAGGTTTGTTCTGTTTCAGTGCAAATTCCAGAGTTTTCAAGAAGTCGATACTATATGTATATCAGTATTGGATCACACACAGACCACCTCCAGGTTTTCTGTCCAGGAAATATGACAACAAAGAAAGACAGCAACCTTGCCAATTTCTGTCATTAAAGACAAACCAAGACCTCACCCAAACTAACCAAGCAAACAATGAAGAACCTGACAAAAAAAAAAAAAAAAATTCAAATCTAACCTTCTGTATTGATTGCAGGCAAAGAGGGACATGCATGTGGATTTTTGTCTATATAAACATGTTTTCATCCCTCAGTTAAGCTTAAAGGAGAGTCCTGATATTATTTTCATCTTAGGTGGTGGTCATGTTCACATACATAACATCACATGATTTGCATATCTTAGTGAAATATAAATGACATTTGCAGTTAAGTTCCCCTGTGTGATAAATTGGACAGAGTGGTCAGTGCCAGGGGCATGTCATTGGATTATGTGCATGAATGCATTGATATGTGTACTTAATTTTCTTTTCTTTTTTCCCTGTTGAAGTTTTGTATGTTTTGAAGCAGTTACAGCCTTTATATGGCTCTATGCAGTCAGATGGGCTTTAAACAACAATTGCAGTTAAGTGTGTAAAAAGATTTTGTATGTACAAGTATTAGTTAGTGGGTAATTAAAAACAAATTGTGCAGTTGTATTTCAGTTGAAGTAAATTGAGCTTACAGACATTATCATTATAAACCATTTAATGTTGGGTTAACGTTATAGATAATTGACTTGCCAGTGGACATATATACATATGTGTATAAATCCAGTGAGAACATAAAAAAGAATAAAAACAAGATGGGTTTGATGATTTTGTTTCTTTATATATATATTTCAGGTCTTGGGATGACAAAAAATGGAAAATTGGTGGTTGTGGATGCAGTGTACGGAAATGGCCGTATCCATATTGTTGAACAGAATGGAGCCATTGAAACATACCCTTATCAGCCACTGCGCAGTCATCTTGAAGACTCCAAATGTCGCTTTCTTGCTGTGCATGGAGATAATGTTCTCACCAGCGACTTGGGTGAGTGATATTGATAAGATGTTAGACTGATAATTGAGAATGAAACCCAGTTAGATGTTGATTTGTGTCATGTGTCAAATGTTATGGTGCTGTATTAACAACATACCTTGTTTCACAGTGACTCCCCCAGTACGGATAACTTGTACATTATGAAACAGACATGGCATTTATCTTTTAAAAGTGTTGGTACATGATAAAAGCAAATGATACTAATAATTTAAAAAAAATTTTTTTATTGCCTGTGGCTGTAGATAGTGTTAATGCACAAAAGTTGGAGCTTATTTCACGAAATTGGATTGGGTTAAGAGACTTTGATTGTAAATTCATGAGAAGTAGAGGTTTATTTGAACAAGTCTGTCAAGATGAAACAACATGGTAATATGAAATGAGGTTTTGGAGCAAACGGACATCCAGATAATGAGATACATGTTCAGCTAATTTGTGTGTGCTTCTGTGTGAACAAATTGTATGTGACAGACTGAATAGGTATGTTGTTGGTGTTAACAAGATGTGACAAGCAGTAACTTGTAGTTAGCAAGAGCTGATAGCAGAGCAGCACCGAGAATCATGATAGAAGAAACAAAACTCATGTTTGCTTGCAGTATACAACTTTTGGCAGCAGTAGAGTTGCTTCCCATAGTAAATTACATCTGATTGTAAAAACATGCGTATGTTTGGGCACAAACTTTGATGGAAAAAATAATTTGAAACTAATGAAAGTGACCTATGTCAAGAGAGGAGGTTCTTCATCCTCTAGATCTTGACGATCCTGTGGACAGAGACTTGGATGATCATCAGTCTTTTTCACCCCAAGAAGGTGAAAATAGCAGTGATAGTGGCGAAGATAGTGAAATAACAAACATGTCAGCTTGCTGTGGTTGAAAGTACGAGTCAACACACTGAATGTGGCAGGGGTGTTCAGTTGTCTCAGACTTGAATGGGAGAAGGGGCAGTCATGATGTACATATGTATAGCTATGCAGGTGCAGCTTCATTATGAAAATGTGAATTTTATTCAGTATGGATTTATTGGATGCCATTTGGTGAGTGCACAGTACGTATACTCTATTTTGTTTACACATGAGTTGGGATGCTGTGAGTGCATGTTTGCATGTTTTTGTATCTATGCTTTGTCTGTTTTGTGCAAAACATTTGTAAAATTCCAGGTGTTTCATAAATAACACACACTAGTGAGCCATCCTTTATTTGTTTACAGTAAACACAGCTTACATGTATTTTCTGATAAAAGGAAGAAAAGGAGTTAAGTGTAAACTATATTTGAAAACACAGTTTAGTACAAAATATACTGAAAAACACATAATTGCATCATTTTTTATTAAGTTATAAACAGCACTGCTTAACTCGGCATCCTATTTTCGTTAGGCTTATTTACACAAAATTTGAAGGTGATTGTCCAGCCTATTGGACTCATTTGATTGCAACAGCGGTTTTCGTGGAGTTTTTTTGGAGGCAAGCTGAAGCCAGGAGGGTAAGGTGAAGAGTGTTATTCACAATAGTGTTAAGGTGTCAATGATACTCAGTTTGTCATTGGTTTGAATGTTTCTGTGAAAAGTAATTTGAGCATCTTTTTTTTCCCAATAATTTGAATATTTTGAAATTTGCTCAGGTCGTAGCTGTCTATACTTGACCAGTCAGAAGGGGGAAGTGAAGAAGACGTTGGGACACCGGGGCAAACGTGTGGGAGAGTTGTATGAACCAGCAGGTATAGCAACAGACAGCGTGGGAAACTGGGTGGTTGCCGACAGCAAAAACCACAGAGTGCAGGTACATACAATGTTTGGCCAAATTTTCACATATTTGTGGTTGATGATATTAAAAGAGAACACTAATTAGTGTGATGACGAATATTTGGGTCAGGTACATGTTTATTATTTGAATTGTCACAGGTCTGTTGTGACTGATGCAGGACCTATGTGAAGCATGTTGGAAGTTTTGAAAGAGGGTTTCTCTTAGGGTGAAGAGTGGCAGAATGGTTCAGACGTTCACCTGCCAATAACTAAACTCGAGGTTCCAGGGTTTGCTCACCGTAGAGGCCTTAATTTTTCTCCTCAGTTTGACTGTAAAATCGAACTGAATGCCTAGTCCTTCGGGAGGGGACAAAAAATGAGTCAGACCCGTGTGCCCTCTGGCTGTGCACACTGAAGATCCCACAGCAGATGAAAATTGTGAAGAGCAAGGCATTGCCCGGCTGCCTTGGTATAAAACATTGGAGAGATAGGTTGATTTCCCATGTCCCACCCCTTTAAGATCAGTTAGCCTGCTTGCCTTTCTGAAGTCTTAATAAGGGGGGCGGGGGGTGTGTGAAAGGGTTAGGTCTTTGCAGCTGGCGGATAAGGTGCAGGAGTGAAAGGGTTAATTAAACATATCCTGTATGCAAACAGAATTTTGATTGATGTAACTGGATGTTAATACATAGCCAGTGATAAACAACTGATATTTTCTTGTACTGATCAATTCAAATTTCAGGGAAGTAAAACTAAAAGCATCAAACATCAACCTTGTGAACATAACTGCTACAGTTTATGCATGTATGTGTGCTTTTGTGCATGCCACGGCTGTTCCCGAGCAAGATTTTAGTTTGAGAGCAGGATCGGCAGAGGGGAGGGGGATGGGATGGGAGAGATAAATGATAACCAGATGTGAACTCTGAAGTGGCAGCTGGCCAGTTGAGCGCTCTGCACAGAGCAGTGTGTGAATGTAACACGCTGAGCTGTCAAAAGGGAACCGCAGGTATCAGTGATACGAGATTTGTAGCAAGGCCAGTTAACTTTTTGTAGCGTTATAGTACATGGGTAGGTTGTGAAAACATTAAATTACAAAGTCTGAGTTTCACCAAGAGAAATAAGAACAATATAACCAAACGCAGGAATGACTCATGTAGAAACTGATATCAGGCATGCAGAAAAAAATTAGATATAACAGCTGTTTTGCTTGCAAAGATCAGATGACTGACAGAAGAAAACCACATGTAAAATAAAAAATCCAATTTAAATGACAAACTGTTCATGCATGTGCACCTTTACAACATTCATATTTTCAGAGATGTTAGCTGCATGTGTGTGGACAACACCAAAGTTACCGAATAAGTGTTTAGTCGTCTGCAAGGATCGTAATCAGCTTGTTTAGTAAGTATCCCATCACTTTAATATGGCACAGATTTCTCTCACAGTACAAGGCAGCAGCCTTCTTTCGCACAATGCAGAGGCTGACTACAGAGGCTTACGTAGCCTGAACACTGTCTTTTAGTACAGAACCAGCAGCCATCTATTTGCCAGTTCTTATTACCACTTCTGTCACAGATACACACGCACAACTACAA
The DNA here is from genome assembly GCA_030674185.1 of Monoplex corrugatus. Classification (NCBI taxonomy): domain Eukaryota; kingdom Metazoa; phylum Mollusca; class Gastropoda; order Littorinimorpha; family Ranellidae; genus Monoplex; species Monoplex corrugatus. Next base: position 47,780,921 of record CM060307.1, read on the forward strand.
AAATACGACACACACACTAACAACAACAACAACAACAGCAATAACAACAAATAACAGGGGAAAAGTTTCAGTATAAAAAATCTAAAACGACGAAACTGAGTTCCACACACACACAAAACACACAACACAACACAACACAAAACACAACACACACACAAAACAAAAAAACAAAACAAAAAAAACCAACAAAACAACGCAACAAAAACAAAAGTAACAAAAGAAATTAAAACAGCAACAAAAACAAAAGACAACAACAGCAAAACAACCAACTTAAAAATATTTTCACTCACGTACTGTCTCCCGTTTCACATGAAATAAGTCCAGTATAGAAAGGTAGGTGAAATACAGCAAAAAATAGACTGCATAGGCTACACACACACACACAGTGAGAAATGATGACACTCACTCTCTATAAGTGAAGCACAAACTCAAACTACATAACTAAACAAATAATTTATAGCTGCACTCTTTCACATAAATAAGCAATAAGGATTCCAGAAAATGAATTGACAAATAGTGCTGAATTTCGTTCTACACAACGCCAAAGTTGATGATAAAATGGCTTAATCACTGTACAGCGCAATATTAATCCTCTGTTTCCCTTCCCACTACACTAAGGAATACAGAAACACAGCTACGGGGTAAGGGCGGACGTCTGATATCTGACATCTGGTGCCAGGCTGGCCGACCAACTAAAAGGAGAAAAAAGGAGATACTGAAACAGCCATGATGCTGCTTTGTATTCTTTACCATCACTACAAACTTCATATATCAGTTGCACGAAACATTTTCTGTTACCCTTTGTACAGCCGTGGGATTTTTTTGTTTTGTTACTGTTTAAAAAGAAATGGGGTGACCCTTTTCCTGCATTGTTTTATTGAGTTTTTGCGACATTGATGGAATGATCTAATAATCAGGTCATAAGATATCAGAGGCATTTGTTAGTGTCGGCTGAATTGGTCACAGTTCAGCTGTTGGACTGAGTTAGGAAATCAAGTTATGGTAGAGTTAATTGGTCACAGAGAAATCAAGATGTAAGCTTTTAGTAAAATTTGTTACTGGTCAAGTTGGTCACCTCACAGTTCTGTCTTCTGCAGATTTTTGAAAGGGAAATAACTGTGCTTCCCTTGTTCATTAGTTATTAACTGGAATTTAGGACATCAAAACCTCATCTTGAAATTACAGTCTTCAAGTTTCTGTAAGAGTGACTTGTGTGGATTTTGAATTAGGTGACTTCTGTTTTCATGTCATTCCTTTCTTGTTTTATAAATGTTGATCATAGTGTGTCATTGTTTTGTGTGTGTTCGATAGATTTAATGAGATTTTTTTTTAATTGTTGGACATTTATTCATTTTGGTGAAAGATTCAGTGAAGTCATTTTGAGTTTTGATAAGGTTGTACAGTTTCAGCTACGCTAAACAGTGATAGTGCATGTTCGTGATTTTTTTTTTCTTTTTTACAAAACACAGGATTTGGCCAGCTCATGGGTTTATGTGCAGGCTTAACTCTTTCCGGCTGCAGAGTTTGGGAGGTGGCTGAACCCCTGTGATGCACATTTTTTGAAAAAATATAGAAAAATTCAGACGTATCAGGAAAACAAATTTTATAGCAAAAACAAATTTAAATCTTAGAGTTTCAGAAAACGTGCACAATGATGCACACAGATCATGCATCTTACCTCAGCAGACGAGGAAAAATGTATCCGAGCAGCTCAAAACAAAAAGTCCCGGCAGCACGGCGGTCAGGTATCCAACACAATACACAGACAATCCAGCTGGAGTACACATCAGTCCAGAGTCAGATCCTCCTCCATGGAATGTCCAGCAGAAAAGTGAGGATGAATTCCACAGTGGTATGAAGCATAGAACAGTCTGTAAGATGTCAAAATACCGGACTGTAGGGGTGAACACAACGCTTACACTAGTTACAAAAAAATTGTAAACCAAACCATCAAAGTCGAAACTATGAAAAGTGAGGTAACAGAACACTGCTACAGTGCCCAAACATGTTGGAATACTGAGTTACTTCCATTGACCATTGGTTAAGTACGCGAATTTGTAAAAACGGCAGCGGATATTCCGCTGACACGTCCCTAGGGAAAATCTATGCGTCGGCGGATATTCCGCTGACAAGTTCGGAAAGAGTTAAGGCATGTGACATGATCACCATACACATGGCACATGTGATGTTAGTGCATATGGAGTTCATTTTGAGTGCAGATGTCATCTTGAGAAACTGAAACTGATAAAATAATTTCCATTATGTTCGTTAGTTATAGCAATAGGTTTGTCACACGTTCTTTTTGTGTATTTCAGGTGTTTGACCAGAATGGTTATTTCATGGCATCGCTTCATTTTACTGGTGAATCAGTTCGCAGACCATCAGGCATTCACTTGACCAATGATGGTCTCCTGTATGTCATCAACTACTGGGATGGTGTCATCAAAGTGTTCAAACTCGGGGCATCCTAAGTCTGGATCTCGCTCAGATGACAAAGATTAGTTTTCTACAACAGTGGTCTTTAATTTTTGAGAAGGTGATTTTGCAAACCTCAGGTTCATTCTCACGTCAAGTGAAGGGTTTGATTTTGTGATCAGGTTTTTGGATGGTCACAGTTCAGAACTTATGTTGAATCACATGGCATTGGTTAAACATGACTAATTCAGATTTTTCTTTCTTCTTTGGTAGAGGTTTAATGGAAATATGGTTTGCAAGGAATATGGTTTTAAGTGAAACTGAAGAATGTTATATAAAATATGTTTATAAAGTGTACACTTAGTAAATACTGTAAAAGGGTGTTATGAGGTAAATGGAAGGCAGTGATAGATTTTTCTGGCATAGTGATCACTTCAAAGGTGGAGGACATGTTTATAAAGTTGTACACGCATAGTGATCCCTTGAGAAGTGAAAGAATGTGTTTGTAAAGTTGTACTTGCTTAGTGATCACTTAAAAGGTGAAAGTAAGTGTTATATAAAGTTGTACTCACATAGTGATCACTTTAAAGGTGAAAGGAAGTGTTATACAAAGTTGTACTCACATAGTGATCACTTAAAAGGTGAAAGTGTTATATAAAGTTGTACTTGCTTAGTGATCACTTAAAAGGTGAAAGTAAGTGTTGTACAAAGTTGTATTTGCTAAGTGATCACTTAAAAGGTGAAAGGAAGCCTTAGTGATCACTTTAAAGGTGAAAGGAAGTGTTATATAATATAAAGTTGTACTCGCATAGTGATCACTTAAAAGGTGAAAGTAAGTGTTATATAAAGTTGTACTCACATAGTGATCACTTTAAAGGTGAAAGGAAGTGTTATACAAAGTTGTACTTGCATAGTGATCACTTAAAAGGTGAAAGTGTTATATAAAGTTGTACTTGCTTAGTGATCACTTAAAAGGTGAAAGGAAGTGTTATATAAAGTTGTACTTGCTTAGTGATCACTTAAAAGGTGAAAGTAAGTGTTATACAAAGTTGTACTTGCTAAGTGATCACTTAAAAGGTGAAAGGAAGCCTTAGTGATCACTTTAAAGGTGAAAGGAAGTGTTATATAATATAAAGTTGTACTCGCATAGTGATCACTTAAAAGGTGAAAGGAAGTGTTATATAAAGTTGTACTCGCATAGTGATCACTTTAAAGGTGAAAGGAAGTGTTATACAAAGTTGCACTTGCTTAGTGATCACTTAAAAGGTGAAAGGAAGTGTTATACAAAGTTGTACTTGCTTAGTGATCACTTAAAAGGTGAAAGGAAGTGTTATACAAAGTTGTACTTGCTTAGTGATCATTTAAAAGGTGAAAGGAAGTGTTATACAAAGTTGTGCTTGCTAAGTGATCACTTAAAAGGTGAAAGGAAGTGTTTATAAAGTTGTACTTGCTTAGTGATCACTTAAAAGGTGAAAGGAAGTGTTTATAAAGTTGTAGTCGCATTTTGATCAGAGGTGAAAGGAAGTGGTTATAAAGTTGTACTTGCATAGTGATCACTTAAAAAGTGAAAGTGTTTATAAAGTTAATAAAAGAATAATTATCAACTCTATTTTAATCTCATAAGAAGCATTTTAAAGTTTTATGTGGAGTTCATCATGCATAACTATATTCAGTAATGAAAATCACTTGTAATTTCGGTGAAGATGTGGCATCTGTTATGCAATTTGTTTTACAGTCTTTCCACAAGTTTCAGCATTCTATTGAGCATATGAACATTTAAGATTTGGCATTTTACTGAGCACATGATTGTGGAAGACTGCACAAGATTAGAAGCATTTTATTAGTACTGTGAAAAGCTAGGTAGTCAAAAAAGTTTGATGAACCAGTCAATTCTACACATAACAAACTATTTTTACACCAGTTTTCTGGAAATGATCCAGTAGAATGTATCATGAGGTAAATTGAATTGTGGAGAGAATGGTTGTAGTGAAGACATAATTTGAAACTTGATTGCATGCAGAGCAGTGATTTAATGTTGCACACATGAAATATGTTTGAAACACAAGCAGAAGATTTGTGAGAACATAGGCGAGGTTTTGTCATTGGAAGTCTGTGCTGGACAACTGAATGTCTTCAGAAATTGTGCAACACTTAAGAGAAAAATTGAAGTCTCATTCAGTTGGTTGCAAATTAAAAAACGAAACAAGTGTATTAAGAGATGATTATTTCTGAGAGGTTTACAGATACATCTTCTTTATGGTTCTTATGATATCTTTGTTAACCAATATAAACATTTCTATCAGACTTTGAGGTGTTGATTTTTGTTTTTTAAATAGTGTCACCCACAAAAGAGTAAGTTACACAAAGGGTTAAGTTGTAGACAATCTCTGTATATTTTTAATTTCAGAGCATTAACCATCTAAACTATGATGAAAATATAATTCTCTTCATTCAAGCATGCTTACTCATCAGCTGAGTCAGTATTTTGCATCTTTATTGATGTTTGCATGATGGTTCTTCTACAGGAATGACAGTGACAGTTTATGATGAAGAAAAGGCCACATTTTCAGACTGTAAGTCATATCTTTACTGCACATGAAATTACATATTCACATTAAAAACAATGGCACTAAAAGCGTGCACGCACCCCTCCAAAATACCAATACCCAGAACAAAATACAAAACATGTTGCAGATAAACAGGAATTATTTTGAACAATTGAAAGACACTGTAGTACAAAGATCAGCAACAGTATTAGGTCAGTATAGTACCTTGAAAATGTATCAAGGACTCTTACAACTTGTAATTACAAGTGCTCAGTTTGACCTCTTTCATGCTGATGCTGCATGTATGGCTACTGTTGAACGTAGCAAAAGTTTTGTTGCAGATTGTAAATGGCCTGATAACTTTGATACTGTTGGTAATTTGCTGCAGTGTGAATACTTGGAAATAGTATCATCATAGTTGATTTATTACTTTTGAATTAGTGTCCAGTGCTTTTTATCTGCCACACAAAAGATGCTAGGGTATAAGTGATAGATGTAATGAGTTCAGTGTAAATAGTGTGATTTATTGTCTGAAAATGTATGGTATGTGGTCTAAGAATAAGGTGTTCATTTTTTTTTCAACGTCTGTCAAAAAAAAAAAAAAAAAAGAAAATTTCAACAGGAGGTGTGTGCGCATGTATGTGTGTATATGAAAAATCTGGAAAATGTGTGAATTGACTTGCAATTTGTATGAATATTTTTTCTTCTTATTTTGTTTTAATCAAAGTTGGTTATGGTGCATTGTGTGAATAGTTGTAATTGCGCATTTGACTGGGCGTGAACAGTTTTGAAAGTGTTCATGCGAAGGTCTTAAATTATCAGGTATGCAGTGTATTAAGAACTCTCAGTATCTAAATGCTATCACACTTAAATTCATGATGCGGATCATGGTGGCCTAAAATGTGTCAAAACATTAGAATGGTTTTATCAGTTCTTTGTGGATGGCTTCGTCCCAGACTTCATGCACAGGTGCAACCAGTTGTATTGCTTCTATTTTCAAGTTTCAACCTACATAACCCAGTATTTGTTCATGGTGGTTTATTAAGTGAAAAAGTGGATCTCCTTGGATTTTTTGTTTGTTTCTGTGTGTGGCCTGGTGTGAACAAAAGATTTTATTTTATGAATTGGGAATGGGCATGTCCCAGCTCTAGGGGTCACCACATAGAGGAAGGGGTATGGTTTAAGTATGAATTACTTGAGGATTGAACAACCCTTCCTTGATTAGTCTGCATATAATTTGGGTTGTTTTTCTCTTCTGTAATTGTGTGTTGGTCAGATAACATTCTGTGCAGTTGCTCTGCTTACCCTCCTTGGTCCTTAAAAACATTAATCAAAGGACATAACTCTTGAGAATTATCTCCCATGTTGTACTTTTCAAATCTAACACAGTTTGCGCTACCCATTCAGCTAGCATAGAAGCAGATACACACAGTACTTTAGTAGCTGAATGGGTAGCACAAACTGTTAGATTTGAGAAGTACAACATGGGAGATAATTCTCAAGAGTTATGTCCTTTGATTAATATTATAAAAATTCTCCCTGCTTCCCTTTTATTTCTTTGGTATTACCTTAAAACATGTTTTATTGATTCAAAGTATTTGTTTATCAGTCCTGAAGATGCTCATCTCGGTTGAAAATTTTTTTTATGTACATTTCTGGTTGAGATTTGACCGCATACTTAATGTGATGGCTTCATTAGGGATTGCGTTTATGCCAGAATATTCTTTTTTCGGACTTGCATCAAGTACAAAAATTTCAAGTACAAAAATGAGTGAAGTCTTTCAGTTTGTGTATTGATATTTTTCTTTGTTGACTACATTATGAAAATAAAAGTTTATCTCTTTTCATTTGTTGATTGACTGTAATGTCCTGTTATAGTGAATGAATGGTGTGTATGTTGCATCAGTTTGGTGGGTGTTGTCTTGTTCTGTGAAGCCTGTCTTGTGTCGACCAATGGGTAGTTACGAATGTCAGTATCAATTTGGTGCAGTGTCTATTGATTTTATTTAGAACAAAGAAAACAAAATAAAAACTGACACAGAGGGATATATGTCTATATGAGTGTGTATGAGTGCAAAGATTTCTTGGCTATGTATAGGACAGGTCAGGTCAGTCTCCAATGTCAACATACGTCTATGTGAGTATGCATGTACGAGTGCAAAGATTTCTCGACTATGTATAGGACAGGTCAGGTCAGTCTCCACGGTCAACATGTACAGACCTGAGTGTGCCTGAATCCACTTTGTGTACACATGCATACAAAACCTGAAATCCTTTGGGCCATATCAGTGTTTATTAACATCAGGAAACATGAATATACATAGCCAGCATACATCACCTTTAGGGTTTGTACAGAACTTTGGGGGAGATTTAAAGACTTTTAAAGGGCTTTTTTCCAGGGATGCTCCCACTATACAATTGTCATTATTTCTATGCAATATACAAAAAAAAAAGAAGTATTGACTGTATTTAAACCAGAATGCATTTCACAGCCTGGGTCAACAGCATGTGGCAACATCAGAAATAATCTATGTATTTGTGTAAGTGTGCGTGTGTATATGCACATGTATGTATACGTACATACATATATATCTTTTTTCCTTTTAAGAATTTAAATTAAAAAAAATAGTTGACCCCAGCAATTTTAAGTGTGTGTCATGCCCATGACACTGCCTTTTATTTTTTTGCCTGATTCCTGGTGGAGTTTTTGAAGAAAAATTTTTTTGTGCGTCTGCTTCAACGTGTATCAGTAAAACAGCTTACATGTGTGTCATGATCAAGTGGTTTTGACTCTTTTCTCCATTTTTGATTCCTGATATTTTTCAAAAAGTGCGATTTGTGCCGTTTCAACATTACTTATTTACTTGGGTTGTACTGGATGACTTTAACTGGACAAGTGTGATAACGGCTGGTGGTAGACCATAGTGCTAGAATGGGTTATTGATGTTTTTCCCACATGTGCCTGTGTTTGTATCCTCTTATGTGACCTCTTACTGTCAGTGATGTCTAATTACATACAGTCCATTGCCAGCTGGGTGTTTCATTCATTTGACCTGAGCCACACAGTGACACAAAATACATGTTCTTGTACTCACTCACACACACACCTGCATTGGACTACAGTCAAAAATGGCCAAGATGGGTAATAAATCCTCCTTACATTTTCAACTGCATTGCCATAAATTTTACGCAAGTAGTCCTGAAATAAACTGGATAAATGTTTTAAATCTGTTTAAAATCTCTCCATGAATTAACTGAAAAGTCATTGTTGATACTTGTGAACACTTTTTGTGTAGATGTGGCCTTCACATGACAATCTTCGTTACTTCATCACACTACACATTTACATCAGATTTGGTTACAATTTGTCTATAAACAGCACATACATCTTCAAATAATGTTTTTCAAAATACAGAACTGTCTTAACCATATTTGTGACACTTGCTCAAAGGAATGTACATACCAAGTTTGCTAAAAATCCTTCCACAATAAGCCGAGAAACTGCTGAAACATTTTCTTCACTTACAGTACATTTACTCTTGGTGTCAATCGTTTTCTTTTCTTATGGAAGGCACGTGATTTTGTAAATAGAAAAAAAAAAAGGCACTTGAGATCGTGATTTCCATGTTTTTCCATTTCAATAAATTTGTGACGGATGACAACCAACAATGGCAAATGTGTTCACGGGGTCTCGTTTCTGACAGCTTTAGATTAAAAGCAGTTTTCATAAATGATTTCAAGATGGCATGTTTGTTGAAGGAGTTTTGTGGGTACCTCTCCTCAACCAAAAAAATTTGTTTCGTGACATCTAAAAAACTAATGAATGAAACTTTTACATTGATACTGTTACCCCAGTTCCACACTTAAGCTGCCTCCTGTTGGTTCCTCTCCCTCACTTCTCCAATGTCCTTTTCTTCATAGGAAAATGTAGAAATAGAAATTACACCCACTCCCTAAGATTACAAATTAATACATATTCCTTTTGATATAGGACAAACGACAATTTACATACAGTATTGAATTGCACTTCAAATGAACAACATGAAACTTCAGAACCAAATGAAAAACTGCTGTAGCTTTTAAAATGGAAGTGTTCTGAACATTCATACAAGTGTCAAAACTTAAATAATAGGATACAAAACTTTCACTACATGCAAGGAATCCACTGAAATAACAATACCAAAAAAATGACAATAAGAATGGCACATGTTTCTTGCAATCTTTTTCTGAAACAATGGATTCAAAGTTCTTGTTCAAATTTGTAAGAATTGGCCAGTTCATCAGAAAGAAGAAAAATCAAGGTGGGGTTGGGTGGGGGATCCTTGTCAGTATTTTTTCAAAGATATGCCTATAGCTGCAATCATTGAAAATCTTAAAATCCAAGAAACACAATGTTATCAACTCCAAGTCTCAAACCATCTCATTTGCAAAGGTATTTGCAAAACAGTAACACATCAATGAAACAATATATTTTTAATCTTTACCATACACCATGGGTAAAAAATAGCCCTGATATTCATCTGAAAATTAAGTGACGTCAACAAAAATCTACGACTTTATTGTACATGCACTTGAAAATATACATAATCCAAAACAAGTGTGACTGCCCGCATTCAAGCAAACCGGAACCAAAAAAAATCACACGAAGAATAAGAACGCATATTTAATACAAGACAGAACAGGCGCAAATTCTTGGCCAACTGGCCCGAGAAAAATTGCTGTTTTATACGCATTCTTCTTTCATGTTTTTTTCTGGTTCCTGAAAATATACATGTTTATTTGAAAAAGAACCACACAGTCTGTAATCATGTACCTGCAAACTTTCAGTACTCACACACAAGTAGTAAAGAAGGTAATGAACACACAGCTGAAGGGAACAATAATGCATTAAACTATAAACAGATATCACAATTAGTAGTGTGTATTTTATTCACGCCACATGACAAAGATCAGTTTAGATTGCCTATAACTATGAGAAAGATTGGCAGATACCTTGCTATCCACAGCTTAACAGTAGATGATGGCATCCGGTGGACTGGAGGATGTACATGTTTTTCCGATCATGAGCTACTTTGACATCTGCAGCTGGACTGGAAATCTGATGCAATACTTCTGTCCGTTCCAGACACTGGATCTGAGATAAATTTGTTCGTAAAGGTTGCATTTGTGCCAAGTCTTATTCCATGAAGAATGTTGGCTTTTGCGGTCTTCTGTCAAACATATTTATTCAGATTGTGACTATATGACAATGTTTCTACTGCAGTCTATTTTGCCTTTTCATTCTCACAGAAAGTTAAATTTATATGTATCCTGCATTTTGTTAAAATCAACAAACCCATGTCTCTTGAATACAGTTCACTTTTAAATCAGTGGTGAAGACTGTACTGTCCTGCAGTGAACTACCCACACATTTTTTACTTTTCAATGTAGTTCCTGCAATTTGCTCAATTTTTGGCATTACTGAAATCAGTGGTAGCATTGATACTATCCTGCTGTGAAGGACCCACAAACAGTTTCTATTTAGTTTTTTGTAGTTTTCCCAATTTTCCCAATTTTCTGCGTTTGGGAGCTGGTTCTTTGCTGATTTCTTTTGATACCTCATCACTTGAATTGTCTGGGTCTTTGTTTTCTGCATCACTGCCTGCCTCAGACATCTGCAAAAACACCGTGGGAGTATATTACAAATCTTTCATATAAACTAGCAATACTTCTACACAGCAATAAGCAGCATTTTATAAATCACATCTGCGTGGGAGGAAAATTTAAGAACAATTATAAAAAGAGTTAAATTTGATGTAAACCCCTGCTGGGCATGATTGTTGTTATTGTTGTTTAAAGCCCAGCCAGCTGCATAGAGCCATATCATGGCTACAACCACTTCAAAATATACAAAACTTCAACAGGAAAAAAATTTAAAAAAATTAAGTACACATATCGATGCATTCGCGCATATAATTTAAATTAAGGACATGCCTCTGGCGTTGACCATACCGTCCAAATCATTGCACAGGGGATTTATAAAACACACTTGAATACAAATTTAAGCATACCAAAGGACACCAAAACATATATAAAAACAGGCATTAATCACCTAAATTTGCTTCCGCATATCTCACCTTGCTAGAGCCAAAAATGCATTTAATACATGTACCCAATTATCAATTCTAAGAAAAAGTACGTAAGACTTTATTGAACACATACAGATGAATGGACCAGCAAGGCATAAAATGATAGGAAGAAATGACAGAAAGCAAATGAACAAGGCAGAAGCAGAGAGAGTGACAGAAAAGAAGAAATTTCTAGCACAGAATTTCCAGAAGGTGGGGATACTATTTATACCGAAAGAGTCCCTGGCATGATAAGTAGTCTGAACATCGGACACTTTCAAACATAAGGTTTGGATTTCAGCTTGCTTTATCACCAAGTGGGTAAAATGTAATGATATTTTCAACTTCAACTGGTCAACATATGTACAAGCCTTCTAGTGCTGAATGCCATTAGTATGTGTAATGCCTTTCAAAGATATGTTACGCTATTAGCATGTGTAATGCCTTTCAAAGATGATGTTAGCCATGTCAGTGGTAGCTTATGGAAATTTGAATAAGCCAGGGACGGATGCCCACTACAGATGAGTATGCAGACTTGTACAGCAACAGAAAGCCCACAGTCTCAGCCAACAAGTAGAAGCGCATAAGAAAATATTGTAATAAAAAAATTTTTTTTTAAAAAGGAAATGGCTGAGCAACATGCAGTATTTCAGCTCACCTGTGCGTCCCCAGTAGCATTTTCTCCTTCAGCAGTGTCATCTTCATCAGGCTCTTCATCGTCAGCAGCAGCATCATCATCAGAAGAAGACACCTGCAGTGTCTCCTGTACAATGTTTACATTGATACGGAAGTCCCTGGATGTGCTAATCTTGATGTTTTCCATTAAGTTCACCTGAAACATGGATACAATGGATTTAACTTGAGATACTGTTCTTCTTAAACATTCCCTTAGATCTTCTACAGGCAAAAAAATACTTAAAAACTATTGTCTCATAGTTTAGCTTTGTGATGAAAGGAATGAGTACATTCATATCTTGCAGACTCAATCCAAAATCACTCCATAGCACAACACCCTATCTTGCAGACTCAATCCAAAATCACACTCCATAGCACCAAACCCTACCTTGGAGACTCAATCCAAAATCACACGCCACAGCACCACACCCTATCTTGCAGACTCAAACCAAAGTCACACTCCATAGCACAACACCCTATCTTGCAGACTCAATCCAAAGTCACACTCCATAGCACCACACCCTATCTTGCAGACTCAATCCAAAGTCACACTCCATAGCACCACATCCTATCTTGCAGACTCAAACCTTCCAGTATTCTAAAATCTGTCCCAACTTCTAAGGCCAGTCATGGCCTGCTTTCAAGGTAACCTGTTTTCCAGTGTGTAAAACACTGGAGACTGGATATCCTACATTTCTGGAGACACATTTTAACGCCATAAGGACTTTGTCAAGCATAGATGTAAGATCACAAATGAACAAACACCAAATACAAAAATTAGGAGAAAAAGACAAAGCAGCAGGGAAGTTTCAGTCTTTTTCTCCTAATTTTTGTATTTGGTGTTTCTTCATTTGTGATCTTACGTTTACGCTTGACATAGGCCAATTGGACAAAGATTTGTGCCCATCTTGTCTGGTGGTATTAAACACACATTCTAATTTTTTTCTAATTTTTTTTCTGGTTCTTGTTTGCTTGAACGTGAGCAGTCACACTTGTTTTGGATTCCATATGGACATACCAAAATAAGAACAAAGAACAAGTGCACACTAAATCTTAACAGTCAAAAAGGTCACCTTTGTTTTCTTGCTCAGTTTGACAAGATGTCGCTCCACTTCTTCAATGGAAAAGATGAGGCTTGGGATCATCTTGTCATGTTTGCCCCCTTTCACCTGTAACAGCCATGAGGAGGATTTAAACTTGAAAACACTGCAAACTGCTCTATAACCAACAACATATCTGCATTAGATGGAAGTACATTACCACACAACAGCTGAAGGCAGTTACTGCATTCTATAAAGAAAACAAAATGAACTAAACAGAAAGAGGAAAGGCTGTTGTATGTACGTGTACACCAATGAGGACCACTGAAAAATAACTAATAAAAGTAATAAAAAATGTTATTACCAACAAAGTTTTTCCATGTATGCCTACATATTGTATAATGTACGTGATATGTAAGTAGGCACCACCACAAATAGCTTGATCATTATTTGTTCAAAAACCTTGCCCGTGAATTGTAAGTGAGTATCGCCAACAAGAAACAACACAATCCTTAACCTGTGCTAAGAATCGTACATGACAGTCACCACCAACAAGGCCATTAGTGATTTCATTTACGCATTCAATAATTTTTTCCCATGACTTGGTCACTACTCACATGATTCATTCCAAGTTCTCTCCAAACTGGCATGGCCTTTACATGCACATTTTCATCTCGTTGAGGCGGTTTTACTTTCAAATCTAACTTGTTTTAATTTGGAAAACATATACCATTTTAAATAACATAAATCAAATTTATAGAATAAAATTTAGAACTGCACATGCAGGTGTTTTTATTTTTAATTCAGACTCAAAGAGTATATTTAACAAGATTATAAAACTGCAGTTTGCTGTGTGAAGCGAAGTAAACTGCCACAATTTTAAAGCAAATGGGTATTCAGAAATGCTCAACTCTTACCACAGGTGCCTTAGGTTTGGCCATATTCTGTGAAGCTTTCTGAGTCTTCTTTTTCTTCTTCAAGTCCTTCTGCTGCTCGTGCTCCAGCTGTTCACTTTCCAGTGTCTGAAAATGAAGTACATAAAGTTTGACAGCTTTTTCAAGCTTTCTTCATGATATTACACAAAAGCAAAGAAAGTACTCGCATTTTTATTTGCTTGAAATTACTTGGTCTGTTTTCAAGTGGTCTGAAGTATGGACAATTTCTACAAATGCAGAGGTAGATGATACTGCTGATGGCTCACAATGCTGATGTAGTCACCTACAGTTTGAAACTATCTGACAGAGTATTCCATGTTTTATTTTCTTGCACATCACAGCACTGCGTATTGGAATGGAAGTAACCCGCAACATTACTTATCAGCAACACATTCATTATCTTTGGCTTCCTAGTGCATGAAATGTGGCTGTGTACCCACTGTGTACCCAGGCTCTCATGAGACAAAAGCAAGCTACTCAGCTCTGGTTGAAAGTCACTCAATGCTACCTTTTCCTTTGGAAAAAAATCATTGCATTTACCTGTATTGCACAGCATCGATCAGTATATCGAGGGTTATCTGCCAGATTGGTGTATCACAAAAGGAATAAAGAAACTAGACGGATCATTACGGCAATCCTTGACATGCTTCATGTCGGTGAAACAGCTGGCAGTATCATAATCATTACACTGTATACAACGCTAAGCATCTCAGTTTATAAACATACGCACTAAAGGTAGCACAACAAGCTTGTCTACTCTGCAAGCATGCTAACTGAATTATTCTTTTTTAATCCTTTGACTCCCTTGCCCTAACCACCAGCATCTTGCATTGTCAACCATACTAGCAAAGCAAAAACCTTAACCCTTTGATTCCTTCACCCTATCCACCAGCTTCCAGCAGGAAGTTGTAAAGAGTGAAGGAACCAACAGGTTACATTTTTGCAGTTTGTGGATAGGATATGGGAGTCAAAGGATTAAAAACAGTATTTACCATGATGTGATTTGATTGCTCTAATTATGAAAAAAATCTTCTGCTCATGTTAGTTGTCAAATGAACAGTGAGCAAAGGGGTGACAGCAGTGACAAAGGGACCATAGGACTATACCTGTACATAGGTGATCAGGTTGTAAATGTGGGGTGTCAGCTGTGTGCCCATCAGCTTCACCAGCTTCTCAAAGCGTGAACTCATATGACCTGAGTGTGTGGTGTACAGTTGTAAGTACTGAAACAGAACAGCAGTGTCAATGGAACAAGCATATAATGCAAACTCTTTAAAACATCCACATTTATTGACAACAATCCTCCCTCCACATCCAGTCATCATGATCCTCAAAATAAGTCAGGTCAATTCAGATATGTGTTTTTATACTAGACTGTTTCCAGACTTACACAAAATATGCACAGGAGTAACCACATTCTACAACAGATCAAAAAACATAGGTAATATGGCACCATAGTGGCAAATGGCTTATTAATCAAAACTATTGCTAAAAACAAATATACAGATTATACAACAGAAACACAGGTTCATGAGGTGAAGACCCAAATTCTAGCTTTCAAAATAAATATGGCTTTTTGGATTCTGCAGACTAGTCACACTGTGTACATCTGCATTTGGAAAACCTTACTGGAATAGAGATAAGAATTTCAAATGAGCAAGACCAGCTGGGAGCAAAACATCTCATTTACTAAAAACATTCCATAAATATTCATCTTGATTTGGGATTAAATCTCTTCTTCCGTGTATTCAATTCATATGAAATGAAACCATCATGACAGGCAGTACAACATATACACGTCCATGGAAGATCACTCCTCATAGCTAAGAGTTGTTTTATCTTGATTGTGCAACATCTGATCTATTACATATGTGGTTCATAACCAGGTATCTCTGTTCTATGTGTGTGTGCATGCCAGTGTGTGAGTGTATGCATGTGTGTGTGTGTGCGTGCGCATGTGTGTGTGTGCATGCATACCTGCATGCATGTTTATGCATTTGTACTCATATGGAAGCATGTTCTCCTATCACTTGATACTGCTGTTTTCTCCTCTTTCTTTATGTCATATCATGCAATTAAGCACAGATTTACTGTTGACTTAAGTAGCAGGCCCTTGCCAGGCTGCTGGGCAGGACCACACCCCCCTCCCCAGTGGAAGAGTGAGGCGTGCGTCAGGGAATGGACTTCAAGCACGCAAAATATGAACTTCATATCCACTCTTTCCACTGCACAGTGACTCACATATTTGACAAGGCCAAGGACAGTAGAAAAGAACTTGGCCAGCGTTTTAAACATGGCTGCCACACAGGGACCAGAGGGTACGGCCGACTGACACAGCTCATGTAGACCAGACACTAGCACTCCCAGTCTGTTGCACACCAACTTCTCAAAACCCTCCTGCTGGGTCGGCCCCAACTCTACAAACACAAGCACAAAGAAAAAAAAAAGCACAGGTTTACTGCAGGTTATGCCTGTCATTACATAAATTTCGTCTACTTCAAAATAACTTTTTTCAAACATGCATAGATTCCAGTAACACATACTGATTGGGAAACCTTGTTTAAATCATTGGTGATGTTCTAAAGGCCAAACACACGGGGCCATGTCTCGTAGTGCTGTTCTGCAGCTATAGCTGTGGAGGAAGCTTTAATTCTTTTTACTGAGCCAGAAATAATTTCTAAGCAAGGGAGCATAAACTAGGTGATAAATTAATCATTTTGGAATCAGAATTCCTTCCCTTTATGTAAATAGAAATGTGAACAAAACCGTAGTTGGTATAAAATTGAGGTCACCCACATGAGTGACCATTGCTGGAAAAAAAGTGTTGTGTTGGTTGTACTTTGTGCAAGAAGTGGTGAACTGATTTTATATCAAGGAACTTGTTAGAACTGAAGTGCTGACACTTACAGACTTTCTGTGATATTTCTATAACCTGGATACCTGTTTATGGATTAGTATGACAGATTATGGTGGGTTGGTGAGTCTGTGTTGTCAATTTGTAAAAAAATTTGTTTGCTCTTTACATATAGTTCAGTAGCCTTCCAGGAAAAAATGAAATCCTACACAAGCTAGCAACCTGCATACTTGGAAAGAAGAGACGGTAAGTTTTTCAGACATTAATAAATACACACAGTAGGTTGTCCCACACAAATGTTCAAAAAACACTCAAAATAGTGTGTCACAGCAGTTCTGAGTGCACTTTTTGAGTGTCTCCAAAGAATTAAAACTACTACAGAGCTGCCAACAGAATACTTTGTCACTATGCAGCTGAAAGGGTTAAATGAACTCACCTTCACTGAGGACATGAGGGGAGCAGTCAACCTTCATGCGTGAAATGACCCATTCTGTGTCGTCCAGGTCATGGTCCACCAAGGGCAAAAGCAGCATGACCACATGAGGTGCTGCCGTTCTGGTGGTGATGAGAGAGAAATGGGTCCTGTCCTCCACCTCTACATCCTGAAACAACATCACCAATTTGTGTCATTATCAAGCTGTATCCAAAATGTTGTCATACACATGCACTGATTTCTTAACAGCCTATGATGGGAGTGGAGTACAACAAAATGGGCATGAGATATGCTTAACAGTAGCATTTCTTTTTCTTCTACAAAATGGATATCAGTGTATTTCTGTGTACGCATATACACCTGAATGTATGAGTTTGTGTGTGTGTGAGAGAGAGTGTGTGTGTAAGAGAGAAAGTGTGTGTGTGTGTATGTGTGTGTGTGTGTGCTTGCGTGCGTGTATGCATGCGTGTGCACTTGGTATGTACATGCAAAGAAAGTACACATCTCAAACATGCCCATACAAGAAACATGAAGGATAAAAAAATAAACAGATGTAGAAAGTAGTAAGGATACAGAAAACTTGAGGGAAAGGGATGAGAATCATGGGGAAAACAAGAAAAAGGAGGAGGGGAAGGACAGAAAGAAAAACAGAAAGAAAAAGACGGGCAAAGATCAGTCACCTGTTCCACATCTCCCAGCTGGCTGTGCAGATCCTGCATGAAGTCTCTCAACAGCTGTGGCAGGTGTTTCATCTGCACAGACAGCTTCAGCAGACAGCTTAACAACAACTTGCCGGTGCTAACATCCTCTGTACATACATACACCCACTCCACATCAGCATCAATAAGAACCAGAAAATGGACATGCTAAGTTGACAGAAAAAACCTGTGATATTAAACATGCAGGCACAACTGAGAGGCAATGTGAGCAAGCCTTTCATGGGCAACCTTTCATGCCAGAAATGATAACTGTTGACAACACAGCAGCAATCGGCAATAGCTGTGTGTGTGTGTGTGTGTGTGTGTGTGTGTGTGTGTGTGTGTGTGTGTGTGTGTGTGTGTGTGTGTGTGTGTGTGTGTGTGTCTGTGTGTGTGTGTGTGTTCTGTGTGTGTTGTGTGTGTGTGTGTGTGTGTGTGTGTGTGTGTGTGTGTGTGTGTGTTCCTGTTTTAATGAATTAAAGTATCAAATAGTTTCCTGCAGATAATTTTTTTCTGAGGTTTGGTGAGCTGAAGGTGCAGCACAAGAAAACCCAAACCCTGAAAGAAATAATAATGCTCTCTGCTGAAGCCAAACGAAAAGTATATGGACCAAGCACTTTCTGACAAAAGCATTTACATCTGAATCACTGATTCGCCCAAGTTACTGTCCTTGTAGAGTGTTTCCTTCAATACCCTACAATCCAGTATTTTTCTCTTAACCATTCGACTCCCGCATCCAGTCTACCACAAGCATCCTGCATTGTCAACCATGCTAGCAAAGCAAAACCGTAACCCTTCGACCCCTCACTCTATCCACCAGCTTCCTGTTTGTGGATAGGGTATGGGAGTCAAAGGATTAATATATATCATCATCATGTGCCCTGCCGCGTGGCCCTCCACACAAATCGATCCCCTGTCGCTGCAAATACATCTTCCATCCTCTCTGTCCTCAGCCACCCTGCAAGTCAGTCCAATATTTTCTCCCTGGATCTACCTGATGTTCTCCTTCCCTCCAGCTTTCCTGTTCTGACCAGATGCTCTAATTTCCCTTTCCTCGTAAAATGGCCTATAAATGTTGCTTGTCTTTTCCTCATCTTTAGCAGTGATCTTCTAGTGTCTGCCTCCATAAAATCTGTCTTGTTAATATATATATGGAACTACAATTCACCTTTGGAACAACAACTCACCTAAGTTGCCTTCCTCACAGAGCTTCCTGACCCAGGTATACACCTGTTCATATTCGGGCCCCGAAGGTGTGAGATGTGTGGTCAGCAGAGTGATGATGGTCATCAGACCCCCAATATCTTTCAGGTGTTTCTGGTCCTCATCCGCTGTCAGCACTGTGTTCACCAGGCGCTGAAACAAAAACAGGTAGTGTGTGCATGTGCGTGTGCTTTGTGTGTGCATACTTTGTGTGTGTGTGTATGTGTGTGTGTGTGTGTGTATGTGTGTGTGTGTGTGTGTGTGTGTGTGTGTATGTGTGTGTGTGTGTATGTGTGTGTGTATGTGTGTGTGTGTATGTGTGTGTGTGTATGTGTGTGTATGTGTGTGTGTGTGTGTGTGTGTGTGTGTGTGTGTGTGTGTGTGTGTGTGTGTGTGTGTGTGTGTGTGTGTGTGTGTGTGTGTGTGTGTGTGTGTGTGTGTGTGTGTGTGTGTGTGTGTGTGTGTGTGTGTGTGTGGTGTGTGTGTGCGCTGGATACTTCTGAGCTGTCTGATACTTTTTCTACAACCAGTTTCAACACTGATCACTTCCTGAAAGGAAAATTATCACATACTTCCATTATAATAGGTTTTGTCACAGAAATACTAAAAATACATCATCATTAAAAACTTCAAATAGTCTCATTTTCTCTTCCTTTCTCTGCCCATTGCTGTCTCCTCCATCCTTAGATATTCCAAGTTCAACAGAAAATTGTTTTTGCTGATGAAAGTGATTAATTTTGAGAGAAAGCTAGCTTTTGTTTCCCAGTACAGTTAATCTAGGCACACAAAATCAGCAACTTCAAAGAATCAAATCATGCAAGTTTTGCTAACATGTGCTGTGTCTCAAAGTCACTCTCCCTTTTCACCAGTCACTACAGTGATCAGACTTGTGCAATGGATTGACAGGCTATGGGTTCAAATTCCATTAAACCTGTCAAAAAAATAATTCTGGGATTTTTCGACCTCCCGTGGCTCCTATTCAGAGTTAAGCATACTACAGGCATACTGGGAAAACTGGGAACCTAAAGCTGAGACTTCATGGATGTATCACTGAGAATGTTTTTCACATTTTGCAACCAACATGACAAGTGTCTGTATCTTTCGTGCCTGGTTGATGTCAAGGAAGTGTTGAGGACAGTCTCGTCATGCCATCTCAGTCCAGAATGGAACTTAGCAGCACTGTCAGCATCATCTCCATTCTCATACCAGGGTCAAAAATAGTCCTAGACTTTGTGGTTTAAAACACATACACACAAATTCTTCTCTTTTCTTATGGAATTTTGTTTGTTTGTTTTATTTCACTTTTTGCATACTTCAGACATTTTTTCTCTCTCCAGATATTTTATTCTACTTTTTAAAATTTACACTGACAATCAAGCTCCAACAATGTTACCTGAAACGTCTTGATATGCTTGTGTATGTCTGGCTGTTCTTCATCTGATTTCACTGCAACAAGAAATATGCACATTAAAGTATTTTACACGGAAAAAAATTGTTTTACAAACCTAAACAAATACACTATTCATGTATGTTTTAACTCTTCCACTAATAAAAAAAATCTTGTCGCTTTTACTAAGCTTTTTTACGGGTCTTACATATAACAAAGCTTTATTTTCTTTTATAAACTGTTACTTTTTAAGCGAATCTGAAAACTTTTAATTGCTGGAATGATTTCTGTTTTTACCCTAGAACTGTAAATACAAACAAGGCCTACCAAGTGGACTGTAAATACACACAAACAGGGCGTACAGACTGTAAATACAAACAAGGCCTACCAAGTGGACTGTAAATACACACAAACAGGGCGTACAGACTGTAAATACAAACAAGGCCTACCCAGTGGACTGTAAATACACACAAACAGGGCGTACAAACAGACTGTAAATACAAACAAGGCCTACCAAGTGGACTGTAAATACACACAAACAGGGCGTAAAGACTGTAAATACAAACAAGGCCTACCAAGTGGACTGTAAATACACACAAACAGGGCCTACAAACGGACTGTAAATACAAACAAGGCCTACCAAGTGGACTGTAAATACAAACAAGGCCTACCGAGTGGACTGTAAATACAAACAAGGCCTACCAAATGGACTGTAAGTACAAACAAGGGCCTACCAAATGGACTGTAAATACAAACAAGGCCTACCAAATGGACTGTAAATACAAACAAGGCCTACCAAGTGGACTGTAAATACAAACAAGGCCTACCGAGTGGACTGTAAATACAAACAAGGCCTACCAAATGGACTGTAAATACAAACAAGGCCTACCAAATGGACTGTAAATACAAACAAGGCCTTCCAAGTGGACTGTAAATACACACAAACAAGGCCTACCAAATGGACTGTAAATACAAACAAGGTCTACCAAACAGACTGTAAATACAAACAAGGCCTATCAAATGGACTGTAAATAGAAACAAGGCCTACCAAACGGACTGTAAATACAAACAAGGCCTACCAAATGGACTGTAAATACAAACAAGGCCTACCAAATGGACTGTAAATAGAAACAAGGCCTACCAAATGGACTGTAAATACAAACAAGGCCTACCAAATGGACTGTAAATACAATTACAAACAAGGCCTACCAAATGGACTGTAAATACAAACAAGGCCTACCAAATGGACTGTAAATACAAACAAGGCCTACCAAGTGGACTGTAAGTACAAACAAGGCCTACCAAATGGACTGTAAATACAAACAAGGCCTATCAAATGGACTGTAAATACATACAGATAAGGCCTTCCAAATGGACTGTAAATACAAATAAGGCTTACCAAGTGGACTGTAAGTACAAACAAACAAGACCTACCAAATGGACTGTAGATACAAACAGGGCCTACCAAGTGGACTGTAAATACAAACTTTTTTTTATAATTTTTTTTTACTTTTATTGTTGTTTAAAGCCCAGCCGACTGCACAGAGCCATATCAGGGCCATAACCGCTTCAAAACACAAAACTTCAACAGGAAAAAAGAAAAAGAAAAGAAAATTAAATACACATATCAGTGCATTCGCGCACATAATCTAAGGACATGCCCCCGGCGTAGGACTATTACGTCCGATTTATCGCACAGGGGAGATTTAAAAAATACACCTGAAAACAAATATAAGCATACATAAGGACACCAAAACGTATAAAAACAGGCATAAATTATCTAAAATTGCTTCTGCATATCTCACTGCCTTAGAACCAAAAATGCACTTAATACATGTACCCAATTACCAATCTGAAGAAAAAGTATGTAAGACTTTATCGAAAAAATATAGGTGAATGGACCATTAAGGCAGAACATAAGTAGAAATGACTGAAGAAGCAAGGCAACAAGGCAGAAACAAAGAGAGCGACAGAAAAGAGGAAATTTCTAGCACAGAATTTCCAGAAGGTGGGGATACTATTTATACTGAAAGAGCCCCGGCAACCCAAGAGAGGGGGGGGGGGGGGAGTAAATACAAACAAGGCCTACCAAGTAGACTATAAATACAAAGGCCTACCAAATGGACTGTAAATACAAACAAGGCCTACCAAGTGGACTGTAAGTACAAACAAGGCCTACCAAGTAGACTGCAAATACAAACAAGGCTACCAAGTGGACTGTAAGTACAAACAAGGCCTACCAAGTAGACTGCAAATACAAACAGGGCCTACCAAGTAGACTGTAAATACAAACAGGGCCTACCAAGTAGACTGTAAATACATACAAATAGGGCCTACCAAGTGGACTGTAAGTACATACAAACAAGGCCTACCAAAAGGACTGTAAGTACAAACAAGGCCTACCCAATGGACTGTAAATACAAACAAGACCTACCCAGTGGACTGTAAGTACAAACAAACAAGGCCTACCCAGTGGACTGTAAACACAAACGAGGCCTACCCAGTGGACTGTAACTCCAACTAAGGCCTACCCAGTGGACTGTAACTACAAAGGCCTACCCAGTGGACTGTAAGTACAAACACACAAGACCTACCCAGTGGACAGTAAGTACAAACAAGGCCTACCCAGTGGACTGTAAACACAAACGAGGCCAACCCAGTGGACTGTAACTACAATCAACCAAGGCCTACCCAGTGGACTGTAACTACAATCAACCAAGGCCTACCAGTGGACTGTAACTACAAACAACCAAGGCCTACCTAGTGGACTGTAAGTAAAAACAACCAAGGCCTACCCAGTGGATTGTAACTACAATCAACCAAGGCCTACCCAGTGGACTGTAAGTAAAAACAACCAAGGCCTACCCAGTGGACTGTAAGTAAAAACAACCAAGGCCTACCCAGTGGACTGTAACTACAACCAACCAAGGCCTACTAAGTGGGCTGTAGATACAAACAAGCAAGGCCTACCAAGTGGACTGTTACTACAAACAAGGCCTACCCGTGTACTGTAAGTACAAACAAGCAAGGCCTACCAAGTGGACTGTAGATACAAACACGGCCTAACAGGACCTACCAAGTGCCAAGAGACACTGTTTGATGTCAGCCTCCCCACGGTTAGAAGCAAGAGTGAAGACATGGACCAGACCCTCCAGACTGGCCCCCACCATCTTAATCTTTCTCTCCCGTCCTTCCACTGCCAGCTGGTTCTCCGTGTACTGACTCATGAACAGTCTGAAGCAACAAGAAAAAAAATTTTGATAACAACTGTATCTGCACAGTGCATAGCATTTACAGTCCTTATCAAAAAAATGCTCATCTGTGAAAGTAGACTGATACTCAACTCTGCCATGCTACCTTTTTCCTCTCTAAGCATATTTGGACATAAGGGAAACAGCACAGTCGAGTGTGGTCAGGTGTAGCATGCTATGCCAAAAGTGTAGCACTTGGCAAGTGTCATCTCTTCATGAGACTTTCTTCAGTTATGGCAGAGAGGTTGGCAATAAACACATAAACACAAGGCCAGCCACACAGCTAACCATTCAGCTTGAAGATCTCACAAAGAGAAAAAAATGTCACATGCTTGATGTGCAGCAAACTTTGGTAGGGGGACCAGTTCCTATAGTGCATGGTTAGCACACCGGACAACTGGTTTGATGGTTGTGAGTTCGAATCCCCATCCTTCCTGTCAAAATCAGTGGGATTTTTCAGCCCTAACTGATGCCAACCCAGAGTTGAGTGTGAATCCATTGGGAAGACTGGAACCACACTGTCGAATCTCATATGGACAAATATATCAGTGAGGATGCTGCTCAAATCTCATGATCAACAATGCAGGTGTTTATATCTCTCGGGCCTGGTAGATGCCAGAACATATCATGACAATATACATAAACTACAGCCCTGTCATGCAATCTCAATCCTAGATGGAACTTCACAGCATCACGATCATCATCCCCATTGCAATCATCATCGTCATCACACCATAATAAGAACTGTTCCAGCTTCTGTAGCCATTCATGAGGCAAAGAAAAAGGGACAGAAAAAAATCGATATGGGAACTCTTATATGAAGAGACAATTCATTCTGAGAATGTAGACTGGTACCTAATTCTGCCACAGTCAACAAACAGGTTCCCAGTCTACTGTTTTCTGGTGAGCTTTTATCAACACACCATTTGGTCTGATGAAGACTCTTGCAGGAGGTTTTAAGTTCACCAGAAGAAGACAGAAGCTCGTATAACTGCCAGCTCCTTCCCACTTACTATAGTCTTGACACTTGGCAGTCGTAAGCTCCCAACATTACGTTACTTCAACCACAGCAGTTGTTTAAACAGTCATGAAATGGCAAGACATGATGCTCCAGACACAGCCTATTTTGCTGTCCAGCAACATCTGACATGCCCTGAATGGGATCCTAAGTTTGCCGTCTTTCCGAGCAGTCAGCAGGTTTTCCCTGCAGTCATCAGGCCTGGTTTCCTGAAGTCAGTGGCCAAACCACAAGCCGAAGTTAACAATACTTCATAACAAAGTCCAAAAAGATTATATAGCTCAGCTTATTTTGGATATGGTTTGTCTTGTTTTATTAATTTGTATATGTGTCTGTGGTTTTTCATTCTTATGCATTTTCAATGGCACAATTAAAGAGAAACAAGTAGGCAGAGGCAACTAGAAAGGAAGAGCAGAAGAAATGTTCACCTCCCCCAAAGTATCGCATGCATGCAGAAGAGATGAGGGAGGGGAAGAAGAGACAGGAACCAGTGCTGTCATTAAAATCAAGAAAAAGTCACAAGTACAGAAATCTCAGAGGTATTCCAATTGACACATGTGTTGCAGTCGACTTACCTGCCAAGTGTACAACAGTGGATGAAGAGTTTCTCAGGGTTACAGTTGGCCCCATCACACATTCCTTTCTCCACCACCTGCTGAAGTTTCTGCAGCGCCACAGCAACCACATGGCCCATGAAATCTTTGCTCTCTCTCAGCGCTTCCATACTTTCACGATGTTCTGGATTCTCATCACTGCAGACAGGAAAACATATGATGGGCACATTAGTCAAGTGGTTAAGATGTTGGACTTCAATACAAAAGTCTGAGTTTGATCTTGCCTGGATACCTTCTGCCTAGCAGGTAAATGGTAAAGGTTGTTTTAATCTTCCAGGCCATGTGTACAAACCTGTAAGTGCTTGAACATTCTTCGTGTGATTACATATGCAAAACATAAACAAGCATGTTAAAGATCCTGTAAATCATATCAGTAACTGGTCGCTGATGGAAAAATTAAAACACCCAGCATGCACACCCAGCATAAACTGAGTACGTAAACTAAAGCAACATACCACCTGCATAGTGTGGGCAAAATAACATGCATATATGCATCACCCAAAAAAACCAAAAACTAGACCCCTGCCCCCGCAATTTTGTTTTATACTGGCAGAACACACAACATACTTTTAAGAAACAGACACACACAAAATATCATATATACGATGGAATCTACTAACACAATGTTCAATCTCTGCTGGGTCTCATCCTTCCCTGAAAACATAAGTTGTTAGCATAAAAGTGAGATTGACAGATTACTGCCTGTAAGATTAATGCTGCCTGTGAAAACAAGACGAAATAATTGCCCTTCTGACAAAACAGTCTACTATGAAAAATGAAAAGCCTGCTCTGCAGTTCAGATTCATGATATTGCATCATTTTAATTCACCAGTACTGAGCATCCAGCAAGCAGACCATTCACAGGCAGAAAGAGAAGACTACTGGGTGTTCAGTGTTAAAATGTTACAAGAAGAATGACTATGTGTACAACATCACATCTCACAAGTGCCCAAAGCCCCTACAAAAAAAAGCATAAATACCAGATGTGGACACAACTAAAGCAAAAACATGTCAACCCTACTGCTGTGATGAAACAGATCAACCTGCTGCCTGCATATCTCCCCTTGTTCCCTCCCCTACTGTTCTCTTTCAGCTTCAAGGTTTACATGTCGAATTTACAACACAACCACACTGTATGAACTCAGCAGAACACAACAGCCAGCACACCGACTACACAGGGCAGGCCAGAGGAGACTGTTGGGTGTTTTGTGTTGCTACTTGCATGTGTCCCATTCTTCTTGCCCTCTAATGCTCAGCATTATTAAAGTTTTTTTGATAAATTTAAAACACAACCACTCTGTGTGAACTCAGCAGAACTGAGCACACCGACCACACAGAGTAGATCAGAGACTGAGGGTATCAGCCCCCTAATATTCAGCATTAAAGATTTCATGTTAAATTTACAACACAAAACCACACGAGGCGTTGACTCACCAGAACAGAGCATCCAGCAGGCGGACCACACAGGGCAGAGAGAGGAGACTGTTGGGTATTTTGAAGTTGCTGCCTGCAGGTCGCCCCTTTTTCCCTCCCCCTCCACCACTCTTCTCTTTCAGCACCTCACTCAGCGCCTTGTACTTACTGAATAACTGCACCACTTGCTCATTGCTCTGAACACTGATGCACAGTGGGGGAGAGAAGACAGAAACGACACAGATGGTTAAGCAAAATCACAATCTCATTAATACCTGTAAAATCATTAAATTACTTCAATGTATACAGGTCTCTGTCTACATATTTCTTTCCTTCCCTACCCACTTTTTGTTTTGTTTTGTTCTGTTTTGTTTTGTCTGGTAACACATCACATATTAAATTTGAGTCAAATGTCCAGGTCAACATACAGTAATAAGTCATGCATGAATCTGAATATGAAAGATCATTTTCAAGTTTTCAGACGAAATCAGTTCTAAAATCAATTCTTATTCTTAACAGCTTGAAATTTAAAAATATGCAAAAGAACAGACCATGCTCAATAGGGTCAGATGATGCCATTGTCAGTTTGGAGTTTGTTTGAATGGGCTTCATCATACTCATCAATTCCACAGGCACTCCACCCAAATCTGCCAGTAATTATCTGGCAACTCTAAACTGGCAGAAAACCCTATGTGCTGGCAAGGTCTTGAAACAGGGAAGGGGCGGGGTGGTGGAACGACACCTATAAAACATTATGCTGACACCACTGGATATGACTGGATCATTAACCCTTTGACTCCCGCAGCCTGTCCTCCAGCATCCCGCATTGTCAACCATGTTAGCAAATCAAAAACTTAACCCTTTGACTCCCTCACCCTATCCACCAGCTTCCTGTAGGACGCTGGTGGATAGGGTGAGGGAGTCAAAGGGTTAAGTTTTTGCAGCTGGCGGATATAGTGTGAGAGTCACAGGGTTAATACAGGAGTCAATAGGTAGTTTTTATGCTGCAGACTGGTACAGTACTGAATACAAGACATCAGGTCTCAAGTCCATGGCTCAACCAAGAGCCAGCCAGCCTGATAAAATAAGAAATACCATATCAACACCACTTATTAAGCAGGGTTTTAGAATATGAAGAACATTAAACCAGCTCAAGTTCAAGATCATGAAACAGACGTGAGATTACAATCTGTAACAGATTCTGTCAGTCGCTAGACAAAATCTGATGACGTTGCAAATGAGTTTCTGAGGGAATTTAACCTGATCAGAATGCATGATACAGGTTAGAATATTCTAACAGCTTTTTCCAGTGGCATTACAAATCATAAGATGATGTCATATATGTCAGGAATAAGCATGAACATAAAATGTAAAAATATTAGCTATACAGCACATATGCTGCTACAAAACATATACATCTCAGGATACAATTACACAAGTCATTATTCTAATAAGGAAAATGAATTAAAAAAAAAATCTCATTGAATAAGTCAATGTTATAAAGGCTTGACAACTTCCCAGACCAAAGTCTCACTAACTAAGTCAATGTTACAAAAGCTCAATGGTTCCCCAGCCCTATCAACAGGTGTGCCTTTACCCACACTGTCGCTTCATGCATACCTGAAGTTTCCAGCAGTGAAGTTGTGCTCTATTAGAACCTCATAGGTTCCCAGCAAGAGAATAGCAAAAATGTTATTCCTCACTCCCACGCTGTTGGCTGTGGAAAAATCTGCAGCTTTGTCCTGCAAAATACAGACTTAGCAGTTTAGTTTTAGTCTTTTTATGACAATTTCAGCTTGTTACAATGTCTAACACATTCTTTCATACTGATCACATGTCTAAATCAGATGTTCTGTTCTTGTTTTTGTTGTTGAATTTGTTGTTTATGTTGGGTTTTTAATGTTTTTTTCCTTGTTTTAACATGTCAACTTTCATATGACAAAACATTACTGCATACATGTTCATAGTGCACAAAGTACAAAACACACTATAAAAATTTGTTGTGACGAGGAAACATTACTGTCCGCACTATTATCCTGCAAACAGTACAAAACTCATGATAAGAATTTGACATGACGAGGAAACAGTGCTACCTGCACTATTATCCTGCACACAGTACAAAACACATGATAAAAATCTGACATGACGAAGAAACATTACTACCTGCACTATTATCCTGCACACAGTACAAAACACATGATAAAAATCTGACATGACGAGGAAACATTACTACCTGCACTATTATCCTGCACACAGTACAAAACACATGATAAAAATCTGACATGACGAGGAAACATTACTACCTGCACTATTATCCTGCACACAGTACAAAACACATGATAAAAATCTGACATGACGAGGACACATTACTACCTGCACTATTATCCTGCACACAGTACAAAACACATGATAAAAATCTGACATGATGAGGAAACATTACTACCTGCACTATTATCCTGCACACAGTACAAAACACATGATAAAAATCTGACATGACGAGGAAACATTACTACCTGCACTATTATCCTGCACACAGTACAAAACACATGATAAAAATCTGACATGACGAGGAAACATTACTACCTGCACTATTATCCTGCACACAGTACAAAACACATGATAAAAATCTGACATGACAAGGAAACATTACTACCTGCACTATTATCCTGCACACAGTACAAAACACATGATAAAAATCTGACATGACGAGGAAACATTACTACCTGCACTATTATCCTGCACACAGTACAAAACACATGATAAAAATCTGACATGACAAGGAAACATTACTACCTGCACTATTATCCTGCACACAGTACAAAACACATGATAAAAATCTGACACGACAAGGAAACATTACTACCTGCACTATTATCCTGCACACATTGAGAGAGAGAGAGACATTTATTATCCTGCACACATTACAAAACACATGATAAAATTTATTACTGCCTTCACTATTATCCTGCAAACAGTACAAAACACATGATAAAAATTTGATATGATGAGGAAACATTACTGCCTGCACTATTATCCTGCTAACAGTACAAAACACACCGATGATCTGAAAAATCAAAGTCCAACAATTCTCTGGATCACTGGTCAGTAATTAATACTATCACGCAAACTTACGGCATTAAACAAGATGGCAAATAGAAAATGTTCTCAAAAAGAGAGACAGAGAGAGAGAGAGAGTGAAAAAGCATACGTGAAAGACAACAGACACAAGAGCACATCAGATGTCCCAACATGCCTAGATCAACACCCTCACCAGTTCAAAGTCCTCCATGTCCGTCTGGATGATGCGGGTTGTTAGAGCATTCAACATCTCCTCCAGACCAGACATGCTGGACCCTGATCCTCCCTCCCCACCGTCCTCCTCCTCATCTTCTTCATTATCACTGTCCACATGCTGCAGGCGGATCATCTTCACTCGTTGTACACATTGTTGGATACATGACAGGAGATGCGCCTGAAACCATACAACCATTTTGGAAAAAGGGACTAAGCACCCAGAATGAAAAAGTCTATGTAGACATGGAGGTGAAAGTTGAAAAAAACACACACAAAAATGAACATGAAAAAAATACACACAAAAATGAACAATGATTGCATACATCACAACACCAACGAAAGCATGGAAAATAAATAAAACAAAACAAAAAGAAATCCTTAAACAAGAAAAAAAATTCAAGACGATCAAACCGAGAACGCGAAGAATGACAAATGATGAACAAACGACAATTCTTTCCTCCACTGCTGGTACAGTTCTCCAACTTAAAAACAAAACCATTTTTGTTTTTTGTTCTGAGCAATGCACGTAAGCACATTATTCCGTTGTTTATCCTACACTAAGCAGGCATTATATTGCTGCACAGCTGGCGTGCCCCGTCATGCAGGCAGTCGTACTCCTTTTTGGGGGTGTACATGCTGACTACTTTTGCTTCTATAAACCACTGATACTGACATGACTTTCAGGTTCTTAAATATGTGTATTTGATGTTCATAACTGACAGGCAAGGTAGTCAAGTACGTAAACGTTGCACATCCAATCGAAAGACCCTGGGTACGATATGCCTGGACACCATTGCTTGGTGGGTACAGGGTATGGATTTTTCTGATCTCCCAGATTAACACATGTGCAAACCTGCAAGTACCTAAACCCTCTTTGTGTCTATACACACGC
This sequence comes from Monoplex corrugatus, assembly GCA_030674185.1. Classification (NCBI taxonomy): domain Eukaryota; kingdom Metazoa; phylum Mollusca; class Gastropoda; order Littorinimorpha; family Ranellidae; genus Monoplex; species Monoplex corrugatus. Next base: position 47,811,696 of record CM060307.1, read on the forward strand.
AAACTATCATATATGACCTTATAGATCCTGTAAGTCATGTCACAGGCTGGCTTATGGAAACATGAAAATGCACACCCACCAATGATGCAGACTGTGTAAAAGCATAGTGGAATGGAGGTCAGCTCACCTCAAAGCTTGAGTTTCCTGTGCCCCACTACAAAGTCTGATTACGTGTGCAGTAAGTCCACATGAGTTTGGAGAATAGCGTTGCACAAAGATGATTTACTATCATACTATACACACAAAAGATGTTCACGCACTAACAGGTCTGCATATACAATGACCTAAGAGATAAACAATAAATATTCACCCTTTACCCACCAGGCAGAACCCAGACAATATCGCTCAGATCTTGCGAATGGAAGTCTGTTGTTCTATTCAAATCGGCTATTGTATCTATTAATCCTTTGACTCCCACAGCCTGTCCACCAGCATCTTGCATTGTCAACCATGCTAGCAAAGCAGAAACTTAACCCTTTGATTCCCTTACCCTATCCACCAACTTCCTGCTGAAAGCTGGTTGTTTGCAGTAGGTGGATACCATGCGGCAGTCAAACAGTTGATAAAGGCTGCTGTGCTAATATTTTGAACCTGTCTACTTTCATGCTCAGTTTTGTTGTGGCATGCAATCTAAGTTTGTGAATTATGACACTTTGACTGCTATCTTTAAAAAGGGATGATGCTTTATGATTTACCTAACAAAGAGTTACTGATTGCATTTTTTTTTTCAAAACATGGCACAGCTTTTCTCACAGATTTACACACAGCTTCAGTATTCCCAGAGAATTTGTTGCTTAATATTCAAAAACAATCTTTTCAAACCATGCCTTGGAAAGAGTTAATGATAACAATTACTTTATTTCATTACAATATAAATGTGTGCAAGTATGTGAGTGTGGTAAACTCATTGATATGAAATTAAGACTGCAATAATCGAATTATTACAATGTGTACATGACATTTCCTAAAACACAGCTAAAAATTGTAAGCATTTCTATAGTCTTACCAGGGGTTCAGCCAAGAAGACATTTTCACCACTGGCAGTGATGCAGGCTTCCAATTTCAGGGGTGGTACCGTATCCTCTGCAGATTCATAGTAACACTTCACCTGCATGGAGCAAATATACAGAGGCGAAGTCAAATCACATAGGTGTATGAGGCAGATTTTTCAACCAGTGACAATTCCTTTAATGTTATGGATACTTTTATGCGTACACACTCCAAAGCAGACCTTAATTTTTTTCTTCTCACCAGTAATACCAGCACCAGCCCATCATCAGTCCAGTGCATGAGATGGAATCTGTTATTTCTGGATCCCGCTGTGTCCTATGCAGCTTGACATGCAGTTTCAGTTTCTCAAGATGATGTCTCCGTGCTCGGAATGAATTCCATATGCATTAACGTCACAGGTGCCATGTATATGGTGATCATAGCACAAGCCTTAAGCATAAACCCATGAGCTGGCCAGGTCCTGAGGCCCTATCTAGACTATATTTTACCTAGTCTATATTTTACACTGGTATTCTATCAGCCTACCACTGGAATAATCTTGGTTACATGTAAACGACGTGTATATCTGCATATCTTACCTTCAAAAAAGGAACATATATATAAAGTAAATCAATAAATAATTAAAGGTCTGAATCACAACAGAACTAGCTAGCCTGTATAAACTCATCTCACATGACAGTGCAGCGTAATGTCATATTTGCTCAGACCATCATTCAAGGTCCAACTGAGGAGAAACAGGTGGGAAAGAAGGAAGAACATCCCAGTCCAATCTTACAACTGAAGAGGCAATGTTTTCTTCCTGGCTAGGTTAAATCTGAAACAAGTGTGGCTGCCCACATTAACAAACAAGAACCAGAAAAACATAAGACTAGAATCAGAATGCATCACAAACACAAAAACTAGTAGCAATACATTCTAACTTCTCTGTCATTTTATCAAGCAGAAGAAAATGACAAGGTATGGTTCAGTCTAAATCCTTTATGGATATTTTTCAGGAGACAAGACAGTAGGAAGTTCAAATGGCAGCATGTTTTGGATTTACAAAAACAGGTCTTACAGCAGGACAGAGCAAGAGAAAAAGGGAACAACAAAATGCTGAAATTCAGACAATCAGTCACTTCCTCCTGCTTGACAAAATAACAGGGAAGCAAGCTGTTTTGCCACTAGTTTTTGTGTTTGTTGTTTATTATTTGTCATCTCACATTTACACTTGACAAAGCCATTTGGCTGAAAATGTGTGTCTGTTTTGTCTTGTTATACCAAATATGCATTCTGATTTTATTTTTGTTTTTCTAGTTCCTGGCTAGATTTGTCCATCACTCATTTCTTCCAGTGTTTATAACACTCAACCAAAGCCATTGGCTTCAGACAGCACATTGATAAAATTGACAGTTTGGTCATCCCATTTTGTAATATCAAATGTGTATATAATTAACATCTGAAAATTGAAACATGCTGATAATAGCCCAGCTGAATATAGAGGCAACCTCAAGGCTGCCTCTTTGATGGCTAGTACAAATGATAATTGGTAGTTTTAGATATTAGTAGGACCAAAAAAACTGGACAGTTTGAAGGATAGAGCCCTGACAAAGCGCATTCCACTGGTGCCCAAAGTTAGGGACTGAGCACAGTGCTACCAATAGAGTCCTTGAAAAAAGACTTGTTGCTGAAACAGCAATGGAAGAAACAACACTACATTGCGTGATATGCTTCCAGAGCCATCAGATGATTGTTATTGTTATTGTTGTTTAAAGCCCAGTCGACTGCGCAGAGCCATGTCAGGGCTAAAACCACTTCAAAACATACACAATACTTCAACAACAACAACAACAAAAAAAGAAAGATAATTTAGTACACATATTGATGCATTCATGTACATAATCTAAGGACATGCCCCCGGCGATGACCACTCTGTCCAATTTATCGCACAGGGGATTTAAAAACATATCTGAATACAAATTTAAGCATACCTAAGGACACCAAAACATATACAAAAGCGGGCATAAATTACGTAAACTTGCTTCCGCATATCTCACCTCCCTACAGCCAAAAATGCATTTAATACATGTACCAAATTATCAATCACAAGAAAAAGTAAGACATACACATGAATGGACCAGCAAGGCAGAAAATGATAGGAAGAAATGAAAGAAAGCAAAGGAACAAGGAAGAAACAAAGAGAGTGACAGAAAAGAGGAAATTTCTAACACAGAATTTCCAGAAGGTGGGGCTATTATTTATACTGAAAGAGCTCCCGGCATCCCCACAGGGGGACATCAGATGATATATGAATGAGTGATGTGATGAAAGCTGAAAGGAAGTCACTGACAGGAATAATACAAAACTAGGATAGGATTCTGGCAAGTGAGACTATGTTATCTTTGTTGCTTTCTTATAGGCCAATGGCATAATGGACAGTAGTAGTAAGCACAACTGATGATGTAAAAAAAAAAAAACCCAACCATACTGACTGATATAATGACCACTGATAATCAATACATAAAGAGACAAAACTGCTGTATCTGTACAAACCATCCTGTACTTTAGTCTGCATGACACTAACCTGTTTGTTTAGCATGTCCATGATACGTGCCTTCAGCTGTGTGTTCCGACTGAGCGCATCCACCAGACCCTGATACACACACACTGTGTGTTACGCCACTTTGTCATATTCTCCACTACTATCTATTAGACCTTTATCAAAAATTCATTACACACACACACATACACACACAAAATCCAGGTAACAAACAGCAAAAGCTCAAAGCATCAGTAACCTAATTTCTTTGCTTTCCTCACTACTGTAGATGTCATTTTGTTACAAAGCATTGATCATATAATTGTGTTTTTTTTAACTACCAACAAATGGACAAAAACAGATAAAAAAAAAATTAAAGATGGTGAAGAAGAGAAAAGAGGGAGAGGGAGGAGAGAGAGAGAGAGAGAGAGAGGCAGTAAAATGAGAGAGATGGAAGGGAGCAAAAGTGAGCAAGAAAGATGGCGGATGGGAATGGGAAGACATTGAACTCCTTGACTCCTGCACCCTATCCACCAACTGCAAAAACCTAACCCTTGGACTCCCTTAACCCATCCACCAGCTTTCTGCAGGAATGCTGGTGGAAAGGGTGCAGGAATCAAAGGATTCTGCGCACACTCCAAGAAAGCAGCAGCAGCACCTACCTGATAAAGATGAAGTCGTATGTCTGCTTGCTGGGACATACACCTCTTCAAAATCCCTAAGATCTCCAGACACAGGGCTTCATTACTGGCACGGTTGTACTGCCCATGGATGTCAACAGGAACCTATGGGCACAAAAATAATCCAAATAAGAAATAAGTGATGACTAGTGTTGCTAGGTGACTTGGAGAATACACACATTACCAATCTTTGTCAGTTTTCTAGTGCATGGTTGTGCTGGTTTCTAGTGACAATTATCATGTATAAGACAAAAGACAAGCTGAGATGTGTTTCTAGGCATTGTTAGGTTATTTATGCTTGAATGTTTTTTCTTTTCAGACACTTTTTTTAAAAGTCAATTTTTAAACCTGGTCTTTAATTTTCAACAGCTGTCAAACATTCCCAAGATAGGAAAGCAATAGACATGACAAAGTTTTCAAACTCCATTGGACATAATGCTGCATACAGTATAAGAACTTCTAAGAGTGGTTGCACATGGGGAAAAAAGCAAAAAGTGATATTTAAACTGCCATTTTATATTGCTCTAAAAGCATGAAGTAATCTGAATGGAATAAGATGAATGGAATACAGAAAAGAACATAAGTATTTTGGGATCAAAAAAATAATAAATATTTAATATTTATGGCCAATGGAATCCCCATCAACTCCTTACTTAATACAATGAGTTGCAAAGCTTCCACCAGCCACCAACATGAAATTACCACGAAAAAAAAAATTAAATTTGCTGGGAAGAACACAAAGATTTCCCCCTTTTATCCTCTTCATATGTTCTTGTTGCAGTTTATTATCAAATGTTGAAACCCAAACAAAAGGGTAATATTTTGCACATTAAGACTTATAATGAAATGCATGGGGTATCATCATCAAGCAATAAGTACACAATATGATGTCATAGAAAGACATTACCTGGCTAGAGGAGAAGGGCTGACTACTCTGACTGGCTTGACTGCAAGGAACACTGCCAAGCACTTTGAAACTTTTCAAAATGGCCAGGTAGCCCTGCACCCCAATCTTGCACTCGTCCAACTGTCTGAAATTGATTCAGATAGAATACTTTTAAACAATAGACAAATAATTATTGACAAGAAAGTTCTTTCATCTTTGAGAAATTCATCTTCAAAATCTAGAAACATGTGAAAAATAAGGTGCAAATTTTCAACCAAGCAGCCTTTGTCAAGTGTACACAAAGACAACAAAGAACAGTAAAACAAAACTTTGAGAAAAAAACAGCAATATCTACCTGACCTTTTAAGCAGGAGAAATGATGGATATGAAATCATGAAGCATTTGTGAAATGTGATAACTGAGAAGCAAGGGAGACAAATTTGTCTTGAAAAAGACAAAAAATCTCATACCTGGAGAAGATGGATTTCCTCAGCAGAAGAATAAGTGTATCCTTGAGTGACATGCTGACTTTGAGCAAAGGTAGCAGAGCCACCAACAGACCCTGGGCAGTGTCCGGAGGCAACAGGGGCAAGCAATCAAATACCTCGCGTACTTTGCCCACTGACTCCAGCAGAAATAGAGGGGCTGTAATCACTATTTCTGACAACAGACCTGTTAAATTCAAATTGGAAACACATGAAAAGAGAACAAGATTTCTGTTTCCTCTTATCATATATAAAATAAATCAGAAATGAACAAAGATTCTTTTTTTTAACAATATGACTTGGAAATATAGAACCAGTGGAGACATCTTGCCTAGTGGGTAAAGGGTGGAGATCTTTTTACCTTCCCTGGTCATCATGTGTACAGACCTGTTAGTGCTTAAACCCCCTTCCTGTATATATATATGCAGAACATCAAACATGCACATTAAAGATCCTATAAATCTTATTTTTAAAGCCCAGCCGACTGCACAGAGCCATATCAGGCCCCAAACCATATCAAAACGCACATCTGGTTGAAAAGAGCTGAAAAAGAAAATTAAGTACACATACCAATGTATGCGCATACATAATCTAAAGATATTACCCTAGCACCGACTATTCCATCCAATTTATCACCAGAGGGTTTAAAAAACGAACCTGACTACAAATGTGAAAATAACAAAGGATACTAAAGCATACATAAAAAATGACCTAAATTCCCTTAAACTGCTCCTGTACAGCATATTCTCTTAGAGACAAACACACAGTCAATACATATACCCAATTGTCAATTCTAAGAGAAAGAATGCAAGGCTTCCTGTAAGTCATGTTAGTGTCCAGGGTTATGTGGAAATATGAAAATGCCCACCATGCACATTCACTAAAGATAAAAGTATCTGTTTCATTTCTTTCTTTTTAAGAGTATACGGCTTTTGCAATGTTGGCAGAATATACTTATATGCATTTGAGAAAAATAGGTGTGCTTTAGAAAAAAAAACAAAAAAAAAAACACCAGACTGCAAAAAAAAAAAATCCTCCTGAAATGCCATGCTCATTTACACTCAGGACATAGAAAGAGAAAACTGGGCCAGAATACCAGAGCGAGCCCTGCCTCATTCATTCACCCCTCCCCTCCCTTGATAAGTAACTAAGCTCTCCATATTCTGGAAAGAAAGAGTTGTCAGGGGAATTAAATCTTTTAACAACAGTCAACATTTATACAATGCTGGGTGAAACACTATCATTACTTACATATCCGACATACAGTATACATCAACAAGGCATTGGCCATGGTGAAAAAGAAGTTAAATTCAGTACATTTTTGACCAGTCACTGTGATGTAGTGGTTACTGCAATGGACTACAGACTTGAAAGCTGTGGGTTCGAATTCCCATCAGTCCCTTCAAAAATCGTTGTGGGATTTTTCAGCTCTAACCGGCTCCTACCCAGAGCTGAGTGTGCTGCAGGCTCTTTGGAAAGACTGGAACCACACAGTCGTGTCTCATCCACTTCACAGATGTGCCACTAACAGTGTTGCTCAAATCTCCTGACAAACACTGCAGGTGTCTATCTCTTGGGCCTGGCTGACGCCAGGATATATTATAATGTAAGTGTAGAGTACAGCCCTGTTACGCAGTCTCAATCATGGAAGGAACTCCATACCATCATGATTATCATCCTGTCATCATCAGCAGCAGCATCACATTCTGAAAAACTGCCAGTTTCTGTAGCCGTTAAGGTGCCATAGAAAATGGGATTTAAAGAAAAAAAGTGTGCACAAAGGAAATCTCCCTGAATGCAATGATCCCCCCCAAAAAGTACTTTTCTTAAAATCTGGCAGTTAATCATCAACTCCATGCAAAATATTTTGAAACTAAATATCAATATGCCACCTATATATATATGTACACATTCCACAGCGTTATACAGAAAAACATCAACTTACTGAGGTAATGAGAAGCAGGTGCTGTAGTTTCTGTCATCACATGATTGAAGATCTGACCCAATATATCTGATCGAACAATTTCATGTCCCTGTACAGGAAAAGAAAAAGATGTTTTACAAATAGTATTCACCTGTAATTGTTGAGCTATAAAGCAGCACATTTTTAAATGACCTATACACTTGGCAATAATTATTCTAGCTGTTAAGATACCTCACTTCTTCTTAGATTGTGACCCTAAAGTTCTAAAATGTGTCCTGTTAATATTAAGAAATCTTTTGAAAAAATGACAAGTAGCTTTGGGAATGTAGTTGTTTTGTGACACTCTTTGACTGCTGTATTAGATATGCTATACGTAGCTGCTTTTGTATTGCTGTTGTTGTTGTATATCATGTATGCAGTGTCTGAATCAATTCACACTACTCAAAGTGGAAGGGAAACAATCTAATCCACACTATTCAAAGTTGAAGGGAAACAATATCTTATGATCTTCCCCACATGAAGAGTTGAATTTTTATGTTCCTACTTTCCTTCAACCATAAGTGCACTATTGAACTGGCATTTACCCAGCAATTCATACATGAAGCACACTGAATACGTAGGCAAACTGAATTCACACACTCCTCCATCCAAATGTTGCACATGAATAAACAGCTGACTGTGAAAGATTTATAAAATATAAAGTTCATGCATGCATTTCAAGTGGTTTTCATATTTTGTGCCTTTCCTTTCTCTCTCTGCATACAAACTGAGTACTGATCCACTGGTTTTTGTTGTTGTTTTTTTACATCTACTAGATAAAAATGCTCAATATCATAAAATCAATTTTCCCTTTTATCCGGACATAGTTCAGGAAACTGACATTCATTCTCGAAAATTCTGTGAAGACATTAAACAACATACAAGTTACATTTTAGTAATATAAATCATAAATGCTTATTTGCAAGTGGGCACAAATTAACTGGTGCCTTTGGAAAAACAACATCAACAACTGATGCCACAGACAAGACGTTAAACCACTACAATGGATCCTGCAAGTAAAATTCTGTTCTGCAACACAGCAGTCAATACTTTGCAAATTTTGAGGAAAATACATATACTGGGAACACATACACCACTAATTATGAAGGAAACAGCAGTGATTACTTTGAACATTTTAAGGAGAATTTTGCTGCCTAGTTGACAAGCAGTCTGGTTGGGGGTCAACTGGCCGGTAACAACAGTTTCCGGTCGGCCAAACACCATGCGGGGACCAAAGCTGTCCATGAGCAGAAATCCCAGCTGCACCAAACCCTGGACAACATGCTCCCATCCAGATGAACTGAAAAATGCCAACAAGTCAATCAATTGTGAAAACTTTGTAATGTTTTGGGATAAAGTCACTGATCCCCATAATAAGTCAACTATGGTACATATGTTAATTTCATACATTTACGCGTCTTCTGAGAGTGCAAGCATACAGACTTAACATTTTTTGTCTGCAAATTTTGTAACCTAAACAGAAACATGTTTTAAGGTACACAGTAAAACTTGTTGGCGAGAGTCCATGAGTAAGCAGTCTAAGAAACAGATTTTAACATTTTTATTTGTATTTCATAACAACACAATAGAGTATCGATTCAGTTATCCACATCAGTACACAATGCCATCTGTTCATGACATCCGCTACAACAAGCATGTCTGTTTCCTTGTTATCAAGTTTTCGACATCTATTCAGGCTGACAACCACACATCTGACGCGTATGTCTGCTGGTATTGTTTTCTTCTATCATCTGTTCATTTTGATAACCACAAAAAACAAATGTACTTAACAACCTACAGCAACTTTCAAAACGTCAATTTTAATAAACAGTACAAAAGTTAGGTATTCACCTGCTAGAAACAGCTTCCAACACCATCTGTTCAATGTCTCGCTGCTCTGAAAAATTTTCTCTCACCCAATAGGACTGATCATGGCGCTGACGATCACGAAAGCTTCGCAGAACAGTTGATTTAAGGAACTCCAGTATCTGTTTATCAACAAACATACACACATCATCATCATCATCAGGTGCCTTACTGCATGGTGTTGGAGATTATGGACTTCCATCTGTCTCTATCTCTTGTTGCCTCAAGCATCTCTTCCACCCTCGTTGTTCCCAGCCACTCTGCAAGTCCGTCTAGCATCTTCTCCCTGGGTCTCCCGGTGCTCTCTTTCCCTCCAGTTTTCCCATTGTGACCGGGTGTTCGAATTCCCCTTTCCTCATAAAATGGCCTATAAATGTTGCCTGTCTTTTCCTAATCTTCCTTATGAATGATCTACTTGTGTTCTGCCTCCATCAAGACTGTCTCGTTTTCTTTGCTGTCCATGGAATTCTCAACATCCTTCTTAGAAACCACATCACGGCTGCCTCAATCTTGTTCTGGCCTTGCTTGTTGACTGTCCACGCCTCGCAACAGTACAACTGTATTGGTTCTATATAACATTCAAGAACTCTCTTCCTGATGTTAATGGACAGGCACTTGTTGGTAAGAATGCTTTTCATCTTTTTGAAAGTTGTTTTGGCTTGGCCAATTCTGCTGGCCATTTCTGATGTGCATCTGCCGTCTGGTGAAATGATCGTTCCCAGGTACTTGAACTTATCAACCGTCTCAAGGTTGTGCCGTACACACACACATGTATAATTCTGTAAATGGGATTATAAAATCATTTCAAAATCTTAGTAACTATGTCAAGGAGAGTAGTGGGACTGCAGAAAGGCTGAAGATTTCATCAAATAAAAAATATATTTCACAAAGCTCTTTGTAACGTCAACAGCTTTTGAAACAGTGTAGTATATAAACAGAAATGATAATTTACATTAACACGCAAGTATATACAAACATAAGACATGAATTTCTGAATCGGTTGTCATTTTAAAATTTTAAATCAGTTTTCATTTTCAAAAGTTTTCTTTAAATAATTTTGTTTTTTCATGTCTGCTATTTGAAACTTGATATTGTATGAAACAGTTCCAATTTTCATTGGTTATTCTTACCTACCAGAGCAACAATGATGTTAATCAGACAATAACTAGTTTGTGATGGTGATAATGATGGAGAAAAATTGCATTTGGAAAAAAAAATCTCTCACTCTCTATCTGTCTGTCTATCAATCTAATCCAATCCAATCCGATTTGATCAAATCTAATCTGATCCGATCTAATCTAATCTATCTATAATTCATGTACATACATACCTGTTCATTCAAAACATTCATCCCAGCGATGGACAGAGCTAAAGCCATGTTAAAAGGAGACAGCACTCTTGAAGCACAGGAGTATTGCCATGCCTGAAAAGTAAAGTGGACATGAAACATGTTTTCTATTATAATTTTTTCAATATAAAACCTGAATATTTGTGCTGATCCATTTTATAATGCCTCCCACTCCTTACAAATAATCCTTTATTTCCATGTGATAAGACCTGTTTGTTTAAAATTATCCATGTGAATGCATTATTGTTCTTATTAATGAAACTGATCAAAGAAAAATTAATGATAATGATTATCATGCAAACATGCTTTCAGCGAACAAGAAACGATTTTTGCAAGATGGTTACAGCAATTGAAAAAGATAGGAAACATCACAGCTTTAGATATCTAAGAAATCCTTGAAATAGCTTAAAAGTCACAAGAGATTCATATTCACAGACAAAATGAACTAACCACTTAGTCATTCAAGGAACACTTCACAATGCTGAACCTATAATGAAATGACAATAGCCAGGTTGACAGACAAACCTAATGAAGATATCAGGACGATGTCAAAAACTGGCAAACGACAATAGAAGATTAGACTTTGTAGGTAAAAACATTAATAATTCTGATATTTGAAGATATCAGGATGAAGTTAAAAAATAGCAAACAACAATAAGATTTGACTCTGCAGGTAAAAACATTATCAATTCAGATACTTAAAACCAACACACCTTCAGATATTTCAGGAACTCTTGACCAAGTTCTCTCTGCTCCATGACTGCAAAAGAGATGTGCAGGATGGCTGTTCCCTCTGTCTGCCTCAGCAAGTCCACATTGAGAGTGTCCTCCATCAGGTCATCGCTGATGACAGAAACAACTTAACTGCATCTAAGTGACTGGGGCTGTTTGCTGAAGAGGCAGAGCTCCCACCTTGAAATCTGACCACATTTTGAGTCTAGTTCAAAAAAGCTTCTGTACATGTGGTCTTCGGTCCATCCAGCTTTAATGGATCTGAGAACAGTTGAGGTCTCTCCCACCTCAGTCCCCTGCATGTAGAACCTTAAGGACCATGCACAACCTTTATCTTTTTTTAACCAATGCAATTTAATTGTACTTTTACTGCGCAATACTACTTAGTTTGAACATGATGCTGAAAACATCCTGAACTGTCTCACACTGCTGAAAATTTGAAGCTCTTTTCAGGTCACATAGTAAACAAGAGAGAGAGAGAGAGAGAGAGAGAGACAGAGACAGAGACACAGAGAGAGAGAGAGGGAGGAAGGGAAGGAGACAGAGAGGGAAGGAAGGACAGAGAGAGAAGATGGTATCATGAAAGGGGGTATCAACTATGATTTTCAACAGAGAAACTGAACATCCTTGGTATCATGGAAGGGGGTATCAACTATGATTTTCAACAGAGAAACTGAACATCCTTGACAATCAAACACTGGTCAGGCCCTGTCAATATCTGTGAAAACAAATATGTTCATGTCCTTTCAAACCTGAACATGAGAGGGCTTAAAACCAGTTTTGCAGTTCTGGTTAACTAAGTGAACATATATTTCATAAACAAAAAGAAAATCTGTTATTTTACATATTTCATGTTAAAATTACAAAATAGACAACTTTTCCATGCACTGATGACAGACAAAGCACTGTACTAGTGAATCATATATTAGTCTTAGTGGAATAGCAAAGTAAACAAACGAGACAGTCTTGAAAGAAGCAAACACAAAAAGAACATTAATGAAGAAGATTAGGAAAAGACAAGCAACATTTACAGGATATTTTATGAGGCAAGAGAAATTAGAGCAACTAGTCACAACAAGAAAACTGGAGAGAAAAAGAGCACCACGTAGACTCAGGGAGAAAATACTGGAAATTTTTGCAGAGTAGATGGGGACGGAAAGGATAGGAGGTATACTTGCAGCAACAAAAGATTGATTTGTATGGAGGGCCATAATCGGCAACACCAAGTGACATGGCACACGACGATGACAATGACAATGACGATGATGATGATGATGGAAGATGAGCTGGCAACTGAAAGATAAAGCTATTGATGACATCATCTTTCAGAATTTGCCACCACAAACTCAGCTCTACCTGTCCATCATGTTGTCCTGGGTGCGAGCCAGACTGTCCTTGCTAATGAAGAATGATGTGATCCCTTCCAGGATCAAACGTTTGTGACCCTGCAAAATAAGCACCAGATCTGATTTCTGATCTTCCAGTTTTACAGACATATATGTTAACGTACTAATATCACATTTACTACTATCGACACAACTACTCCAATTAACAACTCTTCACTTTCTTTTGGTTTCTCAAGCCTAGCTTTAAATGTATTGTATCCTCTCATATAACAGCTCCCTCTCTTTCTGTATGAATGGAATGGAAAAAAAAAAACTCACGTTTTTCTGTGTTTATTATTGACAGGTTGATTCTTAATTGTTTAATGAAACACATGCTGCAATTAACAGCATCGCATCATGAGGAACAAGCCTACACTTAATTGCAGATAATAGGTAGAACACTTAAAGCATTATGGAATTAGCACTGATTATAAACAGATTGAAACTGGCTGTAGGAGTAAAACAGGGGGAAGAAAACAATGAAAACATAAATTGTACAAATCATAAATCCATTTGAACTCAATCTTGGTGCATCACCTTCTGTTCATATTGCCAAGAAAGTTGGGCATCTATTACAAGTGCAGTGTGAAATGTCCATACAGGTGCCCATATTGTGGCCTGGCAATGATGGTCAGCACAGAAACCAGCGACTTCCACTGGCAGGAATGCAGCAAGAGAGAAAGAAAGAAAGAAAGAGAGAGAGACAGAGCAAGAGAGAGAGAGACAGAGAGAGAGAGAGAGAGAGAGAGAGAGGATGGGAAAGACAGAAAGGGGCAGGGGGGGGGGGGAGGTGAGTGTGTGTGTGTGGTTGTGTGTGTGTGTGTGTGACAAAAGGGAGACCACGTGAGTATGTGTGTGTGTGTGTGAGAGAGAGACAGAGACAGACGGAGAGAAAGAGAAGTAGGCGGGGATTAGTTGCAAACAATCTGGCGAAAACAGGAGGTATAACTGCGAGAAAATATCTAAACATGCATCCCAAACATATTCATAAGGCCTTGCTTGTCATAGTGTGAATATGCATGATGCGTCCAAGGCGTACATGCTGAAGTTATGTCTTTGTACACTTAAACACTGGTTTGTGTCAGGGGAAAGCTGTTACTCCAAACGTCTGTGCCAACAGTGGTCACTGTGCTGTTAGTACACACATATTTAGTACATTAACGCATGCATCTTTTTATGACTGCTACTGATTTAATTTAGTCTTCTTTGTCATAAACAATGATGGTATTGGCCGGAATCTGTTATCTGTTACCTGATTAAAACAATGATTAAACAGACAAACAAAAAGTCATTGTTGGCCTGTGTTAAGGTATACTTAAGACAAAAATTATTATAGTCCTTTTCTTTTTTAAAATTCATGTTTAAAAATGAAATAATGAACAGATTATGATGTAGTATTAAGGGTACAATATGAAAGCAAGGATTTCTCAAGTATCTGATAAATTTCATCAAAACCATTTTTTTTGTTTAGTCCAATATGAAGTCACAATGCAATTTCTTGAAAGAACATCATCTATTCAAGTGCAACTTAGAAAAAGTAAAAAAACTGATAAGGGTTCAAGGGCCGGCAGCGCCCCATATGGGGGCTTTGGGGGCATAGCCCCCAAGATGCTGAAGCTTTTTCAAAAAACAGATTTTCCGTTTCTGACTCTTTTGAAAAAACGGATTCCGCCGTCAAAATGGAAAAAGTTGCACCCATGTCTATTCAAACCAATCTAAATTTAACATTTGTAACAATTTTTGTTCTCATTATTTGTTTTCATTTTAATTCAATGACAATTTTTTTCTTAACAAATCTCAACCTTTTGAAGATGTCAGAAAATCTGTAATCTAAATCCGTCCAGTTTCAAGCTTACTATTACATAAAAGACATTCAAACAGTGCCAGCTGGGAAAGGAAGACGAAAAAGTTATTTACGTATTACGTTTTGTACATGTATGCTAAGTGTGGTGATACCTTCTCTGATAACAGCAACAGCTGGTACACCAAAGCAGGTATGTCTCTCAGATCTAAGTCATCAAACTGCCGGATGATTTTCTCCAGAACGAACCGCAGTTCATCAGAAGACAGGGGAACATCATTGAACATGGCTGCCAAATGAATCACAGTCTGTGGAGACCACCTGCATAATACGAAAAAAAGAAAAGAAATTATCATATTGTAATATTCCTTTCATTTGCTGGATGAAACTCTAAGCTGATTTCAGTTTCATGGCAGGATCACCACCAATGTATTGTCGCTGTTTCTTTTTAATGATGCAAACATTAACAGCAATTGATGAGAGTTTAGTGCGATGGAACAAAAACATGCAAATAATTGTAAACATTATATTTGCCACTAACGAAAATCACAAGAACTGCGATTGCTTCTTGTTATGTGTAACAATAAGAAGAAATAACAAAAAACCAAAATAAGAATCCACAGTTTGAGAGAAACTCTAGATGAGACTGAAGAGACTCAAGTCAGTGCTGACAGTACAATACATATGAGCATCAAGTCTAATAAATTTAATACTCATAGAAGACAAGAATCTATGAACAGGAATGGCAATATGACAAATATATTTTTGATTTCACAACACTGTAATTCCTAGCCTTATTCCTTCACACTCTCACCAATCTTTTTTTTTTCTTCCCCCTCTCTGGTTGAGGAGATATTTGAAATAAATTTTCGCTGTCCCATCTTTTATAACACTACTTTGTCACTACTCCCACACTGCTCATTTCTGCTCTCCAACACACCTCCAAAGCTACTGAAACTGGGGAGTTCGAATTTCGAGTTTGGTCCAGAGGGATTCATCACACTCACCAAATTCCATATGCACTCCACCAAAATCTGCCAGCAACTATCTGGCAGAATTCCTGAGCCTGTGCAAAAACCCTATGCACTGGCAGGGTCTTGAAACTGAGGTCACTATGAAGGTAGGGCATGAAGGTCCAAAGAATCAGGAACAATTTTTCAGGACGCCATGAGAATGGGTACAATAGTGATGATACAATTGGTTCCACATTGGATTGAGACTGCACAACTGGGCTGTACTGTGTTTACTATCATACCTTATCCCAGTGACAACAAAATCTGAGATATACAAATATCTGTGACGTTGGCAGAAAATTTGAGCAACACCCTCAATCATGCATCTGTGAAAGGCTTGATTGCATGGTCCACCTTTCCAATAATAACACAGCATGCTCAACTTTGGGTAGGAGCCAGTTGCAGATGAAAAATCCCACAAATTTTTTTTTTTGACTCATGGGGGGCTAAAGCAGTCTGTTGTGTTAACTTCTTTGCACAACACACAAAACATACAAAGATATTGCGTCAAAATATGCTTAATGGTTTAAGTCAACAACAAAAAATGTGACGTACTTGCAGGAGCAGAGGTTGTTGAGGATATGACCCTTGAACTCTGCCCCCTTCATGCTATTGTCACCATATACAATAGTCTCATGTGACTCTACTACCGACAGAATCTTGGGAAACACATTCATGGCCCTGCAAAATACAGAATTCGTAGTGAGTTTCTTGCTCAAAACACTGATCATAAACAGTAACAAAGGAAACAAAGCACAATGACCATAGCTGTGTATACATTTTCTAGATCTTCATCGTTATCGCAAAATAAATCTACACATGAATCCCTGAAGGTCTGACAGATTCACCGATGTACCTTCAATTTCATTGAAAGGACAGCAGTTTTATATTTGTCTTCAGCACTTGAGCTTCAAATGGCCAGTCTATCCATCTGCACCATTTTCATATTAACTGAGATAACTGAAGGCATACTGTTCTCTAGTGAGATGACACACACAGAGCACATTTTACATTCAATCTTGGTAGTGAAACAATGAAGTTTAATTAAATAAGCAAAAATCTAGAAAAATGTTCAGCATCCAAACCCTTTAACCTGAAATTAATATGAAAGAACCAGTTGAACAATTCATGACAGATTGATTCAAAGTCACAGAATAAATGGAAAAATAAATCCAAAGAATGTCAGAACTCTAAAAGTTCAGACATCAGTTTTACAAAATATTCTACAGTGAGGCATGTTACAAACAACAAACCATACCACTCGTTAAATATTTCATGTTCATTACTTAGTTTGAAATTTGAATTAAGTTTTTCATTACACAGACAAACACAAGACTACAAAATGCAGTCATTCACAGAAAATCTGTACAAGGCTAAAGATATGACTTACTTAACATGGCAGAAAGAAATGTCTTCACAATAACTCACTTTCCTCCCTGAAATGTCCCAGCTTTCACACAGTCAACATAAAACTGGGCCAACTCTGCCAAACAGGGGCCTGTCAGCCTGCTGCACTGCAATCACACAAACCTGAACTTATTGCCAGTGATTTATTTAGTAGACATGAGTCAGCAATGTACATATATTTGTTTGCAATAGGCAAAGTGAAGGGGCGGAGGAGCACTGAATTGAGAATCACTGCATGAAAAAACTAGAAATGCAGTGGTAACAGAATGCATAGTAACAATTAACACATAAGACTATGGTGAAAAGATAGATTTTTAAAAAAAATTGCATTCTTTTTTCTAATTTATAGTGTTGAGTCATAATCTGATTTAACATAATGTTACGGTCAAAAAGTGAAACATGAGAAGAAATTATACACAAATATAAAAAATGATTAGGAATGACCATGACATACTCTCCTATGAAAAAAGCCAACAGAAAACATAATCATATACATGTACATTAAACTGAAAACTGTACAGCTTAAAAAAAACAAAGAACATTAAAATGTCTTATAAGTTAAGTCTTTTCCACATGTTCTATACCAATTCATTCATCTATGCCAAAACTACGATTTCGTAAGTGAATATTATTAGATAAATAATTCGATTCCGAGTCAATTCAAATTTGAGTTATCTTTACATGTGTTTGCTTGATGTTGTAATTTCAATTTTAACTTTCCTGTATCAGCGTTTGTTTAGCTCAATGATATTGCCTACCTCCATCAGAAGTAACCAAACAATGTCATCAGCCAGCTTGTTGCTGAAATCCGTTTTACCCAGGGTAGTGATGAGATGTTTGAACATGCCAATTGCCTTGTCAGCACTCTCCCCATCTTCACAGTCCAATCCTGTAAGAAGCAAGCTAAATTTTGCTTGAAATAAACAACAACAATCATAATAACCATTATCGATCAACCAACAATGCATGAATGTACAAAATCAAACAAAACAAAATAAAAAAGTAACCCAAAACCATACGCAATGCTTCCATTTGGGAACAGTGAATACACTAAACTTGCTATGAACTCTGCTTGTCTGCTTATCACTTTTGGTGTTAGTACAAAAGCATTTGCTCTAAACATGGATGGCCACATTATCATAAGGCCTTTTTTGACTATGATGACACACACTGCTGACAATCCATCTCTCTCTTTTCTCTCTCTCTCACACACATACAAACACACACTGACATATGTGTGCATTGCATGCACACATGCATGTACACGCTTTACGGAGACCATTCTACAAAAGTCTTGAAGTTATAGTTTGCCTTCACAAGTAAAGTTAAGTGTAAAAATCAAACTTCTCATTCAGAAACATTTTGATGTATCAACTGTTTATCAATGACAACCAAGATATAAACCTGAACAATTCTTAAATGCAATGGAGGAAAAAAGGCTGATCTGAAGATGACTGGATAAGCAAAACAGAAAAGAGAGTGAGGGTGGATGCTAGGATCTGAAGATGAAAGTGTAATTTCAGAAAATTAAAAAGACCAAAGATGGTCAATTTTGAGGTGAGGTGAGGTGTATGTGTGTGGTATGGGACCATTAATTTTCTTCAGTTTCTGTACACACAAAGTACATGCAAGTTCTACATTAAAAAATAATACATATATCATATGATGCATTGTATTCCATGGGCAGTCCTTGCTCAACTGCTATTGGTATATATATGTTTCAAAATCTGATATTTATCACTATCAGTTTTCACCATTATGCACGTCTTTAAATACAGCTTTTGAGAACTTAAGACAGTAAAGCAAAGAGCTACAATAAATCCTACAAATACCTTAATTAGCATTCAGTACCCACCTTGGAACACAGCCTTTGAGAATGCAAGAGGGTCTTTGGAGTTACGCAAGGACTTATCAATTGCTGATCGCAGCTGAAACATAAATGAACATAGGAGTTCAATACAAAAATGTAATCTGAAAGTAAAAGCAGAACTGTATTAAACAGCAGAAATAGAACTTTATACCACTAGGAATTACTCAACATCTTCAACATGAAATCACACTGAACATATTACAAATTCAGTACTGAACATCATAAAAATACAAAACCAAATAAATATAGAAATCTCATCCCAGTGACATTATATGAAATCACCAAAGCAAAAGATCAAAGATCCATTGGTTACTAAATGGTGAAATCCACAAATAAAAGTAATTTCATACATCTGAAAAATTTCACCACATTTTCCATCCACATTTTACTTCTTTTTTCTCCAAAGTCTTCACTCTTTAAGTTTTCTTGTTATCAGACATGGACAACTTTTTTTTAAAATAAAGCAACACCAATAATTCTCTTATTCGTACAATAACAAAACACTGTCATAAATTTTCTTTACATTTCAACTAACCCCTTTCCATTAAACAAAGAAGAAAAAAGCATATAGACTAGAGAGTATGTTAACATTTTTCATTTTTCATTAACATTTTTCATGACTACAATATGTAACCTGATATTCAAATAGACTGAAAACACATGTACACATTCAGACACAGATAAAACATGCATACTCACATTAACACACATTATGAGCCAATTAAAACAAATCATAAACACACACACAAACAAAAAAGCCCAGTTTCACACACAAGTGTAACTGTAAGCCAAATAATACATATATTACATCCAATCACACAAAATCTGAAACTTCCCTTTTAATTTTATTCTTGAGGTTTCACTAATGTAAAAATAATTGTGAATAATTATTTTAAATATCAAGATACTCACACTGCCAAGTTTTTGTCCTTTCACAACATCTCTCAGTTTCTCTGCCTTTCCTTCTTCATACAGCTTCACAATTTCCTTCTCCATAATATCAATTTCCTGTAAAAAGAAGAAAAACAAAACATGTAACTATGTACTTATCACACATAACAGAAATTCATGTTCCTAATTTATACATAATTTAGTCCTCCTCCTCTACTAATCACAATAATGACTACTTGTAGATGGCCTCATATCAAGAGCCCTAAACGCTTCACAAAAACATGGGAGACATAGGCAGGCATATGTAAGCCAAATATATGTCAACCTCTACTGCTATAATCATACAATGTTAAACTTAAAGAATAAAAAGAAATTATAACAAAATATCTACTTCATATGTTACACACACATAATGAATACATTCATCTCTCCCCCTCTTATACAATACACACACACACACACACACACACACACACACAGCATAGGCACCCATACTCAAGCGCTTTTATTTAAACACACACATAATACAACTGAATTACGATCTGTATTTTGCACAAATGAGACAGTTGAGTAAGGACAAAGCAATTTATGATTGTTGCATTACAGTCTTTCATTTTCTGCAATTAGAATGATGTCATCTGAGTAATAAGACTATTTATCATGTTTCTGCCAACCTTCCCAGGACATTCTTCTATGTTTCTCATGATGGTTTTGCTGTACAGTGAAAATAAGTCTGACGAAAAAACACATCCCTGCTTAACCCTTCTTTTGACATTTAATTATTTTGGAAAGAACTCTAACTGCAGAAAATGAAAAAGATCTACAAAATTTTGTGAATATAATATTAATAGAAATAGAATTTAGAAAGCACAAATAAAGGGTTGGACTTGGAGCTAAATAGCAAGAGGACAGAAGTCATGGTAATCAGTAAAAAACATGAAATCCCCTCATGCAAAATAGGCAGCAAATGGCACAATACTGAGACAAGTTGATAAGTTAAATACCACCAATGAAACAGCCATGAGCAGATTAATGATGGCCTCAGCTAAACTTGGGACAATCATCATAATCATGCTCTTAAGTAGTAAAAACCAAGTGAGAATGTGTGTGTGTGTGTGTGTGAGTATCTGTGTGTGTGTGTGTGTGTGTGTATGTGTGTGTGTGTGTGTGTGTGTGGTGTGTGTGTGTGTGTGTGTGTGTGTGTGTGTGTGTATGTGCGCGTGCATGTCACCATCATTATGATCATACCATGTGTATATCACTGTCACCATGATCTTGATAATTATCACCACCGTCAGTCAACTCAATGTAATACATGTAAGTAATGCAACAATGCATGAGTCATGTACTGACCTATACATAATACAAAGCTAAAGGTCACTGCACTATCACTATCTGACTATGTGCTTGGAAACAATTTTTGAACTTACGAGAGAGGGAGAGAGAAGACGTGCTCCTGGGATGGGAGGTCTAGACTGGTCTTGGTGAAGTTGCACGTCACACTAGCAGAGTAAAATGATCATAGTATGATAGTATCACTCATTCACTCACGAATCACTGTATCAGTAAATAATCAATGAATCTGAGAAAACCATGATAATCATACTCATGATAGTCAATCAATCAATGGAAACAAAACAACTTAATTAACAAGAACTGAAGAAAAAAATGGAAGGGAAGGGGACAGAGATCTTGTATGACAATATTGCAAATCATGGAATTTAAGATTACACTTTACCATGAAACTGAAGAAGAGATCAAATGCAGAATACTTACGCAAGTGTGTACTAAAACACAGACCAAGCAACGAAAGCAGTTTAAGAATATGGCGCCAATGGTTGCGTAAACTTCCTCCCAATGCTTTCAACCAATCAAAGTCATTGAGAGATACATGCACATAAAAACAACAACCAATGAATGTTTAAATCACATCAACTTTCTGTTTATTTACATCATGGCGATTGCGTGCTAAGCTTTTGCCCTCTGACAGCATTGAAGCAAGTCGAATGTATCTTTTCTGCTTTCAGATTGAATAAAAACACCGTGCCAGTATTGCGATCTTGCAACAACAATGCCTTCCTCAAAGCGACATGCTGAAGATCAACTCGACAACTCATCAAAGAGGTCAAAAGTATCCAACTTGAATGCTGCCGAAGCTACAGAAACAACCGGAATTAAATTGTTTGAAGGATGCGTTTTCTACATTTTACCAGCTGGAATCCAGAAAGCACGTTTGCAGTTATTCAGATCACACACAGAAAAATATGGAGGCTGCCTGAAAGACTCAGCTGCAAGCGAAGTTACACATATTATTGTTGATGATACAATGACAGTAGAGAGAATGTGCAAAATATTAAAGGTAGACACCCCCCACCAGACAAATTTATTGTGAAGAGTGCATGGCTTAGTGCCTGTTTCAAGCAAAAGGATGTCGTGGGAACTGATGGTTTTTGCCTTCCCACACCAGCCTCGGGTAAAAGAAAGGAAGCGGACAATAGCAATGCCACCACTTCTACAGCTGACATTACTTTGATTAAAAACCAGTCCCCAAACACAGAATTCAAGAGAGAGCATTCACCACAGAAGACAGAACACCAGTTTCCAAAAGTTGGTGTTATGTGGAATGCTTTCAAATCTAAACCTAAAGGGGATGACTCAGAAGATGCAGACAGTGACTATATTCCAAGTGATGATGAAGAGTCAGATTCTCGTATGGTATCAGCTGATGTACCTTCAACTAGTTCAACAGACACAACACCAAACACATCACCTCAGAAAGGAGTGCCTGTAAGATTTTGTGCTAAGTGTGCACATAAATTCATAAATTCATGGTGTATGTAAAGTCCTGTGAAAGTTAAGTATCAAAGGAAACATTTTATTGACCAGACCAGATATTGGCCATTTGTCTATATTAGTATATAGTGGAGTCCTTTGCCTACAATGAAATTCAAGGGAGATGGTTATGTCTTCAGTATAGCATTAGTTCTTAGTAGCCTCAAGTAAGAAATCAGTGACCTTACACAGCGTTGATTGTTGCCTTGCTGGTGGAGTTCAGATGTTATTCACAGCATTTCCAATATTGTGTAACATCATTATGATGTTTATCAGTCAGTTGTAGAGCTTAGTCATTGAAGGGATGCAGAGTGCGCATGCAGCTTTGGAGATATATGCAGATGCTGATTGCTGTGCTATACATATAGCACATGATGCTGACCAGTTGTACTAGTCTTGAGCATTTGTTTGTTGTAGGGCAAGACAATGCATAGCAAGTTTGGGAAACAACACCTAGTTTGTACTAGGAGGAATTTGTTATGCATGACTGTAGATTTTGTTCATTTTAGACAGTATTGTGCAAGAAAGAAAGAGGAGTGGACAGGAAAATGTTATTTCCAGAAATTAGTGTAGTCGCATTCGTTATATGTGGTCTCCACTGTGTTTTATTGTATTTTATGTGTATTTCCGACTAATCCACTGTTTCATTGTGCATTGTGTGTATTTCCGACCAGAAGTGTTTTCTGTCTACATGCCTTTCTTTTTAGCATACATATGACGCATGTGTCATGCAAGCACATTCTTGCTACAAAAGCCTCAATAACGCAGCCCCCGATTACCTGTCAAGCCTACTTGAGATCTATGTTCCCTCACGTACCCTCCGCTCTGCCTCCGATCCTCTGACTTTTCGCTTTCCACGCACTAAGCTCAATACCTATGGTCCACGAGCCTTCTCTGTTTCTGGTCCACTTTCCTGGAACAAACTTCCTCTCTCTGTCCGTCAGCAACCTACTTTTGTCTCCTTCAAGTCCGCTCTCAAAACTCACCTTTTCTCCTCTGCATAAAATCTTGACCTCACTCATCCCCCCTCTGTAGCCTGTCTCCACTCGGAGGGGAATCACATTGTAATATATATTTGTATATAATATACTCTCTATAATTTTCCATTGCTTTTATTCTTTTTCCCCATTTATAGCCATGTGTGAGTGTGTGTGTGCGCACGTGCGTAAGTGTATGTTCAGCGCTTAGATTTGATTTTTATCGAGATTTTGCACTATATAAGTATTGTAATTATTATTATTATTATTATTGTTTGAATTCAGTTATATGCAGTTTAGTAAACTAAAGATTTAAAATTCTTCTAAATTTAAAGGAGAGGGAGGAAGGTGTGAGAGAGGAAAAACTGAGAGTGAGGTGTTTGTGACAAGCCTAGATAATTAGGTGTAAACTATTTATTTCCAGAACTGATTGAATGAAAAATCTTATTTCTTGTATCTCATCCTATTTTCCCCTTCTGATTTTAGTTTGAAAAGACTTTTAACTTTTTGCTTTTTATGATTTTCAGGTTGGGAAATGGATCTGTGCTCAGTCATCCAAGGCTCCAAAAGCCAACTTGAATGAGCACATTACTGCCAAACTAGAGGTAATGCCTAATTTACATAAGTTATATGGGAGTGTGTGTGTATATAAACACACATGTATATGCATCGTTAAACCATCCTCCTTATTCTCTTTCAGGAGTGAACAGATATTCACTTGTTTGCTTGTATCCTCTTTAATTCAGCATTAAACACACACACACACACATACACACACACACAAGCACACATGTGCGCGCACACACACACACTTACATGCATAACTGTACAGAAAACTGTCCTGACATTTCTATCATAAATGTTTATTATCTAAGAAATTATGAAAGACTAACAATCTGTAATGATGATAAATATTCCAGTTCAGACCTTCCAGATCATGACATTCCATGATGAGAAATTATCATTTCACATCAAACCTTTTAAGTGTAAATTATGTTTAATTTTCTTACATGATTTAAAATCAGCGGTGACAAACATACATTTTGAAGTTTTCAGTAAGGTCATTTCAGTTTTATGAGAATATATGGTGAGCTACTAATTTTCTGTGCTGTTTACTAATAAATAAGAAACCCATGCACATACACATGTACTATATTTGACAAACGATGTTTTTTTTAGGCAATGGTGAAGACGTATGAGAGTACCAATGACAAGTGGCGAGCGTTTGGATACCAAAAGGCTATAGCCGCCTTGAGGAGACACCCAAAACAAATAACAAGTTGGGAGGTAAGCAGTGGCCAGTATGTTATTTTACTTCCTCTGTTAAGTTTGGAGTTTGTTTATGAAGGATTTTTCATGCTCTGATATTTTAATATGCACTTTGCCCAAATTATGCTCTGGCAAGGTTTTGAAAAAAAGGGGAAAAAAGTAACTGTGGCCTACCTGAGTGTCGAACACATGACCCTTGTATTATCAGCATGGTGATTCAACCAACCAAACTAAAATGGCCACTTTAATCAAATAATAAGTTGCATTGTCTTAGTTCTGTTTGTTTTGAAATGGAAACTTGACTGTCTTAGTTCTGTTTGTTTTGAAATGGAAACTTCATTTATAGTTCAGTATTACATTTTGTGATAAGAAAAAGCGTCAACAGTGCTAATTTTTTCCCCATCTTTTTAAAAACCATTGTTAGCACCTGTTAAAAGGTTTTGACTTGATTAGATCAGCATGCTTAGCTCCCATTATATTTGGGACTGACATGATTCCTAAACTTCAGTAAACAGGTCTAACATTAACTTTCAGATTTTGTTTTGTTTAAACTAATTGCACAGACATATGTCTTGTAACTTAGTGTAAGTATAAAAAGTGGAATGAGTAATAGAAGTAAGAATAATGTTTTGGGTAGATTGAGTAGTTTTTGGATGGATTCGGTTCATCTTCTGCTCTGTAAGTATTTGTTTTCATTTTTGTTTTGTTGTTTGGTTCTTTCAGTCTTTAGTGCCGTGTTTGTTTTCAAAAAGGAAGTATTGTAGTCTTTCAGTTTTTGGATAGTTTTGTTTCTGTGAGCAATGGCTATAATGCACTAAAATGGTGAAGACATAATCTGTAACGGAATGCATTCAGAATTAGTTACAACTTACAGTTTCTAATAAAAACTAAACTATCAAGATTGATAAGAAAATGAAATGCATCGTATTTTAGTATTTTTACTGTAACACAGACACAGATGAACTACCTATCAGTTTTGACCTTTGGGACTTTAAAAGGATTCAAAAACAAATAGGGTACAAAAACAACATACATTGTTTCTGTCTGTATGTTCTTTTTGTATCCGGTTTGTTTTTGTATCATGTTGAAGACCCCAAGATCAAAATTGTTAAGTATTTTGTCTACATCTGTGTTGATATGAACATTGTTAAGGTCCTATGGTGAGTACAGTATATTTCTTTTTCGTATCAGTTTCTCATCTCATTGGAGTTATCTTTCTTTTTTGTCATATATGTAAACTGTCATGATTCAGTTTCTCATCTCACCTGAGTTACCTTTCTTTTTTCTCATATATAAACTGTCATAATTCAGTCACAAGTGACCCTCCATGGGGATGTCAGAGGGTCTTTTAGTATAAATGGTATCCCCATCTTCTGCAAATTCTGTGCTAGAAATTTCCTCTCTTTTCTGTCATTTTCTTTGTTTCTGCCTTGCTGCTTTGCTTTCTGTCATTTCTTCCTGTCATTTTCTGCCATGCTGGTCTGTTTACCTGTATGTGATCTATAAAGCCTTACATAGTTTCTCTTAGGATTGATTATCTGGTACATGTTATAAGTGCATTTGGGGTTCTAAGGAAATGTGATGTGCAGAAGCAGTTTTAGTAATTAAGGCCATTTTTATATATGTTTTAGTGTCCTTTGTTTTGCTTATAAATATATTCAAGTTTGATTGTTTAAATACCTTGGAGATAAATTGAATGGAGTGGTCAATTCCAGGGGTGTATTCTTAGGTTATATGTGTGAATGTATTCGTATGTGTTCTTAATGTTCTCTTCCAAGTGTTGTTTTTTCCCAGTGAGTTATGGGGTACATTTTGAGATAATTGTAGTCCTGATATGGCTCTGCACAGTCAGCTGGGGTTTAAACAACAACAACAATAACAGTAAGTTAATAATGATGTATGAGTATACATACATGCCATTAATATTATTTGTCACTAGGAAGCCCGGGCTCTGCAGGGCGTGGGAAGCAAGCTGGCGGACAAGATCTGGGAAATAGCTCAGAGCGGTGAGCTGCGCAAACTGAACGAGTTCCAGTCCAGTGAACAGGTCCGGGTGCTCAAACTGTTCACTGACGTATGGGGTGCAGGACCAACCACAGCCAATGCCTGGTACCAGCAGGTCAGGACTGTGTGATTTGTCATTGAAGTCCTAGATATGAAGAAATGAAAAGAATGAAAAAAAAACTGTTTACAGAATTCTCTTCAAGCATATTCTTATGAGAACTTTAGACCCTTCATGGGGCCAAATGAAGGCTTTATGACAGCATGAGGTGGTAGGAAACTGACACCAGGAGACAGCTAAGGTAGATTAGCTGTGGCAGAATCAGGTACCATTCTGCATTATCAAAATACAACAACAACCACAAACCCAAAACAAACCAAAAAAAAAAAAAAATAAAAGAAGATGTTAAGGATTTTAATTATGCTTTCGACCTTAGAAGAAGGGTTTGAATCATTGAAATGTTTTGGTGCTTAGTAAGTATAGCTTGTATTTGTTAAATCTGTGTTGCATTCTTTTTGTCAGATATTTTGTTGTAAAAAGTGACATTTTCAATGATTATGATCATTCTTCATTGTGTTCAATTAAAAAAGAAAAAATAACATGCTGATGTAACCAGATAAATCTTTTGTGTAATTTTGTGAGTCTTTGGTATGATGAATAATTTTATTTATACACTGTAATTTTGTTGGGATAATTATTTATTGCCATTGTATTTTCTTCACTTTGGTAAGTTACTATTAAGTTATTAGTATCATACTTTCATTTTTGAGATGACTGTGTTCTTCAGGGATTTCGGACTCTTGATGATTTAAAAACCAAAGCAAACTTGACCCATCAGCAGAAAGTGGGAGTTCGACTGTATGAGGATCTGTTGGATCGCATGCCAAGAGAAGAGGCAGCTGAGATTGAAAGAGTTGTAAGTGATCTGTCTTTCTTTCTGTTACTGTTAATTTGTTTGTACTGGTCAGCAGTGTATTTGAGTGTGTGTGTGTGTGTGTGTGTGACTCTTGTGTGTGTGTGTATGTGTGTGTGTGTGTGTGTGTGTGTGTGTGTGTGTGTGTGTGTGTGTGTGTGTGTGTTTGTGTGTGTGTGTGTGTGTGTGTGTGTGTCTTTATTATCAACACTTCAAAACTAAAAAATACTTATAAACTGTATAAATGTTGATGTGTTAAAGCATAACTGAACAAAGTATTGTCTGACATGGATTTCTTACACTATGATTTTTATTTGAGAGCATGTCAGACACATTCATCCCACAGATTTCAATTTTCCTTGTGTATACTCAAATCAGTCAAAAGGAATTAATCTTGTCCTTGGGATCCTCGGACAGTTTTGTAGCAATTCTTTCCCTTCAATTGTTGTTCTATCATTTCATCATTGCACTTTTGAGTTCAGATTGATCTACTGCAACCAAGTTCCCAGAATCACACAATGTGCTTCAACATGGTGACTTGTAGGTGCAAGTTTCACATTGTAGTGTAGATGTGTGTCTGTTCTTTCCATAACCAGTACTCCCACTGGAGCAGAAAAGCAAAATTTATATAGTACAGAACTTGTGTTGAAGGATGGATTATGGTATGGAGTGAATGACAATGTGCCAGATAAGTTTTTGTTTTCATGGCATCTATATACCTTCTTAGATTACTTATAAAAAGAAAACTGTCATATTATTTATTCAAGTAGAATTATTTTAATAGTTCTTTTTTTCCCAGTGATATTCATTTCATGTGTGTGCTGTTTGTGACAATGTTTGATAAATCTTTTAAACTTAGTCAAAATTTGACGATTTAAGGAAAGAGTTGTGCCCCTTTGAATGTGGCTCCATTAAGTTAATTGTCTGTTACAGTGGCTTCATTATTCAGTCATAAACTGACTTTCAGTGCCAGTAGCACAGCACTAGGCCTACAGCACAAACCAGCTCTATAGTAGTGCACTGTTGTCAAAAACCAGCAAAGAAGAAAATAAGGGCACCACTATCTACTTTTAACGGTTATAACCTAGCATCCATTCATGCAGTTGTCTTTATTCATGGCTCATTTTAAAGGAAAATGAAGCTTGTGGGCCTACATAGAAATTATCAGTTTCATGTAGGCTACTGATTCCAGTAGTTGTGAAATCAGATGAGAAAGTGCTAACCTGACTAT
Source organism: Monoplex corrugatus (assembly GCA_030674185.1). Taxonomy (NCBI): domain Eukaryota; kingdom Metazoa; phylum Mollusca; class Gastropoda; order Littorinimorpha; family Ranellidae; genus Monoplex; species Monoplex corrugatus. The sequence goes on from CM060307.1 coordinate 47,840,776, forward strand.
TTTCAGACTCGGGCTGAAAAACGTCGTCACTGTCATTGTCAAAGTCGTTACCAGCTGGCTGTGAAAATTCTTCACCACTGTCACTGTCAACAACAGGCAGTCCAAGTGGCAAGTTGTCATCAGAAATCATGTTCAGCACTTGTGTAGCATTATATTATCTCTTTCTGGTAGATGTAGTGTTTCCAGAAGTACTGGCCATATTTCAACTCCTGTTGACTTGGGGGAAAACTTGTGAACAGCTGTCGTCACATTGAACAAAGGAAGTTGATATCAGTGCCACTTGAAAGACAAAGCTCTGATGTCATGTGACAAGCAGGAGAAGCTTCCGTGTTTTCTTTCTCAAAATATCAATTGAATTTTATAACTGTACCGTGCGATGGTGCTGCATGGTGCCTGAAGCATTTTCCAAGCAAGTCGCTGTGCGGCACCTGAAGTGTTTTGCCTACAAGTTGCCATGCGGCACCTGAAGTATCAAAAGGGTTAATTATGACGGACACATATCCAAAATTTGTTGACATGCTTAAGAATGATGAACCAGTTTCATTCCTGTGACTGATAGTATGCATGTGTGTGTGTATGTGTCTGTCCTTTAGGTGAAAGAGGCAGCAGAGTCCATACAGCCAGGTATTATTGCCCAGGCCTGTGGGTCGTATCGAAGAGGAAAGAAGGATTGCGGAGATGTTGATATTCTGCTCACACACCCTGATGGACGTTCTGAGAAAGGTCTTTTTGGAAAACTCATTCAACACCTGAAAGATACAGGTCATAAGAACTTTAGAACTTTTTCTTTCTGTTGCTATTTATTGTGGCTGTATAAGTTTGAACTGGTTCAGGTAGTCTTACTATTAGTCCTTATTTGGCAATTTATGACCATATAATTTATACTTACCCTTAGAATGAGAGAGAAAACTGCACATGCATGGGTTTAGAGGTGCTGGCATGTACATGATTGCACATTCTAAAGTAAGATTATGCTCACGTTTAATTTGCAGTTACATTTTTTTTTTATATAGATGTGCAGTGTTTCTGATTTCATTTTATTCATCTTTCTGTTGGAAAATGGCCTTTGTGAATTAATTATTTGAATTTCTTTCTGTTGAAACATTGTTAAAAGAAAAATGATATAAAAATTGAATTGGTTGATTTTTATGCTTGCAGTATGCAGAAATATCTAGATAGTAATCATGAAATGACTTGGATTGTCTTCTTATAATTTTTCGTTTATTTGCATTTTTCTTGTTTCAAATTTATTTGATTGTTTTTGATGTCAACAGTTGATCAATGGTATAAGTATCATATGATATAGAACATGAAAAGAGAACTACAGTATGGTACATGTGCAATGTGAGAACACTCCTACATGTGAATGCATATGGCTACAGCTACCCACCCACACACAGATGCGCACCCCCTCAAACACACACACACACATGCAAACACACACACACACATACACTCACACACACACGTGTGCACACACACACACACACACACACACACACACACACACACACACACACACACACACACACACACACACACACACACACACACACACACACACACACACACAGGCAGCATGCATACATGCATGCATGCATGCACACACAAACACCTACGTAGAGTCATGCTGGTGAATGCACATACACTGATGCTAGGCTTGCAAAACGATTGAGGAAACATACATGAGCAGCACTTTCTCATGCAACCAGACATATGAGTAAGTACAGACAATAGGATGAAGACAAGAGACGGGAAAGAGATGAACTGATATTAGTTATATAGCGTTGTTTGAAAAGATCAGCTTCCAGTATTGTTTAACCCTTTGACTCCGGCACCCTGTCTGTCAGCATCCTGCATTGTCAACCATGCTAGCAAAACAAAAACTTAACCATTTGACTCTCTCACCCTGTCCACCAGTTTCCTGCAGGAAGCTGGTGGATAGGGTGAGAGAGTCAAAGGGTTGAGTTTTTGCTGTTGGTGGATAGGGTGCAGGAGTCAAAGAGTTAAAATCTTGGTTTGACAGTTGCAAGTGAATTAACAAATAATGGTCCTAATGCTTCCTCATTTTGTTATGACTTTGACGTTCATATCAGGTTTCTTGACTGTCATATAATGTTGAATTTTACTGTTCTATGTATATCAGGTTTCCTGACGGATGACTTGGTGTCTGTAGAAGATGATGGCAACCAGAAAAAATATCTTGGAGTCTGCAAACTGCCAGGGCCAGACAAAAAAGTAAGAACGCTTGAAATTGTATTTAAGTGTGTGTGTGTGTGTGTGTGTGTGTGTGTGTGTGTGTGTGTGTGTGTGTGTGTGTGTGTGTGCTTGTGTGTGTTTGTGTGTGTGTGTCAGTGTGTGTGTGTCAGTGTGTGAGTGTGTGTATGTGTGTGTGAGTGTGTATGTGTGTTAGTGTGTGTTTGTGTGTGTGTGTGTGTGTGTGTGTGTGTGTGTGTGTGTGTGAGAGTGAGTGAGTGTGTGTGTGTGTGTGTGTGTGTGTGTGTGTGTGTGTGTGTGTCTCTTTTTGTGTGTGTCTTTGTGTGTATGTGTGTATGTGTCAGTGTGTGTGTGTGTGTGTATGTTGTGTGTGTGGTGTGTGAGTATGTGTGTGTTAGTGTGTGTGTGTGTGTGTGTGTGTGTGTGTGTGTGTGTGTGAGTGTGTGTGTGTGTGTGTGTGTGTGTGTGTGTGTGTGTGTGTGTGTTAGAATCAAGACAGTTCTCCCGTGGGGATGTTGGGGGCTCTTTCAGTATAAATAGTATCCCCACTTCTGGAAATTCTCTGCTAGAAATTTCCTCTTTTCTGTCACTCTCTTCATTTCTGCCTCGTTCCTTTGCTTTCTGTCATTTCTTCCTATCATTGTCTGCATTGCTGGTCCATTCACCTATATGTGTTCGATAAAGTCTTATGTACTTTCTCTTCGGATCGATTATTGGGTACATGTGTTAAGTGCATTTTTGGCTCTAGGAAAATGATATATGCAGAAGCAATTTTAGGTAATTTAGGCCTGTTTTTATATATGTTTTAGTGTCCTTAGTTATGTTTAAATTTGAATTCAGGTATGTTTTTTAAATCCCCTGTGCGGTCAATTGGACGGAGTTGTCAGTGTCAGGGCATTTCCTTAGAGTATGTGTGCGAATGCATTTATATTTGTACTTAATTTTGTTTTCCTTTCTTTTTTCTGTTGAAGTATTGTGTGTTTCAAAACAGTTATAGCCCTGATATAGCTCTGTGCAGCCAGCTGGGCTTTAAACAAAATAATGGTAACAGCTGTGACTACTATACAATGAAATAAAAAATTCTGCTTGAATTCGTGGAGAACTGGAAAACTATTTTCACTTTGTCAAGAATGGTTTAAACTTGAGCCAGGTTTGCTTTTGTCACATCCTTTGACAGAATCCTTATCTGGTTGTGCCAATATTCTGGAGGACTGGATGAGTTAGGGGGAGAAAAGGTTTGATGAAGATACAGTAACACAGATGGCAAGTCTTGTTATAATGATGCATGTGTGATTATATAGGATATTCCTTTTATAATGGTTTGTGTGTTTGTATTTATTTGTTTATTTAGTTAGTTTGTATTTGTATTTATTTATCTATTTATTGATTTATCTATTTTTATTTATTTGTTTATTTATTCATCTATCTATTTCTTTCTTTCTTTTTTTTTGTTTTGCTTTTTTCTTTTCTTTTTTTTTGTGGTCACAATGCGAAAAATTTGGCAACTCTCCTCAGGCAGTGTGCATCGCCGCAGTACATTGCCATCCTGGTTTTTTTTTTATATCTATGTATGTATTTCTGTTTACATATCAGAGTAAATTTTACTGCCATATAATCCTTAGTGTGTGCTGAATGCATGCTGTACACGGGATCTTGGTTTATTGTCTCATCCAGAAGACTAGCACCTAGACCAATTCTTAACATTTAGCGTAAAGGATAGAAAGAATGTGATTCGAACCTATGTTTCTCATGTTCTAACTGGTTGCTTTAACCCTTTAACCACCAGGCCGCACATTCCATTGATGTGGTTGTTGTGTTGTTTCACAGCATCGACGACTGGATATAATTGTGGTGCCTTATGAGGAATATGCATGCGCTTTGGTGTATTTTACGGGGTCGGCCCATTTCAACCGTTCTCTGCGCCACCTGTGCAAGAAAATGGGCATGTCTCTTAACGAACATGCACTGAAGAAAGGAGTTGTGAGAAAGGTGAGTTGTATTTCAGTTTTTCTTTTTTGAAATGTTGTTGCATCTTTTCTTGGATGCATATGTGGCCAGATCATGGGTTTATGTGCAGGCTAAAGGCTTGTGCCATATCACCATACAGGGCACCTGTGATTTTAGTGCATGTGGACTTGATTCTGGGCACAGAGGTGTCGTCTTAAGAAACTGAAACTAAAACTAAATTGGATGCGTGTGTGCATGTTGATTTGCCCACGCTGTGCAAGCAGTATGTTACTGCACGGTCTGTGTACTTCATGTACTGGGTACCTTCATGTTTCCACGAGCCACCAGACTCTGACATGACTTACAGAGTCTTTAACATGTATATTTGATACAACCGGACAAGACAGGCTAAAATTTTCAGGCAACTAGTCTTTATCATACGTAAACATAAAATCTCAAACAAACAAACACCAAATACAAAAATTAGGAGAAAAAGACTAACCCATCTGTGCTGCTTCATCCAGTGGGAAAAAAGGACTAAAATTGTAAGCATAAATGTAAGATCACAAACGAACAATTACCAGATATAAAAATTAGTAGGAAAAGACTAAAACTTCCCTGTTGCTTCGTCCAGCGGGAGAAAAGGACCATGATATAGGCCAGTAAGCCGAAAATTTACGCCAGTCTTGTCTGGTTGTATGAAATACGCGTTTTGATTCTATTTACATGTTTTTCTGGTTCATGTATATTTGATGTTCTGTTTATTACACATGAAGGCAGTTAAACCCTTTGACTCTCGCGCCCTGTCTGCCAACATCCTGCATTGTCAACCATGCTAACAAAGCAAAAACTTAATTCTTTGACTCCCTCACTCTATCCACCAGCTTCCTGCAGGAAGCTGGTGGATAGAGTGAGGGAGTCAAAGGATTGAGTTTTTGCAGTTGGTGGATAGGGCGTGAGAGTCAAAGGGTTAAGCCCTAACAGGTTTACACTCCTGTTGACGTGAGAGATCAGAAAAATTTCTAGTCTTTACCCACCAGGTGGGAGGTACCCAGGCAGGAGTGAACCGCAGACTTTATGGTTGGAAGTCTGACGTCTTGCCCGCTTGTCTATCACACACATCACCAGAAATTATTATTATCCTCTTGATGTTTATTTAAATGCAGAGACTTAACAACCATCTTTTTCACAAGAAATTGCAGTGAGCAATGATTTCTCTTTTTACTCTTTGACTCCCACATCCAATGTTTCAGATTTATTTGATTGTTTTTTATGTTGACAATAGATCAGTGGTATAAGTATCATATGATGTAGACCAAGAAAAAAAAATCCAATGGTATGGTACATGTATGATGTATGAACACTCGTCAAGTGAACACATATGCTTATGCCCACCCACCTACCCAACCTCCCCCCCTCCGACACACACACACACACACACACACACACACAACACACACACACACACACACACACACAGAGCCCTAGTTTGGATTCTTATGGCAAATAAATGTGTTCTGAGTTCTGTTTTTCATGCACACACATGCTGTTTTAAAATGAATGAGTTTATTTCCTTTGGTAATGTGCACATCTTGGCAAATGAGATACACATTATCGTAACATATATATATACGTCCCTATGTATACATTTCTGTCAGGTCAGAGCTAAGTCTCTGCTACAGTATGACAGTAGACTGTACCACCTGCTGACTTGTGGGTTACCCCTTGGGTGAGGAAAGGCTGTGGGAGTAAACTGAGACAGAAAATCCTGCAGCTCATACTGCATAAAGGGTATTGCCACAGAGCGTTGCTTATGGTTCTGGCCAGGCCGTATGCTGCAACTTGCCATCTCCTATGAGAACATCTGTCTTACCTCGGTTTGCCCTGGACTTGTGGAGGCAGATGGAGAGAGTTGCTGAGGCTCCGCACAAACAACAGCAACTTACGTATGTGCATGGCACCTAACGCCAACAAGTGCTAGGTTGGACTTTATCGACCATGATAGCGACCATACATATATATATAATGTGCACATGTATTCGAAGTAACTTAACAATTTTTCAACAAGCCTGTTTTTTCTGGTTTGATCTTTGATGGATTTAGAAGAAAAAAGTATAAAATGGGTGTTGATTTTACAAGGTATGAATTTGGTGGTAATCAGTTCAAAATCTGAAAGAGTTATATCAGATCTGTGTGAAGGCTTATGAGCATTATCATATGCAAAACATCTTTTGTTGTTTGGACGTTTTTCTTTTTCTTTTTCTGGTTTTGTTTTGACTGTTACGCAATTTGTGTTGATCTGTTTTATGATGTGTGTTCAGCAGGTCAGTTGGCTTTTGTAAAGCCTTGGTCAAAACTGTAATGCAGCATATTTCAAGAATGGTTTATAATAATTAAGCAGCACTTTTTGTTGTTGTTCAAAGCTCATTGTGAATTTGAGATGTCTGAAAAATGTTTTGGTTTTCCATAGGGCCAGGAGAAGATCTTTGAAGGCATCACTGTTCCAACACCTACAGAAGAGTCGGTGTTAACAGCATTGGGGGTTCCATACAGGCCACCAGAGGAGAGAGATCATTAGATTATATCTGGCTGATCTTAAGCTAATGGGAAAAATGAATGGTTGTTGTGTGTTTTCATCTGTTTTTGTTGTGTTATTTACCATTGTGCCAATGGTCAAGTGCAAATTTAGTCTACTATTTTGCACATAATCACTATAAATTGTACATTTTGTACACAAGTGCCTATAGTTTTTAGATCAAGAACTTAATCAATATGAAGTTTAGGCTGAGGTTGATATATAGAGCATGACAACACACCTTTTATTTTCCCTCAAAAAATTACATTGAGGTGAAGCTGTCTAGGGTTTGCCTTTAAAAAGTCAGCATGGACTTTGCAAGCTGTTCATGTTCTGTCTGATCAGGTAATACTAAGCATATTAAAATAGAGACTTTGGAATCCATAACTTTTAAGTTGTCTTCATGAAAGTCAACTTCATGGTTGTTTATAAACAGTTTACAGACTCATGAAACTCAATTTCATGGCAGTTAAAAGAGTAAAAAGTTTACAGATCATGAAATTCAATTTCATAGAGTTTCACTGTATGAAATGTTATGGAAGGTATATGTTTGTCTTGATGATGGATCATTACCAAATAAGACACCATGTATTTGGCCTGTCAAGGGCATTTATATTTGTAAGTTTGATTGTATACGGTTCATTTTAAAGTCACATTTTAGTAAAAAAAAACAACAACAAAAACAAAACAAACACACACACACACACACACACACACACACACACACACACACACACACACACACACACACACACACACACACACACACACACACACACACACACACACACAAAACACCAACATCTGAATATGCTACTACAAAAGAAACATTTAGTTGTGGGTATGGCTGAATCATCATATACATGATAAATGGGGATTGTATTTTATTGAATTGTTTATGTTTAATACTTTTCTTCTTTTTCTTCAGTATCTTTTTTACAGTAAAGTTTTATGTTTTAATTTTTTTCTTTATGGTTTTCTTGATAAACAGATAAATTTTTACAACAGTTATGAAAAATATGTTACATCAGTGAGTATTAGCACTGTCAAACATTGACTAGGCAACCCATTGGCAGCAACACATATCTGCAAAAAATAACAATTGGTGTGACATGACAGACAACAGGTCAATTTCCTGACACTGATGCACTCATCCGGTTAGCGTGGTTTCCCTTTCTGGTAGACATCTTAAATTGGTAAAACAAAAGCAAAACAAAACCAACAGCAACAACAACAAGGAAAAATAATAACATAAGACTTCTGACCACATTTTTTATCTGTAGCTGTCTTGAAGTTCTTACACAAGGCGAATTAGTTCTTGATATACACTGTTCTGATTTTCTGTGTTTTTGTACTTCTGTGGTTTCCTTCTTGTGTTTGTGTAAGTATTGACTATCATACGTAAACTGGTTGCATCTTGTGCCGTCAGTGTTTAATGCTTAGTGTGAGTGGTTTTCTGTTTGATTTTAGCGTGTGTTTAAAATGCATAAGGATGTTTTATTGATGATGTCTTTTATGTTGTTGATGGTGTATTTTGTTGTTGATAATGCTTTTCTGTTGCTTTTGCTGAAGTAGTAGTTGATGGTGGTATGTGTATATGTGTCATGTGTGTGTGTGTGTATGTGTCTATGCATTTGTGAGTGCGTGCGTGTGTGTGTGTGTGAGTGTCTGTGTGTTAGCCTGAGCATTATTCGCTGTTTTTCTTACATTTTCATTTCAAGTGAGGGATTAGTGCATTTGTCCTTAATCATTTCACATCTGTTAATTTAACCCTCTGACTCCCACACCCTGTCCACCAGCATCCTTCATTGTCAACAATGCTACCAAAGCAAAAACTTCACCTTTTGATTTCCTCACCCTATCCACCAGCCATATTTTCTGTTGACTGATTCACTCACCTGTCCTTTAGCGCAACTTCTCACCTGATATCATAAATCATGTTGTGGTGGATACTAACTGATTGTTTATTCAATTGTTTTGTTCCATTGTGTGCAGTAATTTGAACTTGGAAGAAACAACACTTCAAAATGGTTCTTGTTAATCTTTTGACTCCCTCACACTGTCCACCAGCATTCTGTATTGTCAGCCAAGACAGCAAAACAAAAAAATACAACTTAACCCTTTCACTTCCTCACCCTTTCTAAGCTGGTGATAGGGTGAGGGAGTGAAAGAGTTAATTTTTTGCGGCTAGGAGATGGGGTGCAGGAGTGAAAGAGTGGAGAGTGTGATATCAACCAGGTTAACTCCCTTTAGATGTTTTTCTGTCAGAAAAGCAAGAGCATAATAGGGGGCTTGATCTTGTTTTATTTTTAAACTGTAAGCATTTTATTTATTATGGGTGCAATACAATTTTGACTGTGATGGTTTATTTACAGACTTATATGCTTTTGTTTATTTTTTTGCTTGTTTTTAAGTTTGCAGATCCATCTTTGTGGAATTTTTTTTACTTAATTTATTGATTCCAAATTGTGCATGACTTGTGATATGTGACATCATTTAGTTCATATGTGGGATGGTTAGCGTCCATAATTTTACCAAAACAGGAAGATCAGCAAACCAGAGAATTAGAATAATCTATGGCACAATGATGGTGCAAAAGTCATTCTTTAAAAATATGTCTGGTTAACAGATTTATAGAGTTGTAGTAATGGAAGCAGAGAAGAGGACACATATGAGGGCTGCTTTAGAAGTTTTCGTCAGTCAGATTGCCATTTCTGAACTGTTTACAGCAAATACTTTCAACTTGTATTGAGATAAAGTACAGTCTTTGCTCTATTAATATGCACAAAATCATAATGATGCCAAATCTAACAGGAACTGGAAAAGAACACGAAAAACTCAGAATATATATTTAATACAACCAGACAAGACAGGCACAAATTTTTGGCCAACTGGCCTTTGTCAAGCTTAGACGTAAGATTACAAATGAACAAACACCAGATACAAAAATAAGGAGAAAAAGACTGAAACTTCCGAATTTTTGTATTTGGTGTTTGTTCATTTGTGATCTTATGTCTACGCTTGACAAAGGTCAGTTGGCCGAAAATTTGAGCTTGTCTTGTCTGGGTGTATTAAATACACATTCTGATTTTTTCGTGTTTTTTTTTTTTTTTTCTGGTTCCTGTTTGCTTGAACGTGGACAGTCCTACTTGTTTTGGATATGACAATGAGCAGCCTGTGACAGACTGACACATTTTTGGTCTTGTCCTGTCAATTAACACAAAAGAACACACAAGGGTGCGATGGGACCTAGAGCATCAATGCGTCACTACTCTCTGGACAATCACCTCCCAAGCTCCGGACCTACTCGATCGTCATTTCATCAAGAAAAAAAACGTGATGTGATAACTGTGCACAAAAATGGATCGTAGCGTAGAGCAGCATAGCTGCTATGTCTGCACTAGGCTTAATTTAAACTTGGAGATTGTCTAATCAAAATTCCTGCTGATTTGATAATTGTGTGCGGAGAAAAGTGTGTGTCATATAAGACAGTTTGCCACTGGATTGATAGTTTCAAACAAGGAAAAACCGACTTGCAAGACAGTTTCAGTTTCAGACAGTCAGTTTCAGTTTCTCAAGATGACGTCTCCAAGCTCAGAATGAATTCCATATGCACTAATGTCACAGGTGCCATGTGATGGAGAAGATCCAGAATGATCACGGCACAAGCCTTAAGCACCTGCACATAAACCCATGAGCTGGCCAGGTCCTGAGGTCCTACCTTGATAGTTCCATAACCCTGGGGTCGTAGGGGAGTGAGGTGGCAGAGACCTCAACTTTTCCCGGGCCAGCGCCATGAGGGCACGCCCCCCTCTCCCTCACTTCAAATTCATATTCATATTCATATTCTTCTTTTTTTACCCATGACTTCAAAAAGGCAAGAAGGCTAATTGGTTTTCAAGGATGGGACCTGCGAAATAAACATATCTTTCCAATGTTTTATACCAAGGCAGCCAGGCAATGCCCTGCTCTTCATGATTTTCAACTGTCGTGGGATCTTTTGCATTTTCAGCCAGAGAGCACATGGGTCCGACTCGTTTGCCCTCTCCTTCTGAAGGATTAGACACTCAGTTCAAATTTCCAGTCAGACTGAAGAGAAAAGTCGAGGCCTCTACGGGGAGCAAACCTTGGAACCTCAAGGTTAGTTATTGCCAGGCGAACGTCTGAACCATTCTGCCACTCTTCTCCCTGAAGACAAGTACAGCAATAGACGTTCAAGTGAGCCCTGGAATGAGCAAACTGTTGAGTTCATAAAGAGAGTAGTTGAAGAGAATCTTCATATCTCAGTTTATGAAATGAATGAAAATTAGGATGTTTCAGTGACACAGTCAAACAGATCTTGCAGTATGATTGTGAGATGAGGAAAGTGGCCGCCTTATGGATGTGACATTTTATGATGGAGGAGCACTAGAAACAGAGGGTTCAGAATTCTAAGCAGTTGCTTTTTTTTTTTCATCTTATATGATCAGTATTGTCCCCGGTGGTTTTGTTTAATTGTGCATGCTTCACTATGTTTCACTGTCACTGAAAATTGTTTTCTTATAAAGGGGTAGGAAGACATTACAATTTTTGTATTGCTGTGTGTAGATTCATGTATATTGTATAATGACTATTCTTCTTCTTCTGTCACTGTCATTCTCTTTCTTTCTCTGTGTCTCATGTGTCATTTCTTTCTCTGTGTCTGTGTCACATAATATGTTCAGCTGTGTATATTCAGTATAGGCTAGGTACACATGTCCATGTTAGCGAATATTTAAACTTACAGCGACATATTGATGTTTTTGATTGAGACTATTGTCACTCAAATGAAATGATAGTTTGAGTAATATATGTAAAATGTTTATGTGTTTAATTGAGTCGACTGTCGCTCGTATCAAATGACACTTTAAATAATGCATTCAAATGTTTGCATTTTTAATTGAGACTACTGTCACATGAAATGATACTTTAAATATTGCATGTAAAATGTTCATGTTTTTAATTGAGAGTATTATCTCTCATATGAAATGACATTTTAAATGTTTACTTACGTTTTTAATGGAGACTACTGTGATTCATATGCAATGACACTTTAAATAATGCAAATAAAATGTGTTTGTATCTTTCCTGCTGGTTGGTTTATGTTTCTTGTTTTCTTTTTTCTTTTCTTTTCTTTTCTTTTCTTTTCTTTTCTTTTCTTTTCTTTTCTTTTTTTTTTCTTGTTTACAGCTGTATCATGTCTGTTACCAGTACTGTTACATTTGTTGTGGAAACTGTGTGTTCAGAGACTGTGTTGAGAGAGATATTGGTGATGGCTTGTTTGATCTGATGTTTGTTAAGTTATTGTTGTCATTAGTGTGTGTGCATCTGTCACTTGCTATGTACCTAAGTGAGGCAGGTTCAACTAATTCATAATCATAACTTCCACAGGCATCTGACCAGAAGTTTTCTAGCTAACTTCTCTACAGATGTTCTCTCAGTGTAGTTGGCCAATGAGTCTCTCAACTCGTGTCTCATTCCTACCCATAACACCTGGTGACCAGAGAATGATGAAAATTATGACTTTGTAGACAAGTAGCTGTGAAAATGCAACCTTATCAGTGTTTCACATTGACTTTGTAGAAAAATAGCTGTGAAAATCCAACCCTTTTCAGTGTTTCATATATCTTAAAACAGGCAGGACATGAAACTGAAAGTGTGAGCAAAATGGTAATAGTTATGGTTTTGTTTGCAGACATGATCATATTGAACACTAGTCTAGTTATGTTCTTTTTCAACAAATGGAGACATTGAGGCGGCAGAGATGTGGTTTTATTCGGAGACCTCTACGCATCAAATGGACAGATAGAAGAACTAATGAAAGTGTCCTGGAAGAACTTGATACCACCAGAAAACTACAGCAGACATCAACAAGAGAAGATTAAAACACATTGGCCATGTGTCACGTAGCAAGACCACAGACCCTCTTGTACAACCATCTTTCAAAGAAAAACAATGTCAAAAAGGTAGAAAGGCAGACCTCCAATCTCATACATCGAGAACATAATCAACATCAGTGGCCTAAATATTCAAGAAATTGCCCACAAAAGTCAAGACAGAGCGGCCTAGAGGGAGAGAGATGGTGGTGTCTAAGTGTGCAGTGGCCAACGCCGAACTTGGTGACACCGACAGGTGAAACAGGTGAGGGAGACATAGACTGGACGATCTGATGACAAGCAATCCAAACTCCAACGAATCCAGAACAGTGTAAATCAGTTTGTCCTACGGGACAGCAAACAGTGCAGTGCAACAGCATTCTTGCAAAAACTACATTGGGTTGCATTCCCCACTTGTGAGAATGGGTCACGCTTGATTTGCTGACTGCAGTTGCCTGAGAGGAACTTTGCAGACAGCCTGGCACTGGTCTTTCACACTCACCCATACATGCAGAAGAAAACACCCGTCTCACCATTTTCGTACTAAAGGTAGGCCTAAAGATCAGTCAAGACAAAACCGAATTGATGACACTTAACATCCCAAACCCTTCATCAGATAGAACAGACTTACCCACAGCTAAAGATTTCATCTACCTAAATAGTACTGTCAAACATGATGGAAGAGCAGGCAGTGACATCAAGATTCGTCAGTAAAAGTCAGAAGCAATTTTAGAGTGCTGAATAACGTGTGGAGCCCCCCCCCCCCCCCCCCCCCAGTACAGCAACAACGTTAAGTTGAGACTGTGCCAGAGCTATGTCCCTTGGCCCTTACCAGAAGGCCATAGAATGCTAGAAGATGACGTTACCAAATTATCAGCCTTTCACACAAAGATTCTCCAAACAATTGTGCCAATCTTCTGGCTCAACACCATTTCTGACCAACAACTACTTGCCCAGGGCAGGCAAGAGAACAGGGCACTCTCATCATGGAAAAACGGTGGAAATAGATTGAGTATATCATCTGAAGAGAACAAGGCAACATCACTCGAACGGCTCTACACTGGACGCCAGATGGAAGATGAAAGAGAAGAAAACCCAAGAACTCATAGTGATAATCAAAGGAGACCGACCTTAGGGCCCTGAAACTCTTTTAGGGCACTATACAGAAGTTGACCTGGAACTGATCATTGGAGAACCTTCGTTGCTGTCCAGCACACCTCTGGCATTATAGACAGTAAGTAGGCCTAGTTGCCTGGAAAAAAGATGCATTCTGCCTATCACGTTTGACCACTTAAACTTATTACTGTGAAGTCAACCAATCAAATGAACATGTCTGCATTATGTGACTCTTTGACTCCCGCACCCTATGCAGCAACTACAAAAACTTAACTCTTTCACTCCCTCATCCTATGCACCAGCTTCCTGCAGCAAGCCGATAGATAGGGTGAGGGAATCAAAGGGTTAAGTTCTTGCTTTGCTTGCATGCTTGACAATGCTGGACGTTGGTGGACAGGGTGCAGGAGTCAAAGGGTTAAATGTGCATGCATTTTGACATCGTTTTGCTAAAAGTATGACATTTCTTACAGACCAAGATCATTGGGGAAAAAAAACACTTTTATACTGAGATGCTTTCTGCTGTCACGCATGGCCAGTAGCTCTTGTGAATTAGATCATGAACATTGGGTAAAAGTAAAGGTTATCCCATGATCAGAAGATCTGAGAGGAGTGAGGTGGTAGAGACTGAACTTTTCTCTGGGCCCTGATTATGAGGACGGTGCCCATCGCCTCTCCCACATTGCGTTACCATCCTGGCAGTTTGATATTTATACCGGCTGGTTGGTTCTTTTTGATAGAGCTGTGGACTCGGGATCTGATGTCTTGAGTTCAGTCCCAGCCCACATTAAACACTGGCCTGTTTGCTGCCCATCATAATGTTTTCATCATTCTGGTGGTGTCAGCTTAGTGTTTCAAAGGTCTCTCCCCCTCCCCCCCTCCCCCCCCCCCCATCTTTCCCTTTAATCTCTTCAGCTCAAAACGTCAGGTTATAGTGTTTTGCGTTGGCTCAGGAAGTCTGCCAGATAATTGCTGGCAAATTTGGATGGAACGCATATGGAATTGTCCGTGTGCGATGACTTCCTCTTGAACAAATTCCAGACTCCAAACTCCACACCCCAAACCTAAACAAGGTTTGTATCCGTTCACAGATGGGTGGATTGGAGGCCAGATACACAACAGTTTCTGTTGTTCTTGTTGTTCTGTGTTTTTATCTTTTAAATATGATTACCTTCCTTTCCGTCCCATTTTCTTCGCCACCTTAATGACCACAGAAGCTGGCAGTTTTTAACAATGCGATGAGGATGATGTCGATCAGGATGATAGTCATGATGCTATGGAGTTCCGTCGAGGATTGAGACTGCGTGACAGGGCTGTACTCTATGCTTACTATCATAATATATCCTGGCGTCAACCAGGCCAGATATAAACAGACACCTGTGGTGCTGGTCAGAAGATTTGAGCAACACCCTCAATGACGCGTCCGTGAAGTGGATGAGACTCAACTGTGTGGTCCCAGCCTTCCCAATGAGCCCATAGCACGCCCAACTCTGGATAGGAGCCGGTTACAGCCGAAAAATCTCGCAATGAATTTTGAAGGGACTGATGGGATTCGAACCCACAATCTTCCAGTCGATAGTCCTACATACACAAAAGTTTTTCTTAGACCAGAATCACACTTGTGCAGTCAGATTGGAAGGTGGGAGCTCTACGTCTACGTCATCCAGGCTTCTGTGTATACATGCATAACCAACTGCCAGGAAAAAAGACAAACAAACAAACAAACAAAAAAACCTACGAAAATAGAATCAGTACGCGTATTTAATACAACCAGATAAGACAGGAGCAAGTTTTCGGCCAACTGGCCTTTGTCAAGCGTGAACGTAAGATCACAAACCAATAAACACCAAATACAAAATCAGGAGAAAAAGATTGAAACTTCTCTACAGCATACATGATAGTCCTTTTCTCCCACTGGATGAAGCATCAGGGAAATTTTAGTCTTTTCCTCCTATTTTTTTGTATTTGGTATTTGTTCATTTGTGATCTTACGTCCACGCTTGACAAAGGGCCGAAAATTTGCGCCTGTCTTGTCTGGTTGCATTAAATACGCGTTCTGATTCTGTTTTCTTGGGTTTTTTTTTCTGGTTCCTGTTTGCTTGAACGCAGGTGGTCGCATTTGTTTTGGATTTTCAACTGCCGTATCTTTGTCCAAAAAGAGGCCAAGAGTACATGAGACAGATGAAACATGTTTTTAAATCTGCAGAATACCGAACGTTTCAGAGTGTGTCTGAAAAGTAGAGAATATTCCATGGCTTGACCTTATTCTTATTGTATTTCTGTTGCTGACCTGCTGCCTTGCAGCTGTACACCTACAGACAAAGAAACACTTGCTGGCGTGACATTCCAGAAGTGCATCCACGCCAACATTTCAACAGGTCTTTTTTTTTTTTTTACTGTCTGAAAATACCCCCAGACACTCAACGTATGTTAAACAAGCTTCGCCAGATTATTCATGCTGTACATCCTCTCTTGTCCAAACGCATCTGTGTAAAACAGCTCTTTTCAAGTTGATGTGATCATTCCTAACCACAGTACGAGCGTAGAAACAAACCTGTCAAGCCATATTAACCGTCTTCTATCATTCAATCTGAAACGTAGAAAGTTTGCAAAATTATCACTTCGTGAAAAAAAAAAAAAAAAAGCAAAATACACTGCCAGTCAAACATAAAAGTTTTACATGTAGAATAGTATTTGAAACAAACTTGAAATAAACTTTGAAATAAACTTTTGATGTTTATGATTTGTTTTCATGATAAACAATTGCTTGTCGAACATACAGAAATACATTAAAACTCTCACTTGCAAATTCCGTTTTTGGGTACACATTGCAGACTGTAGAAGTATATTCTACTCGGGGAAAAAGTACTCTCGTACACTGATTTTCAAAATCAGGAAAGTATTTCCATAGCATGGTACAGCTGTAAGTCTCTCAAAGAATAAATACATTGGTTTGACCAATACATGTATAAAAAAAAAATTAAAAAAAGAACAGTGATGAAGAGCAGACAATTTTTTACTCAAACATTTTCGTGTTTCCCATTATTCATATTGAAATATAAT
Organism: Monoplex corrugatus; assembly: GCA_030674185.1. Lineage (NCBI taxonomy): Eukaryota > Metazoa > Mollusca > Gastropoda > Littorinimorpha > Ranellidae > Monoplex > Monoplex corrugatus. Next base: position 47,857,585 of record CM060307.1, read on the forward strand.
GGGTCAGTCTTTTCAAATTTGCTGCTTTCATTCATTTAGTATTGGGCTAGGCCTGTGGCCGAATCTGGCAAAAACTCATCCATGGACATCTAGATTGAAAGCATTGTCAGATTTTGTGTGCACCCATACTCGCACACATTGAGCCAATCATCATCATCATCATCATCTTCTTCTTCTTCTTCTTCTTCTTCTTCTTCTTCTTCTTCTTCTTCTTCTTCTTCTTCTTCTTCTTCTTCTTCATCATCATCATCATCGTCATCATTGTTATTTTATTATTATTATGTTGTTGTTGTTTTTGTTTTTTTTGTTGTTGTTGTTGTTATCATTATTATTGTTGTTATTAAACATCATCATCATCATTATTATTATTATTGTTACTGTCATTGTTATAGTCATCATCATCATCATCATTTATTATCATCATCATCATTATTATATTATTATTATTATTGAAATCAGTCTCCCCTTGTTTCTGTTGGAACAAGCTAGAGGAGAACATATGATCGTCAGAACAGAACATCTACATAGCAAGCTGTTAACTAACACAAAACAAAAGAAAACAAAAAATATGATAAACTAACACACAGTCAAAGGATGTGGGACGATGTTTTCCAAAGACACAAACCTTTCCCATATCAACCGATTTAAGTAAAACATGGGCAGTTTCATCATGTATACGAAACATGTTCGAAGACTATGATAGTACAATGTATATGAAACATGTTTGGAGACTATATTGGTACGATGTGTATAAAACATGTTTGAAGACAATATTGGTACAATGTAGGCTATATGAAACATGCTTGGAGACTATATTGGTATAATGTGTATATTATACATGTTTGAAGACTATATTTGTACAATGTATACGAAACATGTCTGAAGACTATATTGGTAAGAGAACACTTTGTGTGAAGGTAACGGCTTATATAAATTTTTTAATCAAGGAGCAAATTAGACATGGGCACATTTCTGGCTTGCTACTCTAGTGACGACTGAATCGATGCTGAGCCACTGCGCCACAGTCGATGCCCGAAATAATGATGACAGCCAGGTATCGATCCATAGTTAAGACCCCCCAGAAGAAACGAGTCATGTGGAATTCCCCATCCAACCTCACTGGGTTCTAAACAAACCAAGACCAGTCATCAAGGACCGATTAGAAGAACTGTTAGTGTGACCATCTACCACTGCACAAGTCCAACGTCGCCCCATGGGGATTCCGGGTGGGGGGGGGGCTCTTTCAGTGTAAATAGTATCCCCGCCTTCTGCAAATTCTCTGCTAGAAATTTCCTCTTTTCTGTCACTCTCTTTCTTTCTGTCTTCTTCCTTTGCTTTCTGTCATTGTTCCTATCATTTTCTGCCTTGCTGGTCCATTCACCTGTAGTGTTTGATAGAGTCTTACATACTTTTTCTTAGGACTGATAATTGGGTACATGTATTAAGTGCATTCTTGGCTTTAGGGAATGAAGTATGCGGAAGCAATTTTAGATAATTTAGGCCCGTTTTGACATATTTTTAGTGTCCTTAGTTATGTTTAAATTTGTATTCAGGTGGGTTTTTTTTTAATCCTTTGTGTGATTAATTAGGCGGATTGGTCGGCGCCAGCGGCGTCTCCTTAGATTATGTGCGCGAAAGACTGATATGTGTACTGAATTTTTCTCCTTTTTTTTTCGGTTTAAGTTTCGATTGTTTTGAAACGGTTATAGTCTAATATGGCTCTACGCAGTCTGTTGGGCTCTAAACAATAATAACAACATAACAAGATAAGTCCTATTATTTGTTGCCATTTTTTGTAAAAAGGATATTTCATGTTGTTGTTTTTTTTCATACCTGTGAACACCGGTTTGAAATCAGACGCATAGTGGCAGATTTACAGGCTTTTTAAACCATCAAAGGCAAGTATGCACAAAAACAAACTGTTTGGGACCATGCCAACTGGGAACAGTGAGCACTGCGAGTATACTTGTAACTGATCAGAAACGGTTGAACAATTTTTACGAGTATCCTCGTAAATGGGCTTGAATGAGTTAAAGATTGTAGCCATCAAACTTACGAACTGAAAAGAAAAATTAAATTCAAAAATAGTTAGAAAGATCATCAAGATTAGATAGATAAAAACAAAACAAAACAAAACAAAAACGTGCGCTCAAAATAAGGCAGATAAGAAGAACAAAAAAGAACAACAACAAAACAAACAAACCATATACCAAACCAACACGAAAAACAGTTTAAATGTGTTCTATTTGAGAATCGTTACAATATTTGAATTTCGCTGACAGAAGAATCGTGTACGGGAAGACTCATGGTATAAATTTCATTCAAAATCCCCAAACTGACTATGACTACCGTCAGTCCCTATGTATTGATGTGTGTACTTAATTTTCTGTTCCTTTTTTTTTCTGTGTAAGTACTGTGTGTGTGTTCAGCAAAGGGATGTGGTTTGTGAAACGGGTTCATAAGGGAAATGTTGACATGTGCTAAATCTTAATGTGCATTTTTTAAACTTCTAATGTGTAAAATATCATTATGTATATTCTGTGTACTATGTGGAGTTCATGTGTCAGCATTGTCTTTTCATATGTGTAAAATTGTTTGTTGTCATTCTTCGGTGCCACGTTGTATGTTAGATGTCCGTTTGTTGTGAAACAAAAAATGAAAATAAAAAAAGTCCCCTCCTCACACTGAACGAAGCAGCAAAGAAATTTCAGTCTTTTTCTCCTAATTTTGTTTTTGGTATTTGTTTGTGATCTTACATTCACGCTTGAAAAAGGCCAGTTGGCCGAAAATTTGCGCCTGTCTTGTCTTGTATTAAATACGCGTTCTGATTCTATTTTCGTGTTTTACTGGTTCCTGTTTGCTTGAACGCGGGCAGTCGCACTTGTTTTGGATTTGGGGGAAAAAAAGTTTTTTTAAAAACGTACTGTGTGTATTGAAATGATTATAGTCCGGGTATGGCTCTACGCAGTCGGCTGGGCTGTAAGCAGCAATAAGAATAAGAATAATCCCATGCTAGTACAAAACACGGCAATCCAACACAAGACTCAATCCGCGGTTTGGGTCAAACAATTCATAGGCTTGGTAACCAGCATCTTTCACAACACATGATTGATAGACGATCGAGCCAGGATGCTGAAGCTGATGCTGAGGCTGAGGCTGATGCGGCTATTGAAGGTGGTGATGACTGACCACGATGGAATGCAGGTAGAGTAATTCATTGACCTTTTTACTGTCGTATCCTGTCCACTGGCTTCCTGAACGTATCTGGTGGATAAGGTGGATGAGTGGAAGGGTTAATCTATTAATGTGGGCCAGTCGTTAACGTAGAGCACTATTCTCTAGTAACATACTCGCAGTATGGGAGTTTCCGTGTATCGATATTTCCCAACCTTTATTGGGATTCTGACAGGAAGGTGTGAATTGATTAGTTTTGTCAGACTGACTCTCTTTCTTCATTGTCATCTCTCTCTCTCTCTCTCTGTCTCTCTCTGTCTCTCTCTTGTCTCTCTCTGTGTTCTCTCTCTCTTTCTCTCTCCCTCTGTCTCTTTGTCTATCTGTCTGTCTGTCTGTCTCTCTCTCTCTCTCTCTGTCTTTGTCTTGTCTCTGTCTGTCTCTCTCTCTCTCTCTTTGTCTGTCTGTCCATCTGTCTCTTTTTTTTCTCTCTCTCACTCTGTGAAATCTATCTATCTCTGTGTATCTATCTATCCGTCTGTCTTCCTTTGTCTCTCTGTCTGTCTGTCTGTCTGTCTCTCTCTCTCTCTCTCTCTCTGTATCTATCTATCTATCTATCTATCTATCTATCTTATCTATCTTCTGTCTGTCTATCTATCTATTCTATCTCTTCTCTCTCTGTCTCTCTGTCTGTCTCTCTCTCTCTCCTCCCTCTTTCACTTTTCATTTTTCTCTCTCGTTCTTCCCCACCTCTCTTCCTGTCTCTGTTTCTCGCCCCCCCCCCCCTCTCTCTCTCTGTGTGTATCTATCTATCTATCTATCTGTCTGTCTGTCTTTCTCTGTCTCTTTGTCTGTCTGTCTCTTTTTCTCTCTATTTCTCTCTCTTATTTTTCTGTCTCTTTCTCTCCCCCCACCCTCTTTATCTATCTATCTGTTATCGTCCGTCTGTCTATCTATGTATGTATGTATGTATCTATCTATCTATCTATCTGTCTGTCTGTCTCCCTCCGTCTCTCTGTCTGTCCGTCTGTCTCTCTGTCTCTCTGTCTTTCTGTCTCTGTCTGTCTGTCTGTCTGTCTTCTTCTCTCTCTCTCTCTTTCTCTCTTTTCCCCTCCTGCTCTCGCCTCTCGGCCCATCTCCCACACACAACATTCCCTTTTTCTTCGTTGTGCGCACATAACTAGCACGAACACGCTGAATAGGTATCGTCGTACGCCCGATTAAACTCACATGTTTTAAATTCCCCCTGTTCTTTTCTTGCATTTGTCTTCGATTTTTTTGTTTCTTATCTGACACAACCATCCTTGCTTCTTGTTACTACGTAGGTCTGAGTCAGCGTCAGCGTCTATTTGAGGGCTGATCCATACAATGCTGTCTTTTTGTAGAACCACAGGATTGAAAAACAACAACAACACTGAGCAACAACAATACTACCACCACCACAACAACAACAATAACAACAACAACAACGACGACGACGAAACACAGCAGAAGAAAAACTAAAATCAGTCAGCCGAACAAAACTAAAGAAAAGAACACGAACAAACGTTAGGTGGTCAGATTTTAGGCTTCATTACTTTTTTTTTTCTTTTTTTTTTTTCGTTCTTTCGACATTTTAATGTGATACTCTAAAATAGCGTTAGTCTTTCTAAAAGCCTTCTGTTTCGTTTTGTATTTCTGACGAGACCAGACCAGACATTTATTGTTGTTGCTGTTGCTGTAGCTGCTGCTGCTGCTGTTATTGTTTGTTAGTTGTTGTTTGTTGTGTTTCTAAAAGCATTATGTTTTGTTGAACTTTATCGCAGCGAGGATAATTAAATAGAACTTAAACAGGCCTGATTATGGTCTAGATTTAGCTGAAACTCCACTGATATGTACCCATTCGTGACTTATCACTGACAAACACACCCAAACTGAAAACCTACCAAAATAAAATGAGAACGATTATTTGATTAACCCTTTGACTGCTGCATCCTATTCACCAACTGAAAAAAAAACAACTTAACCTTACCCGCTGGACGGGGCAGCAGGGAAGTTTTTAGTCCCGTTTTTATTATCCATTGTTTGGTGTCTGTGATTTGTCTGTGACCGTGCGTTCGCGCTTGGCAAAGGCTAGTTGGCCGAAAGTTTGCGCTTGTTTTGTTTTGCCTTGTTGGAGACGCGCTTACATTGGTTTTCTTGTTCTTCTGGTTTAACCTTTTGACTCCCTCACTCTATCCACCAGCTTCCTGCAGATAGGTTGAGGGAATCAAAAGGTTAAGTTAATGTTTTGCTAGCATAGTTGACAATGCAGGATGCTGGTGGACAGAGTGCTAGAGTCAAAGGGTTAGGTCAAAAAGACAGGTGCACATTTTTGGCCGACTGGTCTTTGTCTAATGTGCACACACACATACACACACACACACACACAAACACACACACACACACACACACACACACACACACACACACACACACACACACACACACACACACACACACACACACACACACACACACACAACCAACAACAACAATGAAAGAATGTCACAAGATTTGGGACGAAAACAACAGAGTGGGTAACTTTCTAAACCGGGCACAAATCTGTCCATACTTTATCTTGGTGTCCTTCTTCTTTCCCCATTAATGTTCCTCTGTGATAGTGGTGTATGGTTTGGTGTGGTGTGGTTGTGGTGTGGTGTGGTGTGGTGTGGTGTGGTGTGGTGTGTGTGTGTTGTGTGTGTGTGTGTGTGCGTGTGCGTCATGTGTGTGCGTGTGCGTCTCTCTCTCTCTGCTCCCTGCTGTGTATTGTGTTGTTTGTGTGTGTTGTGTGTTGTGTGTGTGTGTGTGTGTGTGTGTGTGTGTGTGGTGTGTGTGAATGTGTGAAGGTAGTTGTGTTGCTGTGTGTGTGTGTGTGTGTGTGTGTGTGGTGTGTGTGTGTGGTGTGTGTGGAGTGAGTTTGTGTGTGTGTGTTTTGCGTATGTGTCTGCCTGTGGGCTGTCTGTTCTGTCTGTCCGTCTGTCTGCGTCTGTCTCTGTCTTCCTCTGTCTCTTTCTCGTCTCTCTCTTCGCTCTCTCTCTCTCTCCTCTCTCTCTCTCTCTCTCTCTCTCTCTCTCTCTCTTCCCTCCTCCTACTTACTTTTCTTTCCCAATATTACTAATATTCCGCTCCACTTCCCTTGTTTTTTGCTTTGAGTATTTTGATTTTTTTTATATCATTATAGTTCATTCATAGTACTAAAGATTGTCTATGGGCATTATAATGTATTTGTGTTAGCGTGGTGGGCGAGGTTTGAATGTTGATGTCACTGCCTTTGAAAACGAACATGTGTTTTTGTTCTTCTTGTTCTTTGCCTCTGAGAACGGAGGGATGTTATCCCCCCTGGTACCGTATGTTCAAAAGTGTGAATTTTCTTCTTTGAGATTGAATCCTTTTGTTCTGGCAGCCGCATGTGACCATATGACCAGAGTTTTCTTCTTCTTTTTTTCTCCTTCTCATTACTTATTCACTCGCCACTTCCACTCTACTGTTAACAGAGATCAACAAAAGAAAGTAAAATACGTCATCGATAAACACCAAAACAGATCTGATGTCAACGGTCCTGCAGGGGAAAGTTGAGGCGAGGAGAAGAAAGGGACGACCGCACACCTCCCATTCCAACAACATCGCTGAAGTCTGTGGTCTGGGCATCCAGGAGGTCGCCCACAGATGTCTCAATGGTGTGACCAGGAGAAGACTTGTGATGTCAAGTGTGGCTCCTCCTGCCGATCCCTGCGAGGGAGAGAGGTGAGATGAGACTCAATTCTACAGCACCAATCCTTGGAATGTTGGCTGCCCGCACCGCTCTCAGGGTCTCTGTCCTCCACGTCTGTCTTTCCTCAACCTGGCTGAAAATTTCTGGACTGTTACGGCCTGTCCACTCCTTGATGTATTTATGTTTGTTCGTGGTCTTGTCTTTCCTCTTTTGTTGTCGATTTTTCCTTGGATGACGTCTTTCATAAGAGTGCTTTTGTTGTTGTTGTTTTTGTTGTTGTTGGTATTTTTGTTTGTTTGTTTGTTTTTTTGCTGTTGTTGTTTCTGCATACATATCCAAAGAAGGTCAATTTCTTTTAAAGGAGGACCTGTACAACTTTTTTTCCGGGGTTTTCAGCTCGTCACACACCAAACTTTCTGCTATTTTCTTTCTTTTGGGTCATGAGATAAATAGAATCCAGCGTGAATTTGAACTTCCACCCTCTGTCCAGAGAGCAGCAACTGGTCCTTAGTCAGTGAGACCACGCACCGGCCACAACCGGCCAGGCGCCCATAGGGATCGCAACTTTAACCTTTTGACTCCCCCACCCTGTCCACCGGCATCTTGCATTGCCAACTATGCTAACAAAGCAAATACTTAACCCTTTGACCCCCTCATCCTGTCCACCAGCTTCATGCAAGAAGATGGTGGACAGGGTGAGGAAGTCAAAGGGTTAATTTTTTTGCAGTTGGTGAATAGGGTGAGCGAGTCAAAGGGTTAAGCTGACGTCTTCACCAACCTGTCTTTGTGGTCAAAATGACCAGACAACTGAACACATATCGCAGCGATGTCGCCACAGAAGACATGGCCCACTGTAACTCCTCTGACCACCTGGCTCCATGGCAACCGACAGGCACCGGGGAAAAAAACGACCATGTTTAGCAGCATCTGTTGCAAGCTTATGTATGCATGATTGTAAGTACGTATGTATCTATCTATTATGTGAATATCTCTCTGTCTCTCTGTCTCTGTCGCTCTTTCTCTCTGTCTCTGTCTCTCTTTCTCTCTCTGTCCGTCTCTTTCTTCCTCTTCGTCTCTCTTTCTCTCGCGAATGTGTCTATTATGTGAAATATATATATATCTCTCTCTCTCCTTCTCCCTCCCTCCCTCTCTCTTTCTCTCGAGTATGTATCTATTATGTGAATCTCTCTCTCGCTGTCTGTCTGTCTGTCCGTCTGTCTGTCTGTCTGTCTGTCTCTCTCTCTCTCTCTTTCTCTCGAGTATGTATCTACTATATGAATCTCTCTCTCTCTCTGTCTCTCTCTCTCTCTCTCTCTCTCTCTCTCTCTCTCTCTTGCGGGCCTCAGTAGCTCAGCTGGCTGAGCGTCGGATTCACATGCTAATGGTTGTGGGTTCGATTCCCAGGGTGCGCTACATTAAAACTGGCTTTCTCACTGTTCCATCTTAACATCATTGTTGTTCTGGTGGTGTCAGTATAGGATTAGATAAGTTCCCCCTTCCCCCACTTCCCTGGGATGGTTATCCCCGTCGGCCATATCACCTGAGGTGGGTGTTGACGTAAAAACTGAAGCAACTCTCTCTCTCTCTCTCTCTCTCTCTCTCTCTCTCTCTCTCTCTCTCTCTCTCTCTCTCTCTCTCTCCTGCTCTCTCTCTCTCTTTCTCTCGAGTATGTATCTACTATGTGAATCTCTCTCTCTCTCTCTGTCTCTGTCTCTCTCTCTCTCTCTCTCTCTCTCTTTCTCTCGAGTATGTATCTACTATGTGAATCTATCTCTCTCTCTGTCTCTGTCTCTCTCTCCCTTTCTCTTTCTCTCGAGTATGTATCTTTTATGTAAATTTCTTTGTCTGTCTGTCTGTCTGTCCGTCTGTCTGTCTGTCTCTCTCTCTCTCTTTTCTCTCGAGTATGTATCTATCATGTGAATCTCTCCCTCTCTCTCCTGTCTCTCTCTCTCTCTCTTTCTCTCTCCCCCTCTCTCTTTCTCTCGAGTATGTATCTTTTATGTGAATCTCTCTCTCTCCTTCTCTCTCTCTCTCTCTCTCTCTCTCTCTCTCTTTCTCTCTGTATCTCTCTCTCTCTCGCTCTCTTTCTCTCTCACGTTGCACTGTAATTGAAGACAAGTTTTAAAAATGAAGAAAAAAGAAATACTACCATCATCACCACCACCACAGTGCTATGCAGTGGAACGCTAATGTCTACACGATCATTTACATCAGACGACAGTGAAGATGGTCCAGTGAGGTCCCTTCACGGTGAGCCCTGCCAGGTCCTGGCTTTCAACAGGGTCCACCTCCAGCTAATACAACTATCATCATCATCATCATCATCATCATCATCACATCATCATCATCATCATCATCATCATCATCATCATCACATCATCAATCATCATGTGTCCTGCCGCATGGCGTTGGCGATCGTAGCCCTCCATACGAATCTATCCCTTGTCGCTACAAGTACATCTTCAACCACCCTCTCTATCCTCAGCCACCCTGCAAGTCCATCCAATATTTTCTCCCTGGGACTACCTATTGCTCTCTTTCCCTCCACATTTCCTGTTGTGACCAGGTGCTCTGATTCCCCTTTCCTCATAAATTGTCCTATAAATGTTGCTTGTCTTTTCCTAATCTTCTTTCTTAATGATCTTTAGGAGAAAAAAATATAAAACAGAGCTGGAAAACGTAGACAATTTCAATTACTTGGGCTCTGTCAAAACCAACACAGGATCTTGCAGCAAGGACATCAGATCAAGAATAGGCATGGCCAAGCAAAAAACGGCCCAGTTAAACAACATATGGAAAGACAGAGGCATACCAACAAAACTGAAAATAAGAATTTTATGCTGCTTAATTTGCCCTGTTGTCATGTACGGATGTGAAGCCTGGACTTTGAAGAAAGATGACGAAAATAAAATAAACGCTGCAGAAATGTGGTTCTTCAGGCGTCTTCTCAGAGCAAAATGGACAGACAAAAGAACCAATGAAAGCGTGCTAAAGGAATTAGCTGTCCAACGTAAAATGTTCCAGAAATCAACAAAAGAAAATTGAAGTATATTGGGCACATGGACAGAAACACAAGAACCGACCTGATGACATTAGTCCTGCAGGGAAGAGTCGAGGCAAAGAGAAAACAAGGAAGGCCAGCAAAATCCTTCGTGGACAACATCGCTGACGCCTGCAAACTGGGGTCTATGACATCATACACAGGAGCAGAGACCGTGTCGCCTAGTGATCCTTCGTGACAAAGAGTGGAGCTCCCACCGTTGTCCATGGCGATGGAGATATATGACGAGGAGAAAAAGATTAAAACTTCGCTGCTGCTTCGTCCAGCGGGAGGAAAGGACTGAAATGAAATCATAATGTGTTTGTACTCACTGAGTACAAACAATGCCATGGATTAAAGGTTGGAGGAAAAATGATAAACAACATTCGTTATGCAGAAAATTGCAGAAAATGAAAGGGACCTACAAAACCTTGTGGATATAATAGAAATAGAAAGCAGTAATAAAGGGTTGGAGCTAAATAGCAAGAAGACTGAAGTCATGGTAATCAGTAAAAAACATAAAATCCCCTCATGCAAAATAACAGCAAATGGCACAACTTTGAGACAGGTTGATAAGTTTAAATATCTGGGAACGGTTATCTCACCAGACGGCAGATGCACATCAGAAATAGCTAGCAGAACCGGCCAAGCCAAAACAGTATTCAAGAAGATGACAAGCATTCTTACCAACAAATGCTTATCAGTTAACATCAGGAACAGAGTTCTTGAATGTTATATAGAACCGATAGTATTACATGTATACGGTTGTGAGGAGTGGGCAGTCAACACGCAAAACCAGAACAAGATTGAGGCAGCCGAAATGTGGTTTCTAAGAAGAATGTTGAAAGTTCCATGGCCAGCAAAGAAAACAAACGAGACAGTCATGATGGAGGCAGGCACAAGAAGATCATTGATAAGGAAGATTAGGAAAAGACAAGCAACAGTTATAGGCCATTTTATGAGGAAAGGGGAATTGGAGCACCTGGTCACAACAGGAAAGCTGGAGTGAAAGAGAACACCAGTTTCAGGTTCTCAAGATGACGTCTCCTCGCTCGGAATGAATTCCATAAGCACCAACGTCACAGATGCCACGTGTATGGTGACCGTGGCACATGCCTTAAGCCTGCACATAAACCCATGAGTTGGCCAGGT
>CM060307.1:47871180-47886180 GCA_030674185.1 Monoplex corrugatus
TGTGTGTCTATGCATGTATAAGTATGTGTGTGCGTGCGTGTGTGAGTGTATGTGTCTGTGTGTCTATGTATTAGTGTTTGTGTGTATGTGTGAATGCGTGCGCGTGTGTGAGAGAGTTGTGTGAGTGAGTGAGTGAGTGAGTGTGTGTGTGTGTGTGTGTGTGTGTGTGTTTGTGTGTTTGAGTGTGTGTGTGCGTGTGTACATGTTTTTGCGTATATGCAGCCTATAAATGTGTGCGTGTGCGTGTGTGCACGCGCGTGCGTGTGTGTCTGCGTGTGTGTGTGTGTGTACGTGCGTGCGTGTATGTGTGTGTGTGCGCGCGTACGCGCTCGAGCGTGTGTGTATGTGTGCGATCGCGCGCGAGCGAGCGTGTGAGCATTCGTCTGTGTGAAGGTTTCCTCAAGCAAGCCAGCGCAGCTGTCATGCATCAAACAAACCAGCAGGTACAAAGAAAACCGAAAACGTGGACTGGGCGGACGGAATCTTACATGAGAGAAAGTCAATGAATCACGCCATCTGTGCTGAGGAGGCCCCGATCATGACCCAGCCATGCACCAACCAGAGACATAAATAAAGTAACAGAGATCGATAACTCGCTCTGCAACACAGAGTGAAACTGAAGGACTCAGGACAGTACGAACGACATAGTTCTTGTATGACCTCCGTTCTATCAGAAAAATTGGATACAAACTGCGAAAGACTCAACAGATTTGCTAGCCAAATATTGTCTTTTATAAAAAAAAAAAAATTAATTTTTTTTTTCTGGCGACCGGTATAACATATACAGATTCACGAGACTGGATAAAATGAACACAGATTTATCTCCCCTCCCCCCCCTCCTAAATCTGCCAATTTACTTAATAAAAGCAAAGCAATTGTGAAAACAAACCGTTTTCATCAATGGCACTTACTCTCAACCTGCATACCTGACCTGTGGTGTTCCACAAGGATCTGTCCTTGGCCCTGTTCTTTTCACTCTTTACACCTCCCCCCTGTCCACCATCATCAACTCCCATTCTATAAAACACCACTTCTATGCTGATGACACCCAACTTCAAGACAGTGACTCACCTGATAATATACAGCGCCTGTTGTCTCGCACCACTGAGTGTTACTCGGTCATTAAGAACTGGATGACACACAACAGACTTCAGCTTAATGACGACAAAACAGAAGCTATCCTCATTGGCACCCGTCAGAAACTTTCTCAGCTGCCTCCTCTTTCTCTCCCATTATGTAACACATCAGTCCCAATTTCTGATTCAGCTAAAAACCTTGGTGTCTGCATTGACTCTACCCTCTCCATGAACAACTTTGTTTCTCAAACTGCCAGATCCTGCTACTATCATCTCCATCGTATAAGGCTGATCAGGAAGTATCTCTCTGTCGAAACAACTGCAAAACTCGTTCTCTCCTTCATAATGTCTCGCATTGACTATTGCAATTCACTCCTGTCTGGTCTTCCTGCCTCCACCATTCACATCCTACAGCGCATTCAAAACAATGCTGTACGCCTTGTACTGAAAAAGAAAAAAGCTGACCACATATCTCCTCTCCTGGCACAACTTCACTGGCTCCCTGTATCAAAGCGCATACAGTACAAACTAGACACCATGTGCTACAAAAGCCTCAATAACGCAGCCCCCGATTACCTGTCAAGCCTACTTGAGATCTATGTTCCCTCACGTACCCTCCGCTCTGCCTCCGATCCTCTGACTTTTCGCTTTCCACGCACTAAGCTCAATACCTATGGTCCACGAGCCTTCTCTGTTTCTGGTCCACTCTCCTGGAACAAACTTCCTCTCTCAGTCCGTCAGCAACCTACTTTTGTCTCCTTCAAGTCCGCTCTCAAAACTCACCTTTTCTCCTCCGCATAAAATCCTAACCCCCCTCTGCAGCCTGTCTCCGCTCGGAGGGAATCACATGGTTATAATATATAATTGTATATGCTATGCTCTCTATAATTTTCCATTGGTTTTATTCTTGCTTTTATTGCTTTTATTCTTTCTCCCCATTTATAGCCATGCGTGTGTGTGTGTGTGTGTATGTGTGTGTGTGTGTGTGCGTGCGTGTGTGTGCGTGCGTGCGTGCATGCGTGCTTGCGTGTGTGTCTGCTTCAGCGCTTAGATTTGATTTTATCAAGATTTTGCGCTATATAAATATTGTAATTATTATTATTATTATAAATTACAACTGAGATTGACTAGAGATGGGAGAGAGAGAGGGGAAGAGAGAGAGAGAGAGAGAGAGAGAGAGAGAGAGAGAGCGAGCGAGAGAGACAGAGAGAGAGAGGGAGAGAGAGTTCAGACTTCAGACTTCAGACTTCAGACTTCAGAATTTTTATTCAAGAAAGGTCATAGCCCCTACTGAAGGGTAGCTTGTAAGTATAATGAAATAATCAGATAGCATATAATAAAATTATAGGATTAACAATCATCAGCAAAATGAACTGTACATTACGATAAAGCAATTTCCCTGATTTTAGCTGCTTTAAGCAAGAACAAACCAAAATTTTCAATATAATCAAAACGAGTTGAACACATTAACAAACACAATTCAAACTTATTTGGGCATCTATAATACTTTTGAGGGATAAACCTTGAACGGATTTCATCTTAAGCTGGACAACACAGGACAAAATGTATTTCGTCTTCCTCAGCCTGCATACATAAGGGACAGAGCAAATCAGACTCTCTGTGTTGCTTATGTCTCAATTGATGGGCTTTCAAATTCGATAAACCCAGTCTAAATTTTGCTATTGTTTTTTTTTTTCAAATTAATATCCAGATCAAGTCTTATGTATGGTTTGACACTGTGAGAATATCTGACTGTTCTGTAGAAATCATATCTTCCACGTGTCTGTATAATTATGGTTGTCCACTTTTGCCATCTACGATCAATCAGTCTTTGCCGAAAATCACGAATAAACTGTCTGTCATCGCCAGCTCCTTGGAAAAAACAAACATCACCAAACCCATTTCCATTCAGACACATACGTATACTAGTTACCCAATTCTTCTTACCTTTAAAATCTAGATCAAATAGCATCTTATAGGATTTTTTTCGGCAGTCTATTGTCTTCCATGTGCAATAGTTTTAACTAAAACTGAATACATCGTACAACTGAATAAACGAACAATGGGTATCTGCTTGTTTCTTCATATACTAAATCATCAGATCTGCGTTTGTCCAGTCCTAAAAATCTTTTCAAAGCAAATAAGTGTACAGCTTCACAATGCATAACTGCCTTATCTAATCCCCAGATGTCTGTTCCATACAGCAAAATTGGCTGTATTTGTGAATCAAATATTTAGACAAGTAAATTAAATGAATTATTATTCAATGTATTCAATCTTTTCATCACACATAATGCATTTTTTTGCCCTGCTAGCAAAATCTTTACAAGCCAGAGTAAAACTCAAACGTGTAGAAAAATAAATTCCCAGGTATTTGTACACATTTACAACAGGCACAGAGAGAGAGAGAGAGAGAGAGAGAGAGAGAGAGAGAGAGAGAGAGAGGGGAGAGAGAGAGAGAGGAGAGAGAGAGAGAGAGAAAGAGAGAGAGAGAGAGAGCTCTTTTCCCACTGACGAAGCAGCAGGGAAGTTTCTGTCTTTTTCTCCTAATTTTTGTATTTGATATTTGTTTGTTTGTGATCTTACATTCACGCTTGACAAAGGCCAGTTGGCCGAAAATTTGCCCCTATCTTGTCTGATTATATTAAATACGCATTCTGATTCTGTTTTCAGTTCTTTTGTGTGTGTGTTTTTTTTTGTGTAGATGTTGTTTTGTTTGTTTTGTTTTGTTTTGTTTGTTTGTTTTGTTTGTTTTGGTTTGTTTTGTTTTGTTTTGTTTGTTTTGTTTTGTTATGTTTTGTTTTGTTTTGTTTTGTTTTGTTTGCTTGAACGTGGGCAGTCGCACTTGTTTTGGATTTAGTTAGTTACTGGTAGATCTGCTTGGAACTTATACGGAATTATCAGAGTGTGAACAAATTCTCTGAACTAGCGCCTGATTCCGTGTGACTACTGGTCTCTCCATCTCTGTCTCTGCCTGCGTCTATGTAATCTGTCCTAAGGTACGCTTTCCCTCCCATAACGACCCTCCCCCCCCCCCGCCCCCCGCCACTCCTCCTCACGTCTCTCACTTATCTCCACTATGATAACATACCTTGCCAAGAACGGCATTGTAGACGCTGTGCAATCGTAGAGGATAAAGAACCACAAGTTCTAACTTGTTATTGTCATTGTTATTGCTGTTTAAAGCCCAGCCGATTGCGTAGAGCCATATCTGGGCTATAGCCGTTTAGAAAACATACTCAATACTTCAACAGCGGAAAAAAGGTAAAAGAAAGTTAAAGTACACATATCAATGCATTAGCGCACATAATATAAGGAGATGCCCCCAGTGTTGACCACTCAGTCCAATTTATCACACAGGGGATTTAAAAAAAAAACATACCTGAATACAAATGTAAACACAACAAAGAACTCTAAGACATACCAGTCGCCGTGGTGTAGTGGTTAACGCAACGGACTACCGATGGAAGGTTGTGGGTTCGAATCCCCATCGGTACCTTCAAAAATCATTGTGAGATTTTTTGGCTCTAACCGGCTCCTACCCAGAGTTGGGCGTGCTATGGGCTCATTGGGAAGACTGGAACCACACAGTCGAGTCTCATCCACTTCGCTGATGCGTCATTGAGGGTGTTGCTCAAATCTTCTGACCAACACCGCAGGTGTCTGTATCTCTCGGGCCTGGTTGACACTAGGATATGTTATGATAGTAAGTGTAGAGTACAACCCTGTCACGCAGTCTCAATCGTACATGGAACTCCATAGTATCATGATTATTATCTACATCGACATCATCATCATCGCATAATAAAAACTGTTTCAGCTTCTGTGGCCATTAAAGTGGCATAGAAAATGGGACGAAAAAAAAAGGTGAGCACAAAGGTAACCTCCCTGAGTGCAATGATCCTTAAAAAAAACTTGGAAAAGAACTCTAAAACATATATGAAACAGAGCCTAAATTACTTAAAATTGTTTCCGCATTTCCCTAAAGCCAAAAATACAATTCATACATGTACCCAGTTATCAATCGTAAGAGAAAATATGTAAGACTTTATTGAACACGTACAGGTGAATGGACCAGCAAGGCAGAAAGTGACAGGAAGAAATGACCGAAAGCAAAGACAAGGCTGAAACAAAGAGGGTGACAGAAAAGAGGAAATTTCTAGCACAGAATTTGCAGAAGGTGGGGATACTTTTTATACTGAAAGAGCCCCTGGCATCCCCAAGGGGGAACATTCTAAATGGATGATTGCTCTCTCTATAAGATACCTAAGATCACGTCTCATTTTGACTGTTGGTAAACACTTCGGTTCACTCCTGTCTGGTCTTCCTGCCTCCACCATCCAAATCCTACAGCGCATTCAAAACAATGCTGCACGCCTTGTACTCAAAAAGAAAAAAGCTGACCACATTTCTCCTCTCCTGGCACAACTTCACTGGCTCCCTGTATCAAAGCGTATACAATACAAACTAGACACCATGTGCTACAAAAGCCTCAATAACGCAGCCCCCGATTACCTGTCAAGCCTACTTGAGATCTATCTTCCCTCACGTACCCTCCGCTCTGCCTCCGATCCTCTGACTTTTCGCTTTCCACGCACTAAGCTCAATACCTACGGTCCACGAGCCTTCTCTGTTTCTGGTCCACTCTCCTGGAACAAACTTCCTCTCTCAGTCCGTCAGCAACCTACTTTTGTCTCCTTCAAGTCCGCTCTCAAAACTCACCTTTTCTCCTCTGCATAAAATCCTGACCTCACTCATCCCCCTCTGTAGCCTGTCTTCGCTCGGAGTGGAATCACATTGTAATATATAATTGTATATAATATGCTCTCTATAATTTTCCATTGCTTTTATTCTTTTTCCCCATTTATAGCCATGTGTGAGTGTGTGTGTGCGTGTGTGTGCGCGCGTGCGTGTGTGTGCGCGCGTGCGTATGTGTATGTTCAGCGCTTAGATTTGATTTCTATCAAGATTTTGCGCTATATAAATATTGTAATTATTATTAATTATTATTATTATTATTACAACCATAAATTCGTTCAGCAAGTGATGTCAGTAATAACAGTAAACTGTGGAGGATGCTGGACGAGACCCAGAGCACCAATGCCTTACCACTTTCCAGACAATCACCTCCAAAGCTCCCGTCGCCACTCGATGGTCATTTCATCAAGCAAAAGGGGACTGTCCATGCGATGCATGACCCAATCGGAACCAATCATCAGTTGCTTTGTTTACAAACTGAATGGCAAGGTGGGGAGATGACAAACCCCGTGACATAGCTACACAACGTGCACCAATCAGATAAAGCCAAGCTATTGGACCGAGAGAAACTAGAAGATCCCTCTCAAACCTTCTGGGTCTTCATCTCCCTAATGGGCAGCCCGCCAAGCCGCCAGCTCACATAGCTGCCAGCTCTGTTCCCTCTCTTACTGTAGTCTCGACACTTAGCCCTCTGTAAGACGTTCCCTTATACTATTAGACAATGCAGGCAGAATAAGTCGAATTTATCGGCCTGTCTCAATGTTTTAAGCTGCATGGCTCATCAATGTATACATTCAACGACTCCAGTTTGCAAGTGAACAGGTCTGCTTTCGTTTCTTTCCGTCTGCTTGTTTTATCAGTTTCAGTTTCAATTTCAATTCTCAAGATGACGTCTCCGCGCTCGGAATGAATTCCATATGCACTAACGTCACAGGTGCCATGTGACAGAGAAGATTCAGAATGATCACGGCACCACCTTTAAGCCTACACATAATCCCACGAGCTGGTCACGTCTTGAGGTCCTACCAAAATATATAGTTCCATAACCCTGGGATCGTAGGGGAGTGAGGTGGCAGAGAGCTCAACTTTTCTCGGGGCCAGCACCTCGAGGGCGGCGCCCATCCCCTATTCCTCACTTCAAATTCATATTCATTTTTTTTAAATTTTTTTTTTTTACCAAAACTTCAGAAAGGCAAGAAGGCTAATTGATCTTCAAGGGGTGGGACCTAGGAAAATCAACCTCTCTCCAATGTTTTATATCAAGGCAGCTGGGCAATGCCCTGCTCTTCACGATTTTCAACTGCCGTGGGAATCTTAAGCGTGCGCAGCCAGAAGGCACACGGGTCCGACTCGTTTTTCGTCCCCTTCCAGACTTGACGTTCAGTTCGAATTTCCGGTCAAACTGAGGAGAAAAGTCAAGGCCTCTACGGGGAACGAACCCTGATTCTATTTTCTTGTTTTTTTTTCTGGTTAATGTCTACAACATCAACTACTACGCCAAACCAGTCGCCGTGGTGTAGTGGTTAGTAGAACGAACTACCGACTGGAAGGATGAGGGTTCGAATCTCCATCAGTCCCTTCAAAAATCAATGTGAGATTTTTCGGCTCTAACAGGCTCCTACCCAGGGCTGGGCGCGCTATGGGCTTACTGGGAAGACTGGAACCACACAGTCGAGTTTCACAAACTTCACGGATACGCTATTGAGGGTGTTGCCCAAATCTTCTGACCAGCACCGCAGGTGTCTGTATCTTTCAGGTCTGATTGACGCAAGGATATGTTATGATAGTAAGCGTAGAGTAAAGCCCTGTCACGCAGTCTCAATCATAGATGGAACTCCATAGCATCATGATTATCTTCCTCATCGACATAAACAAAGAATCAAAAACAAATAAACAAACAAACTTACTGCGTCAGGCCTCCCTTCCAGTTGCCGATCGATGGCCTCATCTGCCCGTCACACCTGCTGGTACAAGCGGACGGAGAAAGTAAAAGTAATTTCAGATTTCAGTTTCTCATGATGACGCCTCCGTGTTCAGGAAGAAAGTCCTTTTTTTTATGCACTGACGCTACTAACGCTAGTGACGCCATGTAATGGAGAAGCTCCACACGATCATGGCATGAACCGAAAACCTGTGCATTAGCCTTAAGCACTGACAAGATCGTCAGAACATACTTTACGCAAGGATTCTGTCTCTCCTTGTTATCATCGATCTGTCATTAACCCTTTGATTCCCGTACTCTATCCACCAGCTGCAAAAACTTCACCCTTTCACTCCCTCACCTGGTGGATAGGGTAAGGGATCAAAGGGTTAAGTTATCGCGTTGCTATCATTGACGACAATGCAGGATGCTTGTTGTGGATACAGTGATTACGTTGATTTGTAGTGAAGTATATCTCTTTATCCACGACGTCCTACGAAATTAACCTTTGACTCCCGCACCCTGTCCACCAGCATCCTGCATTGCCAACCATGCTAGTAAAGCGAAAACTTAACTCTTTGATTCCCTAACCCTATCCACCAGCTTCCTGCAGGAAGCTGGTGGATAGTGTGAGGGAGTCAAAGGGTTAAATTTTTGCAGTTTTGGATAGGACGCCGAAGTCAAAGGGTTAAACAGAAATAATGTTATATCTATTCCGTCTTGTAATGTTTGTTGATCGTTATCCAGATATGTCTGTAAGTTTGACATGATATGTATATATGGCTGTCTCTCTTCGCTGGTGTTGTTGATGTTGTTGTCGCTGTTGTTGTAGCTGTTGTTGTCGGCCATCATGCAGTGTCGATATGGGTGTGTATGTATGAATGTATGTGTTATGTCTGTGTGCAGGCATGAGGATATATGCATGCATTCACTGTTATTTGTTATTTTCACCTCTTACCTGTTTATTTATCTACATACTCCTTTATTTTGTATTTATTTATTCACCTACTTACTTATTTCTTATTCACTTACTCATACTCTTACTGTTCCTGTAAGTACTTGCTTCTACTCTACTATTACTTATCACTTACTTACGTATCTTGATTAAGAAAATATTGACTTCACCTAGTTTATAGATGACTGAGCATTTGGGCATTGCTAGGGGGGGGGGGGGGGTGTCTGTCATGTGAGACGAGTTTATGCAGATTAGCTAGTTGTGTTGTGATTCAGACCTTTAATGATTTATTTATTTACTTCATATATATGTTCCTTTTTTGAAGGTAAGATACACACATACACATGCTATCTACATGTAACACAAGATTATTCCAGTGGTAGGCTGATAAAATACCAGTACAAAATATAGACTAGGTAAAACATAGTCTAGGTAGGGCCCCCAGACCTGACCAGCTCATGGTTTAAGTGCAGGCTTAATTTAAGGCTTGTGCCATGATCACCATGCACATGGCAACTGTGACGTTAGTGCATATGGAATTTGTTCCGAGCGCGTAGACGTCATCTTGAGAAACTGAAACTGAAACTGAAGCATCTTGTATACGAGCTTTGAGATACAAATCACACGCGCTATATGACACGGTTCATCCTCAAGACAGTCCCTTATCGTAAACACGCTGGGACGATAATACAAAACAAGAAGAAGAATCACACGCGCGCGCGAATGGGAGTAAAGACAGCAAGTACACACTCTCAGTGATCCCCCTCCTCCCCTTCCCCTCCAACCCACAACCCCACTTGGTCGTCCAAAGGTCCGCAAGTGCAAGCGGTGTGTCTATTCATCAGTGCGGGGAAAGCAAAGCAGACTGTTTGACGTCACTGTGTGATGCGAATTGAAAGCTTATTAAGTAATAGGAGAATAATAATCCTTCCATTATCTGCTTAATTCATGGACGTGCTTAACCTCTCTCTGTCCGTCTGTATCGGAGCGCCCCCCCCCCCCCCCCCCCGTAGTTCAGTTGGTTTAAGCGTCGGATTCACATGCTGATGGTTGTGGGTTCGAATCCCGGGGTGCGCTTCATTAAAAACTGGCCTTCTCACTGTCCCATCTTAACATCATGGTGGTTCTGGTGGTGTCAGTATAAGATAAGATACCCCTCCCCCCTTTCCCCCACTTCCCAGGGATGGTTATCCCCGTCGGCCATATCATCTGAGGTGGGTGTCGATGTAAACTTAACCAAATCAATCTATCAATCAATCTGTATCGATCTGTTTGTCTATTTTGCCTTCTTTCACTTTGTTTTGTGTAATAAGTTTTTTGATATTGATCTGTTGATGTTTTTTTCCAGTCATTTTTGTTCTAGGCAGGTACATAGATTCGCGTTGGCAAGTTTGAGTATCTTTTTTTATAAACAAATAACTTCCATCGTTGAGACTGAAATGATAATCATTATCATTGTCTGACCGTCTGTCTATCTGTCTGTCTCTGTCTGTCCCTCACTATCTGTCTGTCTCTGTCTGTCTGTCTCTGTCTGTCTGTCTGTCTCTCTCTGTCTGTCTGTCTCTCTTTGTCTCTGTATCTCTGTCTGTCTGTCTGTCTTCTTTAGATCTACATACACAATGCTAATAAAATAAATGCTTTGGTTATCCCCTTCACTACACACGTTTTCTTCATTTTCATCCCTACTATAAGCTATTATCTTTCGGCGTTAAAATACGAAGTTTTTCTCTCTTCTGAGTACTCTCTTGTTACTGATGTAATTTGACATTTGTTCATTGAAGATTGATTTGATATTCGTTGCACTAGGTACGATCCATTTACATCAGCCTTAACTCTTGATATATATTTTTCCATTCAGTCGATCCTATGCTTGTATCTTCCCTTATTTTTATATTTATGTGGGGATTTATGTGTATCCATGTGTATGCATGTGTGTAGATATATATATATGTATGTATGCAAATATGTATATGTATGTATGTATGTATATGTTATATATATTGATAAATGCATTTATGACTTTGTATGTATATGTATGCATTATTTAAAAGTAAGATTCTTTACATTCCAAAAACTACTCTTAGCTAGTGCATCATAGTTTTAGCCCTGGACCCTCTTCAGGATAAAACAATACTAATATGGCATGACCACTTTTCAAATTGCAGAATTCATCTCACTTCCCCTCTGACATCATATTTGCCTCCCCTCTCCACATTTCTTACCATTACTCACAAACACATTATGAATTCATTTAGTTATCTTCTCCCACTGGACGAAGCAGCCGGGAAGTTTCAGTCTTTCTCCTAATTTTTGCATTTGGTGTTTGTTTGTTTGTGATTTTACATTTATGCTTGACAAAGGCCAGTTGACTGAAAATTTGGGCCTATCTTGTCTTGTTGTATTGAATACGCGTTCTGATTCTATTTTTGTGGTTTTTTTGTTTGTTTCTTTTTTTTCTTTTTTTTTTTGTTCCTGTATGCACATACCATTGAAAATATATATGTGTGTATGAAAACATAATTATGCATACACACATCCCCACATACAAAAACATATGTATACACACATCTCCACGTACAAAAACATGCATATACGCATTCCCGCACACAAAGACATACATACACACATCCCCACATACAAAAACATATACATACACACATCCCCACATAAAAAAACATATACATACACACATACACACATACAAAAACATACATACACACATCCGCACATACAAACATACATACACACATCCCCACATACAAAAACATATACATACACACATCCCCACATACAAAAACATATACATACACACATCCCACATACAAAAACATACATACAACATCCGCATCATACAAACTCTTCAACCACACTCTCCCAATACAAAAACATTACATAACAATCCACATACAAAACATAATTATGCATAATACATTCGCAGTGTCATTTTCTTACTGTCAAGGCGCAAGTCACACATCAAGCGAAGCAGTCAGACAACCAACAGCTCAAACATAATTGAGTACTGCCGCGGGTGTCGTTACTGTCAAATAAGAGAAGGGGCCGCTGACCACACCTCCCCCTGGGACGCGGGCTTTTTCAAATATAATAGTATCCCCCCCCCCCCTTCTGTAATTCGTGCAGAATTCTTATTACTTATTTTTTGTTTATCATTGCACTCCTTTGTGTGTGTGTGTGTGTGTGTGTGTGTGTGTGTGTGTGTGTGTGTGTGTGTGTGTGTGTGTGTGTGTGTGTGGTGTGTGTTGTGTGTTGTGTGTGTGTGTGTTGTGTGTGTTGTGTGTGTGTGTGTGTGTGTGTGTGTGTGTGTGTGTGTGTGTGTGTGTGTGTGTGTGTGTGTGTGTGTGGTGTGTGTGTGTGCCCGCCACATCAATGGTCACAGAAGCTGGAACAGTTTTTACAATGCGATGATGATGATGTCGATGGGGATAATAGTCATGATGCTATGGAGTTCCATCTACGATTGAGACTGCGTGACAGGCCTGTTCGGTACGCTTACTATCAGAATATATCCTGGCGTCAACCAGGCCCGAGAGAAACAGACACCTGCGGTGATGGTCAGAAGATTTTAGTAACACCCTCAATGGCGCATCTGTGAAGTGGATGAGACTCGACTGTGTGGTCCCAGTCTTCCCAATGAGCCCATAACACGCCCAACTCTGGGTAGGAGCTGGTTAGAGCCGAAAAATCCCACAACCTTTCGGTCGGTAGTCTGTTGTGCTAACCACTACACTGCGGCTACTGGTGAAATTTCCTGTCCCTCACTTTGTTTCTGCCTTGTTCCTTTGCTTTCTATCATTTCTTCTTATCATTTTCTGCCTTGCTGGCCTATTCATCTATATGTGTTTGATTAAGTCTTACTTACTTCCTCTTAGGATTGATAATCGAGCATTTTTGGCTCTAGGGAAATGAGATATACAGAAGCAATTTTAGGTTATTTAGCTCGTTTTTATGTATGTTTTAGTGTCCTTAATTATGTTTAAATTTGTATTCAGGGATTTTTTTTTATCCCCTGTGCAATAAATTGGACGGAGTAGTCAACGTCAGGGGCATCTCCTTAGATTATGTGCGAGAATGCATTGATATGTGGACTTAATTTTCTTGTCTTTTTTTTTTTCCTGTTGAAGTATTGTGCATGTTTTGAAACGATTATAGCCCTGATATGGTTGTACGCTGTCGGCTGGGGTTTAAACAAAAATAACAGTACGAGTAACAGTAACACACCATAACTCCTCTGACCACCAAGCTCCATGTCTGTGGTCACACAGCGTCTTACCGAGGGATGGGTGAGGTGGGGGGAAGCGTTTGAAGCTTGACATTGTTGACTCCTGCACCCTGTCCACCAGCATTCTGCATTGCTAGCAAAGCAAAAACTTAACCTTTTGATTCCCTCTCCCTATCCACCAGCTTCCTGCAGGAAGCTGATGGATTGGGTGAGGGAATCAAAGGGTTAAGTTTTTGCTTTTGGTAGATAGGGTGCTGGAGTCAAAGGGTTAAGCTTATGTGTGCCGATCAGCTGAACGTGCCTGGGGGATGGGGTGGACGTATGTGTGTGAGAGGGTGATTATGCATGCTGCGTGGGTGGGTAGGGGGTGTACGTGGGGGTGTATGTGTGAAAGTTTTTGATTATTTTCTGCGATGGGAAACTTAATATTGTCTTTATATGTACACGATCGCTGTGCGTGAGTACATGTGTGTGTGTGTGTGTGTGTGTGTGTGTGTGTGTGTGTGTGTGTGTGTGTGTGTGTGTATGTGTGTGTGTGTGTGTATGTGTGTGTGTGTCTGTGTGTGTGTATGTGTGTGTGTATGTGTGTGTCTGTGTGTGTGTGTGTGTGTGTGTCTGTGTCTGTGGGTGTTTATGTCTGTGTTTGTGTCTGTGTCTGTGCTTGTGCGCTCGTCTGTTTGCATATGAATATGTGTGTATGCACATGTGTGTGAATGTGTGTGTGTGGCTGAATGTTCATGTGTGCGTGTGTGTATGTGTGTGTGAGTATATGTGCGTGCGTGCGTGCGTGCATGTATGTGTGTGAGTGTGAGTGAGTGTCGGTGCATGTGTGCGTAACATGATATGACACTGACAAGCCTGCAGACTAATTTCTTTTCTTTTTTGGTAAGAACAAATAACAGTTGGGTTTTTTTTTCATATTGAATCTGGAATCTAAAAAATACGGTCACTTTTTTCGGCAGATGTAGCCTGACTATGTAAACGGCGAACGCCGGTAAAAGAATACTGTTACATAAATAGGGCGCTTGTTTAGAAATGGGGACAACAGAGGAGTAGAGGTGTGTGTGAGCGAGGGGGAGGCAGCGGGAAGGAGGTAAGGGTGGGGAAGTTGGGTTAACCCTTTGACTTTTCTGCACCCTATCCACCAACTGCAAAAACTTTACCCCTTGACTCCACTTACCCTAGCCACCAGCTTCCTGCAAGAGGCTGGTGGATAGGGTGAGGGTGTCAAAGGGTTAAGTTTTTGCTTTGCTCTCATGGTTGACAATGCAGGATGTTGGTGAACAGGGTGCGGGAGTCAAAGGGTTAATCGAGAATGTGGGCGAAGGAAGCTTGTCAGTGATCCGAACGAAAACGTTCCATGAACTAGGCTGATTGCCAATAGCTCTTTGTTTCTGGGATTTGATGCATTATGAGAGGTTGCATCCCCCCCCCCTCCCAATCTTCCCTCCTCCCCCTACTCCCAATGGAACAGAATACATTGACATGTAGGGAGGAAGAAGGGGTGGGTGACAGGGAGAGAGCTGTTGGGCTACAGATTTATATAAATAGATAGAGGGATAACTCAGTGAACTTGCGGTCCTCAGTAGCTGAGTTGGTTGAGCGTCGGATTCACATGCTGATGGTTGTGGGTTCGAATCCCGGGGTGCGCTACATTACATTAAAATCGGCCTTCTCACTGTCCCATCTTAACATCATTGTTGTTCTGGTGGTGTCAGTATAGGATAAGATAAGCACCTCCCCCTTCCCTCACTTCCCTGGGATGGTTATCCCCGTCGGCCACATCACCTGAGGTGAGTGCCGACGTAAAAACTGAACCAAATCAACAACAACAACAAAAATAACAACAACAACAAAACCCTCGGTGAACTTTTAGCCTAGAGTCGATTTCTATTTGTTTTGTCAGTTTTAAACGCTATTATACTTTGAAATAATGTTGACACAGGTTAAAGATTGTTGACAATCGGTTTGTAAACAAGGTAACTGATGACTGGGTCCGAAAGGGTCATGCAACGCATGGATATCTCCCCCCCCCCCCCCTTTGCTTGATGAA
>CM060307.1:47891180-47903680 GCA_030674185.1 Monoplex corrugatus
ACATGGCCGACCGAGCACACACACATACACATGCATACACGAGTACATAGATGCATACATGCATACATACATACATACATACATGCATACATACATACATACATACATACATACATACATACATACATACATACATACATACATACATACATACATACATACATACATACATACATACATACATACATACATACATACATACATACATACATACATGCATGCATGCATGCATGCATGCATGCGCATACATACATACATACATACATACATACATACATACATACATACATACATACATACATACATACATACATACATTCATACATACATACATACATACATACATACATACATACATACATACATACATGCATGCATGCATACATACATGCATGCATGCATGCATGCATACATACATACATACATACATACATACATACATACATACATACTACATACATACATACATACATACATACATACATACACATACATACATGCATGCATGCATACATACATACATACATACATACATACATACATACATACATACATACATACATACATGCATACATACATACATACATACATACATACATCATACATACATGCATACATACATACATACATACAATACATACATACATACATACATACATACATACATGCCATACATACATACATGTATGCATACATACATACATACGTATGTACGTACGTACGTACGTACGTAGGTACATGCATACATACATACATACATACATACATACCTACATATAATGCAAAACATACATCATACATGCATACATACATACATACATACATACACCACGCACACACAGACATGCATGCATACACACATACAACACACATACATACATACACACACATTCATACATTCATACATACATTACATACATTACATACATACATACATACGTACATACGTACGTACGTAATACATACATATATACATACATGCATACATACATTGATACATACATACATACAATACACGCACACACACACGCGTACATACACACACACACACACACACGCATACACACACACACACACACACACACACACACACACACACACACACACACACAACACACACACACACACATTATAAACTCGGAACTCACAAACTCCAATCAACCACCGTATCTTAAAGGCTAGCGGCGGCATATCCAAAGGCTTGATAATTGAAAATAATTGAATATAGCAACTCAATTAATTTGGCGAAGCAACTTGTTTCCCGTCCCATTTCTACGCCACCTTAATGGCCACAGAAGCTGGAACAGGTTTTTTACATTGCGATGATGATGATGATGCCGATGAGGATGATAATCATGAAGCTATGGAGTTCCAATTGGATTGAGATTTCGTTGACAGGGCTGTACTCTACGCTTACTATCATAATATATCCTGGAGTCAACCAGGCCCGAGAAATACAGGTACCTGCGGTGCTGGTCAGAAGATTTGATCAACACCCTCAGTGACTCATCTGTGAAGTGGATGAGACTCGACTGTGTGGTTCCAAGTCTTCTCAATGAGCCCATAGCACGTCCAACTCTGGGTGGGAGTCGGTTATAGTCGAAAAAACCCACAACGACTTTTGAAGGGACTGATGGAGATTCGAACCCACAACCTTCCAGTCGGTAGTCCGTTGTGTTAACCACTACACCGCGGCGACTGGTTGTCGAAGCAACTCTACCCGACCCACCACAACTTAGCTTCGAACACACCTCGCGGTGTGCAGAAGTTTCAGTTTCAGTTTCTCAAGACAACGTCTCCGCACTTGGAAAGAATTCCATATGCACTAACATCACAGGTGCCATGTGTATGGTGATCATGGCACAAGCCTTAAGCCGCACATAAACCCATGAGCTGGCCAGGTCCTGAGGTCCTACCTAGCCAATGTTTTACCTGGTTTATATTTTATACTGGTATTTTATCAGCCTATCACTGGAATAATCTTGGTTGTATGAATGACATGTGTATCTGTGTATCTTTCCTTCAAAAAAGGAACATACATATAAAGTTAATAAATAAATAATTCTTCATCATCATCATCATGTGCCTTGCAGCATGGCGTTGCCGATCATGGCCCTCCATATGCATCTATCCCTTGTCGCCGCAAGCACATCTTTCACCCTCTCTGCCCTCAGCCACCCTGCAAGTCTGTCCAATATTTTCTCTTGGGGTCTACCTGGTGTTCTCTTTCCCTCCAGCTTTCCTGTTGTGATCAGGTGCTCCAATTCCCCTTTCCTCATAAAATGGCCTATAAATGTTGTTTGTCTTTTCCTAATCTTCTTTTAATTCAAGTTAAAATACCTACATCCTCCCTAATTCTGTGTAGGAGTGTTTCGTTTTGTGAAATTGCCTGTTGTGTGGGAGGTATTTTAACATGAATAATTAAAGGTCTGAATCACAACGGAACTAGCTATTTAAACGGACAGAAAGTGCTAGCAGAATCCCATTGTCAATCAGAAATACCGCAGAAACAACGATTTAAATGCACTGTGGGGGGGGGGGGGGGGGGAGGTATTTTAACATGAATAATTAAAGGTCTGAATCACCACGGAACTAGCTATTTAAACGGACAGAAAGTGCCAGCAGAATCCCATTGTCAATCAGAAATACCACAGAAACAACAGTTTAAATGCACTGTACCGTACACTGTCTATATTAACAGGTAGGGCGATGGAATGTGGGGGGTTGGGTGGGGGTTGGGGAAGGGAGTGCAAAGAGAGTGAAAGTAAGCTTGAATATAAGTGAAACACACTGAACTTGTTGGATGCAGTCTAGAAATGGTCCATTAACCCTTTGACTTCAGCACCTTGTTCACCACCATCCTGCATTGTCAACCATGCTAGCAAAGCAAAAACTTAACCCTTTGATTCCCTCACCCTATCCACCAGCTTCCTGCAGGAAACTGGTGGATAGGGTGAGGGAAGCTGGTGGATAGGGTGAGGGAATCAAAGGGTTAAGTTTTTGCAGTTGGTGGATAGAATGCGGGAGTCAAAGGGTCACTCTAAAGCAAACACACACACACACACACAAAAACAAAAGGAAACGTTCTCTCTCTCGCGCTCTCTCTCTCTCTCTCTCTCTCGCTTTCACGCGCTCTCTCTCTCTCTCTCGCCCTCGCGTGCTCTCTTTCTCACTATCGCGTGCTCTCTCTGTCTCTCTCTGTCTTTGTCTCTGTCTCCTCTGTCTCTGTCTCTGTCTCTCTCTCTGTCTCTCTCCTCTCTCTCTCTCTCTCTCTCTCTCTCTGTTTCTGTTTCTGTTTCTGTCTGTCGGTCAGTCTGTCTATCTGTCTATCTGTCTATCTGTCTGTCTGTCTGTCTGTCTGTCTCTCTCTCTCTCTCTCTCTCTCCTCTCTCTCTCTCTCTGTATGTGTGTGTGTGTTTTGTGAGGGAATTTCACCAAACTCATTGACTCCTGCACCCTGTCCACTAGCATTACATCCTGGATAATGAGAAAGAGTGTGTCAACGGTTTCAGTTTGTTTTTGCAGTTGATGGATAGGGTGTGGGAGTCCAAGGGTATACACCACAGACGGTTCTTTGTGAACAAGGTAACAGGGGGCGGTGACAGGTCTTACGTATGCCCTCCCCCTCATGTCCTTCCCAGCTTAGAAAGAAAAGAAAAGTGGGTGTTGAGGAACGTGACACCAATGTTCAGGTGGTGTCTGTCTTATACAACACCCGTTGTATGTATTGTATAACAGAACCAGTGACTAGTAAGGTTGACGACATCGTCAAGTTTTCTGCACACGTTTAACTCTTCCTGTCTACGCTGAATTCATCATCTTTGACTCCATCATCAACAAGACACATCAGACCCGTCCCAGTGGTGCCGTGGTTAGCGCAACGAACTAACGTCTGGAAGGTAGTGGGTTCGAATCCCATTTGTCTTATCAAATACATTGTGGAATTTTTCTTTATTTTTGTTTTTTTTGTTTTTTTGATTGTTTGTTGTTGTTTTGTTATTTGAGCCCAACCGGCTCCCTACGCAGAATGGATTGTGCTAAGGGCTCATTGGAAAGACTGGGACCACACAGTCCAGTCTCGTTCACTTTATACAGATACGTCATTGAGGGTGTTGCTCAAAGTTCCTGACCAACGCAACAGGTGTCTGTATCTCTCAGGCTAGTTGACGCCAGTATACATTATGAAAGTAAGCGTCGAGTACAACCCTGTCACGCAGTCTCAATCCGGGATGCAACTCTATAATGTCATGATTATCATCATCATCATTGTCGTCATCGACGTCGTCGTCGTCGTCGTCATCATCATCATCATCATTCCCACCACCATCACCATCATCGTCGTCCTCCTCCTCGTCGTCGTCATAATCATCATCGTTGTCGTATCGTCATCATCATCATCATCATCATCATCACCATCACCCCACCACTACCATCATCATCGTCATCGTCGTCGTCATCGTCATCATCATCATTATCATCATCATCATCATCATCATCATCAATCACTATCAGATACTACAACGATACGAAATATCTCCAGTAAGCACGATGCTATGGACATAAATGTGAGTTGGCAGATCGCACTGTATCCCATAGTTGTAGAATCAATATTATGGCCGAGGTGGAATAGGTACCCGGTTGGCTCATGCCCAGAGGAAATCGATTTGATTTAATAGTTGTCAATGCTATTATTATTGTTATTGTTATTATAATCGTTGTTGTTGTTGTTAGTAGTAGTAGTAGTTGTAGTAGTAGTAGTAGTAGTATCATATTCATCAATATTGTTATTATTATCATCATTATTATTATCATGAGTGTTACTATAATTCATATTTCATCATCATATTATTATGATTAATATTTAATCATCATAATTATCATTATTAATTTCATCATTATTACTATTATCATTACTATTATTGTCATCAGTAGTAGGAGGAGGAGGAGAGGAGGATGGATATATTATCATCATCATTATTATCGATGTTGTTGTTAAACAATATCCCAAAGTCTGATATTGAATAGAAACCCAGTTGGCCTATCCTTACATGAGGCTGATATAAGTAAGCGCTGTGATTCTTATTACCATTACCATGTTTGCTGTCCTCATCACTATCATCATTATTGTTCTCACTTGATCACACAGAATCATAGTTTTACATTGAATAGGAACCCTGTTGGCTAACACCGACCACACAATGATACGAGCTGTGACTGTTGTTATCATTAGCATCATTGGCGTCGTCATCAGCATCATTGTCGTCATTATTATCATCGTCATCGTTATTGTCATCATCGTCGTCATCATCATCATTATCAGCATAAGCATCATTGGCATCGTTATCATTATCATTCCTATTAGTATGATACGTTACAGCGATGCTATGTGATGAATACACTTGGCACACATCATCATCATCATCATTACTATCATCATCGTCGTTGTCGTTCTCGTAGTCATTATCATGGTCGTCGTATTCATCATCATAATCATCGTCGTCGTCAAAGCTATTGTCACCATAATCATCATCATCATCATTATCAGCATCAGCATCATTATCATTATCATTATTATTATGATGATGCGTTACAGCGATGCTATGTGAAGAATACACTTTGCACACATCCTCATCATCATGTGTCATCATGTGCCCTGCCGCATGGCGTTGGCGATCATGGCCCTCCATACGAATCTATCCCTTGTCGTTGCACGTATATCTCCCACCCTCTCTGTCTTGGCACACAAAAGATCATACAATGTTACAGTTGGTTAACACTCACAACAAAACCCCATAATGACAGTAATCTCAATCACTCACACTCACCTGATCAGCTCTTTTCGCTAAGAGGATCAGCTCTGTGTTGAGATACGTGAAACAAAGTGCACAACGGTACTTACGGTAATAAGATTAATGCCATTGATCTTTTCGTAAGTTTTGGCTACTGTGTCCATGATACAAGAGCCACTGAGCCCAAGAGAGCGTTCACACACACACACACACACCACACACACACACACACACACACACACACACACACACACACACACACACACACACACACACACACACACACACACACGCACGCACACACACACACACACACACACACACACACTTACTACAAAAACTACAAAGTATAGAATGCAAAAGTTTTAAATTTGCGCTTGGTCTTCCGATGCATGCTTCCAACCTCCGTACATACGGTGAAATTGATACATTGCCGCTTGAAGAACAAAGGAAACTCGTCTCTACCAAATTTCTGCTAAGAAATACCACCACTGAAAATGTTTTGAGACCTGATATAAATTTAAGATCAGACATTGATTTTCCAAAAAGAGCTAAATCAATATCTTCACAAGCCACACTTGGAACGTATACATACGACATCATGAATGGTTCTGGAATTGATTTAAAAGCGGATCCTATATCTATAAGACCTTCTTTTTCTCCAGTACCCAGTTGGGAACTCTTAAGAGCAAACTTTGACATACACCACACTGATTTAAAGAAAGAAGATAATATCAACTTATTAGCGAGTCGAGTTAAATATAGGGGTGGCAATGGGGACAAGCTCCATTGTCTATAAAATGCCCCTCACGGCGCGCGTCTCCAATAGCCTCTGACAACTAAGTCCAGCTCCTAGCCTGCTCGCGTGGCTTAGATATAAGCCCGGCGGAACTGCTACTACTGATAGGAGAAGGGGTGAAGGCGGGTTACTGGCGCCTGAAAACCAGTGCTTTGGGTAGATGGGGCTCGTCAGTCTGGGAAGACAGCTCATCTCTCACCTGTCTCACCTGTCGGCGTCACCGGGAACAGTGTTGGCCGCTGCACATGATGTCCTCACAAGTTGCCTCCAGCACTCTCGATCTTGGCTAAGTCTGACCACCTCCTGGAGTTTCTTGCCACTGATGTTTGTGATGTTTCTAGCAAGTGATGCAGGTGGCCGTCCTCTGTTTCTCTTTCCTTCCACTTTACCTTGGAGGACAGTGGACATCAAGTCTGTTCTCTCATTACGGATTGCGTGTCCAACATATTTCAGTTTCCTCCGTTGTATGAGTACTAGAAGCTTGCGTGTAGTACCCAACTCATTCAGTATGCTTTCATTTGAGCGCCTATCCGTCCATTTGACCCTCAGCAGTCTTCGGTAAAACCACAGCTCTGCTGCTTCCACTCGTCTTTCATCCTCTTTCTTCATTGTCCATGCCTCGCAGCCGTATAACATCACTGGCCAGACAAGACATTTTAAGAGTTTTATCTTAAGGTCTGCTGTTATGCTGTGGTCTTTCCAAATATTGTTCAATTGAACCATACTGTTCTTGGCCATTCCAATTCTCATCTTTATGTCTTTTGAGCATGTTCCATCGTGTGTTCCAGCTCATCTAAGAGAAGGAAAACTCTGATTTCAAACCTCCGCTGCCTTGCGGCCATACCCACTCATAGGAAAGGCTTCGGGAGTCAACCCTGAGGAAAAATCCGGAGTCGGAGTCCCTAAGGCAGTTCGCCGTTGTCTACAACCTCGTTCTGGCAACTCCTGCGTCGCCCCTGGTACCAGGCGTACAGGCCTCCGTCTTTCCCCTGGATTCTACTGGTGGCGAGGAGAGGGGGGATCTGCTGCATGGGCAACAGCTCGTCCTCCATATTCACTTGCCCAGGCCTGCACCTGGAGAGGGATTGCCACTCAAGAATCGGCCTGCACAGCCACAGCAGAAAGTGCACGTCATGACCACAACGCCTCCTGGTGCAGACTATCATCTCCTGAGATGTAAAGAGGCCGACGACACACACGCATACACACACACACAGAGCACACACACACACACACACATACACAACACACACACACACACACACACACACACACACACACACACACACACACACACACGTAAACACACACACATACACAACACACACACATGTTCACACACACACACACACACACACACACACACACACATGTTCACACACGCACATACACACACACATACACATACACACACGCATACACACACACAGAGAGCACACACACACACACACATACACAACACACACACACACACACATACACAACACACACACATACATACACAACACACACACACATACACAACACACACACACACACATACACAACACACACACATACACAACACACATGCACAACACACTCACACACACACACACACACACACACACACACACACACACACACACACACACACACACACACACGTAGTCCTAACGGTCAACGCGTGTTGCTACAGTATTAAATGCAATGTGAAATCCAAACCAAGGACGCTTAATTTAAATCTATTAGAGGCTGGCCACACAGACATGGATAATGAGACCAGTAAACTAGCTCTGTCTCTCTCTTTGACATATTCATAGACATGGATAGGAAGACTGGCTACAAGATCTGTCACACTCTGTTTTATGATTATTGACAGGGATAGGTAAACTGGCAACTTACTGTGATATGTTTAGAGACATAGATAGAGAGACAGGCAACTAGCTCCGTCTCACTCTGTGATATGATCACAGACATGAATAGGAAGACTGGCGACTAGCTCTGTTACACTCTGTGATGTTATTATGGACATGGAGAGGAAGATAGCTGAGTGAGTGAGTGAGTGAATGCACTCCGTGATATGATCATAGACATGGACAGGGAGACAGATTTGTTTTTTGTTTGTTTTTATCGTGAACGTTTCTGTTGAGAATAATTTGCAAGCCGATGGCCTATCATTTTCTGTTTTAAGAATATTAGAAATTAGCCACTTAACTGAATAACACAAGAATATAAGTGTGTATAGTCATGAGCCCTGTGGCATAGAGAGATGATCATATCACAGTGCTTCAGTTACGAAAATTTTTTTTCATAATCACTTACACCTTATGTAACAGCAAACAAACAAAACGTAACGAACAAACAAACAGACTAAACAGAAAATACAGAAATCATATTCATGTTTATCACACGTTCATGTGCATTAAACATTCTAAGCAAGCAACATTACCAGCAAAATACACAAGAAAGGTAAAATCCAGAGATGCGAAATTTCACAAGATTGTTTCAAGTGGAAAATCATCTATTGTAGTTAGAAAACTAACTGTAAAATTTCATTTATTCTGCGAATCTATCCGTATTTTCTAGGGAAATTAGTCATTTCTGAATTCATTATGTCATGTTTGTTAATGTAGCGAGTTTTAATTTGTCAAAAACGGTTGTCAAATACCTTTAAAATGAACTGATATGCCGTGTAGTCTCTTTGTATTTGCATTTGTAAGTGACAGAACTAACTGCCTGTCTCCCTCTGTTCATGTCTATGTTTCAGTATTGCGGACATTTGCTCTGTGTTGCTTTGTGGGTCTGTACACGTCATGCACGAGACGCTTTTCGTCACGTTTTCGTCTTTCAGAATTAAATGCAGGCTAGCTGGTTTGTGTGTGTGTGTGTGTGTGTGTGTGTGTGTGTGTGTGTGTGTGTGTGTGTGTGTGTGTGTGTGGTGTGTGTTGCGCGCGCGCGCGCGCGTGTCTGTGTGCGTGTGAGTGTGTGTGTGTGATTGTGTGTGTGTTGTTGTATTTTGGTGTGTGTGTGTGTGTGTGTGTGTGGGTGTGTGTGTGTGTGTGTGTTGAGTGTGGTGTGTGTGTGTGAGCGAATGAGCGAGTGATGAGTGTGTGTATATGTGCGTGTGCATGTGTGTGTGTTTGAGTGATAGAATGAGTTAGTGAGTGTGAGTGTGTGTGTGTGGAGTGAGTGAGTGTTTGTGTGTATGAGTGTGTGTGCTGTGTGTAGTGAGTGAGTGTGTGTGTGTGTGTGAGAGAGTGGTGTGTTGTGTGTGGAGAGAGAGAGTGAGTACGTTTGTGTGTGTGTGTGTGTGTGTGTGGTGTGTGTGTGTTGTTGTGTGTGTGTGTTGTGTGTGTGTGTGTGTGGTGTTGTGTGGTGAGTGAATGAGTGAATGTAGATATATATATATATATATATATATATGATTGAATGTGTGTGTGTGTGTGTGTGTGTGTGTGTGTGTGTGTGTGTGTGTGTGTGGAATGTGTGTGTGTGTGTGTGTGTGTGTGTGTGTGTGTGTGTGGTGTGAGTGAGTGTGTGATGTGTATTGTGTGTGAGTGTGTATGTGTGTGCGTGGTTTTTTTGTTTTTGTTTGTTTTTGTGTTGAGTGCGTGGACTCGGTCTGTTATCTGATGTGAGTGCGAAGTTAAACATTGGATGTTTGTTGTGATTAGGCGTGGTTTTGTTTTTGTTTTTGTTTTTTAAAGAGCCGTGGACTCAGGATCTGTTATCTTGAGTTCAATCCCAGCCCGCAACATTAAACATTGGCCTGTTTGTTGCCCATCTTAATGTTTCCATCATTCTGGTGGTGTCAGCTTACTGTTTCATAGGTCTTCAGGCTACCCCCCCCCTTCCCCTTTCTACTTTCAGTTGAAGACCTTGCCAGCGCAGAAGACCTTGTGCAGGCTCAGGGAGTCTGTCAGATAATTGCTGGCAGCGCATATGGATTTGTCCGAATGCGGCGAACCCCTCTTGAACAAACTCCAAACTTTAAACTTTCAGAGTTGAGGGTTAAGATATATGTGCGCTTAGTTCTACACGATTTGAGCGTTGACGTATTGCCAAACCTTTATTGCCCCATAGGATATAAATTTTTCTTGACATGTATTCTGAAGCTTTCAAATGAGGGCGTTGGGTGATATATTTCATGTCATGATTTTTGTCTATCTGTCTGTCTACCTCGTTGTCTGACTGTCTGCCTGTTTTACTTTGTTTCTCTCTTTTGCTGTCACGTCCACACACAAAGCGGGAGTTGGGGAAAACAAAGACAGTCTGGTGCAGATTTACATAAAGAAAAGCGTGTGCATGCTTTAGCGTTCTTTCATACTGCGGCGCACATGCATGCAAGCAAGCACGCTGGCGTGCACACACACACACACGCGCGCGAGCACGCACACACACACACACACACACACACACACACCACTCAGTCAGTCACTCACTCACTTACTCACTCAATCACTCAACACACACATCACACACACACACATTCACACACACACACATTCACACACACACTCAGTCACACTCACTCACTCACCCGCACGCGCGCGCACACACACACACACACACACACACACACACACACACACACACACACACACACACACGCATACACACGCACACGCACACACACTCACACTCACACTCACACAGCAGTCACACACACCACACACACACACACACACACACACACACACACACCCAAAACAACACACACACACACAACACACAAACCACTACCACCTTCTCCTAGCTTATAATTTCCAACGTCAGTCTGTCTGTAGTAGTGCCCTGCATGTGAATGTACTCGTACACACGATACACGATGTGTTTATGCAAACAAGACGAACACTCCGACAAACGTACAGTTCATTTACCCCCATGGTTGGCCTAGTTAAATTAATTCGACTGCGTGTCTGGCCGCCTTCCCTATCTGGTCACCCGTCACAATTTATTGTTATTATTATTGTTGTTGTCTAAAGCCCAACCGACTGCGTAGAGCCATATCAGGGCTGTAACCGATTCGAATTTTACAATACTTCAACCTATTAAAAAACAGAAAAAGGAAAAGAAGATTAAGTACACATATCAATGCATTCGCGCACATAATCTAAGGACATGCCCCCGGCGTTGACCACTCCGTCCAATTTATCGCACAGGGGATTTTAAAAAAAAACAACACCTGAATACAAATTTGAGCATACCTAAGGACGCCAAAACATATATAAAAACGGGCCTAAATTACCTAAAATCGCTTCCGCGTATCTCACCTCCCTTGAGCCAAAAACGCACACCCGTCAGAGTTGAGCTATGGAAGGAAATTGACATTGTCATATAACTCTCTATGTGTATTATGTTTCAGAAAAACAAACTAAGACAGGCAGCAACACCAGTCACCGAAGTGATCAGCGCGACGGACTATGGACCTGAAGGTCGCGGATTCAAACCCCAACCAGCCGATAAAAATTGTTGTGAAACTGCTTTAACCCTGACCGGCTCCTGGCCAAAACTGAATATGCTTTGGGCTGATTGGGAGGACTAGGACCACACAGTTTAGTCTTATCCACTTTATGAAATATTGTCTCCACCTAGTTGATAGACAGCTGAGCATTTGGGCATTGATTGGCGGGGGGGGGGGGGGGGGGGGGGGGTCTGTCATGTGAGACGAGTTTATACAGAATAGCTTGTGTTGTGATTCAGCCTTTCATTCTTTCTTTATTTACTTTATATGTATGTTCCTTTTTTCTTAAGGTAAGATACACACATACACATGTCATTTATTTGTAGCCAAGATTATTCCAGCGGTAGGCTGATAAAATACCAGTATAAAATATAGATTTGGTAAAACGTAGTCTAGGTAAGGCCTCAGGACCTGGCCAATTCATGGGTTTATGCGCAGGTTTAAGGCTTGTGCCATGATCACCATA
>CM060307.1:47908680-47918680 GCA_030674185.1 Monoplex corrugatus
AGGCGATAAAGAACTGATTTGCTTACTCATCCCGTAAGATCAATGGTAGAGTCCATGATGGCATAATGAAGACGGTATGAATCAAAAGTTTATCACAAAAAAAAAGTGTGCAGGAAGTTGCACGTACTCCCCTTTGTACATGAGAGCATGCACCCTTTCTTTTGGAGTGTGGTACGCATGAACGCAGTTATACACACATATACATGGGAACTTGCGCGATAGTTCACCCTACGTCATTCTCCAAACGGACCCACGCACACAGACAAACACAATTACGACACACACACACACACACACACATACACTCACACACACACACCTATACATGCAGTCGCGCGGACAAGCACGCAATGCACATGCACACTCGCACACGGCAAGCACTCTCTTGAAACACGCACTCACACAATACATATGCATACACACACGCGCGCGCGCGCGCGCGCACACCACACACACACACACACACACACAGAGGCAGAGGGATATGTATATATACATACAGATAGATAGATAGATAGATAGATAGATAAATAGATAATAGATAGATAGATAGATAGATGGATGTATAAATAGATAAATAGATAAATAGACAGAATAGATAGATAGATAGAAGAGAGAGAAGAGAGAGAGAGAGAAAGAGAGAGAGAGAGAAAGAGAGAGAGAGACAGAGACAGAGACGGAGAGAGACAGAGAGAGACAGAAACAAAGAGAGAGATAGAGAGTGAGGCTCAGACATACGTACACACACACACACACACACCCTCCCTTGCACACAAACTGAAGTTTAAAACATAACAATTGCCAGAGGAGACAGTGTGGTAGTGGCCAAAGCTTCACAGTAAACAAAAGTGGATGGATGAGAGAAACTTAAAGACTGCTTTAATGCTGGGAAGGTAGAGAATAAGTGCTTTTTAAGCTCCTTTTTTTTCTTTTTTTTTTTCTTTCTTTCTTTCATTCATTCTTTTTTTTTTTCTTTCGTTCTTTCCTTTTTCTGTCTTTCTTTCTTTCTGTCTCTATTGTTTTCTGTCTGTCTCTCTTTTTTTGTGTGTCTTTCTTTCTTTATTTATTTTTTCCTTTTTCTTTCTTTCTTTCATTCTTTCTTTTTTCTTTCTTTCTTTTTTCTTTCTTTCTTTGTTACTTTCATTCGTTCTTTCTGTCTTTCACTCATTATTTTTTTTCTTCATTTCTTTCTTTCTTTTCTTTCTTTCTTTCTTTTTTCTTTCTTTCTGTCTTTCATTTTGTTTCCTTCTATTTTCTTTCTTTCTTTTTTTTTTTTCCTTTCTTTCTTTCATTCATTCATTTCTTCTTTCTTGCTTTTTTTTTTTTTTTTTTTTTTTTTTTTCCCATCATCTGCGCAGAGGTGTGTGTCTGTGTGTACATCTTGTCTATGACAAAAAAGAATGATCGAGAGTTTATCAGCTCTTCATGAATAAACCTCTATCATATTTTGGTTAACGATGAGAACTGTTGATGGTTCACGAAAAAAAAAATAAGCGTGAAGGGTGAGGCACCAAGGTGAAGGTCACACAGACCAACTGACGAAGGCTCCACCTGTTTGAACAGATAAAGGATGTGCCCAACAGAAGATTCCGCTGGACGTGATACAGGGTCGGCTGTAGCCGAACAAACCGATTCTAGAGTGGCAGACCTTGACATGAAAGCTGATGACTGTGTCTGAGTGATTACCCCCGCAGCTTTCCTTTTCTCCCTTTATGATAATTTGTGTGTGGAAAAGGAGGTTATTAGAATGGCTTGACCGTTCTGCCACAGCTCTCCTACTCTCTTTTCATGACATATTATTTTTGTCTAGACATGGAGATTATTAGAGTGGCTTGACCGTTCTGCCGCAGCTTTCTTTCTGTCTTTTTTATGAATATTTTTTTTTTGTCTAGACAAGGAGATTAGTAGCATGGCTTGACCGTTCTGCCACAGTTTTCCTTCTCTCTTTTGAATGAATTTTGTGTGTCTGGACAAGGACATTATTAGAGTGGCTTGACCGTTCTGTCGCAACTTTCCTTCTCTCTTTTTATGACTTTTTTTTGTCTGGACAAGGACATTATTAGAATGTCTTGACCGTTCTGTTGTTTCTTGTAAATACATAGACAGGTCTGCGTTGTCATTCTGTCATCAGTCATGTACTGTATCGACTGATTCTGCAGGGCAAAGAATTTAACCATATAGTTGCGTAGTTGGACGGGTGAGTGATACGAACGAGAGTGCACGAGCACGCAAACACAAACACAAACAGGCACGCGCTCACACAGACATACACCCCACACATACACACACATGCACGCACGCACGCACTGCACACACACACTCACGCACATCACACACCACAACACACACACACACTGCGTACACATACTCACACATACACACATACAGACACACCTGCGCACACATATACATACACACGCCTGCGTACACATACACGACACACGACACACGATACTACACACAACACATAACACACAACACCACACACACCAACACACACCAACCACACACACACACACACACACACACACATAAGCACTACACAAGCACACACACACACGCAAACAAACAAACAAACAAACAAACATACATACAAACATATGCCCAAACACATACACGCACACGCACACGCACACACACATACACACACACACACGCACGCACACACCTGCGTACACGTACATATATACATATATACAGACACGCGAACCCACATGTATACACGCACAACCACACACAACCACAAGCACCCACACAAGCTAGGACACACACTCACAAACACATACACAACCACACACATACACACAAACATATACAAACACAACACACAACACACAACACACACACACAACACACACACACACACACACACACACACACACACACACACACACACACACACGCACACACACACACACTTCATTCTCTTTTCCCAACACATACACAGTCACACAGCAATCTTCCTTGCTACCCACTTATCCATAATAACATGTCTGCACTCGGAAGATTGCTACTCGCCCTACAGGTAAAAATCACCCACACGTTAACATGCGAAGAGAGATAAAGAGCACGTTAAATCATGCTATTGTTCGATGGCTTATGGAAATGTGAAAAACACTCAAACACTCAGCATGCACACCCGCCGAAGACGGAATATGTAGATTGTTCAGCGATATACCGTGTGTAGTCTTGGCAAAAACAATGTATATGCAAGCATCAGCGAAATACCAGAACACTGAAACGAGAGGGAGAGAGATAGACAGACAGACAGACAGACAGGTAGACAGACAGACAGACAGGCAGAAAGACAGAGAACATCCAGAATGATCACGGCACAAGCCTTAGGCCTACACATAAACCCAAGAGTAGGCCAGGTCCTGAGGTCTTACCTTGATAGTCTTCACACTTTTCCAAGCGCCAGCATCACGAGGGCGGCGCCCATCCCCCCTCCCTCGCTTCAAATTCTATTCATATTCAATTTTTTTACCACGACTTCAGAAAGGCAAGAAGGCTAATTGGTCTTCAAGGGGTGGGACCTGGGAAATCAACCTATCTCCTCAATGTTTTATACCAAGGCAACCGGACAATGCCCTGCTCTTCACGATTTTCAACTGGTTCCGGATCTTTAGCATGCGCAGCCAGAAGGCACACGGGTCCGAATCGTTTTTTATCCCCTTCCGAAGGACTAGATGTTCAGTTCGATTTTCCGGTCAAACTGAGGAGAAAAGTCGAGGCCTCTAAGGGGAGCGAACCCTGGAAACTGGAGTTTAGTAATTGGCAGGCGAACGTCTGAACCATTATGCCACTCTTCTCCCTTGGTGGTTCGATGATGATGATGATGATGATGATGATGATGATGATGATGATGATGATGATGATGAT
The DNA here is from genome assembly GCA_030674185.1 of Monoplex corrugatus. NCBI lineage: Eukaryota > Metazoa > Mollusca > Gastropoda > Littorinimorpha > Ranellidae > Monoplex > Monoplex corrugatus. Next base: position 47,912,563 of record CM060307.1, read on the forward strand.
GATGAGATGATGATGATGATGATGATGATGATGATGATGGGAGGTACCCAGGCAGGATCAAATCCAGACCTAACTGAAAGTCCGACACCTTATCCACTGGGCTCTCGTGCCCATCATACGCTTGTTATCTAAAAGGCACAGATGTGAATTTCACCTGTCTCACCTGTCGGCGTCACCGGGTTCGGTGTTGGCCGCTGCACACCCCGACACCACCATCTCCCTCTAGGCCGCTCTATCTTGACTTTTGTGGACAATTTCTTGAATATTTAGGCCACTGATGTTGGTTATGTTCTCGATGTATGAGATGGAAGGTCTGCCTTTCTTCATTTTTGCCACTGGTTTTCCTTGGAAAATGGCTGCCATGAGGTCCGTGTTCTTGCTGCGTGACACATGGCCAATGTATTTTAGTTTTCACTTGTTGATGTCTGCTAGTAGTTTTCAGCTGGTATCAAGGTCTTCCAGGACAGTCATTAGATCTTCTGTCTGTCCATTTGACACATAGTAGTCTCCTATAAAACCGCATCTATGCTGCCTCAATTCTTCTGCAATCAGTTTTCCTCAGAATCCAGGCTTCGCAGCCATAAATCATGACCAGCCAGATCAAACATTTTAAAAATCTAACTGTCAGGATATTTGATATGCCTCTTGTCTTTCCATTTATTGTTGAGTTGGACCAATTTTTGCTTGGCAATTTCAATTCTTAGTTTGATGTCTTTGGAGCAGGTTCCATCATAAGTTTTTACAGAGCCAAGGTATTTAAACCCTTAACATTTACATATGTGAATACGTGTTAACCCTTTGACTCCCTCACCCTATCCACCAACTGCAAAACCTGAATCCTTTGACTCCCTCACCCTATCCACCAACTGCAAAACCTGAATCCTTTGACTCCCTCACACTGTCCACCAGCTTTCTGCAGAAAGGTGGTGGATAGGGTGAAGGAGACAAAGGGTTAAGTTTTTGCTTTGCTAGCATGGTTGGCAATGCAGGATGCTGGTGGACAGGGTGCAGGAGTCAAAGGGTTAAAAACAGTAAGGAACACGAAGACGCACGTGCTAAGCTCACACACATACACATGTACGCACATTCGCCCCGTCCCTTATCTTCCTCCTCGTCTGTGTACAAACACTAGAAATCTGACAACATTCACTCGCGGAGACCATGGGCTTAACTTAAACTTCGAATGATAACAGATCTGTGTAATGTAATACATCGACCCACGTCACAGCTCGCGCACGTCCTCCACCCTACACGTCTATCCCCACACCCACACCCACCCCTCACATTCACTCACGTTGATGTTGACATTCTGTGCTACTGATAATGGGAAAGCTTTTACATTCTCTGTCTGTCTGTCTGTCTCTCTCTCTCTTTCTCTCTCTCTCTCTCTTCCCCTCCCTCCCCCCTTTCTCATTCTTTTTTTTACACACTTTTCTCCTCTGTCTGTCATTCTGTCTGTCTGTCTCTCTCTCTCTTTATCACTGTCTCTGTCTGTCTCTCCGTCTCTCTGTCACTCTGTCACTCTGTCTCTCTTTCTCTGTCTCTTTTTCCTCTTTCCCTTCCTCCCCCCCCCCCCTGTCTGTCATTCTTTCTTGCACTTTTCTCCTCTCTGTCTCTGTCTCTCTGTCTCTGTCTGTCTCTCTGTCTCTCTGTCTGTCTGCCTGTCTGCCTCTCTCTCTCTCTCCGTCTCTCTGTCTCTCTCTGTCCTCTGTCTCTCTTTCTCTCCTGTCTGTGTCTTTCTCTCTCTCTCTCTCCGTCTCTCTCTCTCTGTCTCTCTCTCTCTTACACACACACACACACACACACACACACACACACACACACACACACACTGTCTCTCTCTCTCTCAAAACACACACACATACATACAGATAGACACGTACACGCACAGACACACACTCAGACACACTCAGACACACGCAGATACACACAGACATACATAGACACACACAGACGCATACACACACAGACACAGACATACACACACATACATATGCGCGCGCGCGTACGACACACACACACACACACACAAACAAACAAACAAATACACATACATTCACTCACACACACACACACTCACCACACACACACGCACGCACACACACAACATGCACTCACGCACGCACGCACACACGCACTAACACACACACACACACACACGCACACGCACACGCACTAATACTGATACACACACACACATTCATACACACACACACGCATACACACACACACGCTCACACACACACACACAGAGATATAGACACACACACACACACACCACACAACACACACACACACACACACACACACACACACACACACACACACACACACACACACACATCCACAACCATGGATTATGATTTCCTTACATACATCTCTCCTTATGTCTGTGTCAAACAACAGCAGATGTTGTAAAATGCTGTGCTCATTGATTACTCAAGTATTATGCCTTATCATCATCATCATCTCATCATCAATCATCATCATCAGGTGCCTTGCCGCATGGCGTTGGCGATCATGGACTTCCATCTATCTCTATCTCTTGTTGCCTCAAGCATCTCTTCCACCCTTCCTGTCCTCAGCCACCCCGCAAGTCCGTCCAGCATCTTCTCCCTTGGTCTACCTGGTGCTCTCTTTCCCTCCAGCTTTCCCGTTGTGATCAGGCGCTCTAATTCCCCTTTCCCCATAAAATGGCCCATAAATGTTGCCTGTCTTTCCCTAATCTTCCTTATGAATGATCTACTTGTGTCTGCCTCCATCAAGACTGTCTCGTTTTTTTCTTTGCTGTCCATGGAACTGGACTAATAAAATAAATTATGTCTTATAGTTTTGGTTTATTGATGTATTTCTCTCTCTCTTCTCTCTTTCTCTCTCTCTCTCTCTCTCTCTCTCTCGTCTCTCTGTCTCTTCTTTCTCTCTCTCTTCTTTCTTTCTCTCTTTCTCTCTCTGTCTCTCTCTCTCTGTGTCTCTCTGTCTCTCTTTCTGTCTCTCTGTCTCTGTCTGTCTGCCTGTCTCTGTCTCTCTGTCTTTCTTTTTCTCTCATTCCTTCTGTCTCTGTCTGTCTGTCTGTCTGTGTATCTGTCTCTGTCTCTGTCTGTCTCTCTCTGTCTCTGTCTTCTGTCTCTCTCTCTCTCTCTCTCTCTCCTCTCTCTCCTCTCTTCTCTCTCTCTCTCTTTCTCTCTCTTGTTCTAAACAGATGTGTAGAATAGCAATGGCAAGTTTGAGAAAAGGTCTTTTATCACTAATTTCTACCGTTAGAATGAAAAAAACCCTTTCTTTTCATGCGTCTACACAAGCTTGATACGCCCGCTCCTCCCCCCAACAACAACAACAACAACAACTTAACAACAATAACAACAATAACACAACAAATGTTGCCGACTAAAACATCAACATTGACATCAACAACATCATCATTAACAACAACAACAACAACAACAATCCGACTTTCACACAGGCAGGCAGACCAAAGAGAGAGAACATTATTAACCACAACAACGATGATGATAACAACAACCTCAACTAGATTTTTTCACGACCATGTAAACCAAGGAGAAACAACATCATCATTGACAACATCAACAACAACACGTCATCATCATCATCAACAGCAACAACAACAATCAGACTTCCAAACAGGCATGTAGACCAAAGAGTGATAACAACATCATCATGAAAGACGTCAACAACAACAACCAGATCTTCAAATAGGCAAGTGGACCAAAGAGTGACAACATCATCAAGAATAACAACAACAACAACAACAACAATCAGACTTTCAAACAGGCATGTAGTTCAAAGAGTGATAACATCATCATCATTAAAGATGTCAACAACAACAACAACAATAACCAAACTTGCATATAGGCTAGTAGACCAAAGACAGACAACATCATCATTAACAACATCAACAACAACAATAACCAGAATTTCAAATATGCAAGTAGACCAAAGAGAGAAGACAACATTAACAACAACAACAACAACAAAAGACGACAAAAACAACAACGATAACAACTTTCAAATAGGCAAGTGTACCAAAGAGATACATCATCATTTACGACGACGACAACAACAACAACAACAACCAGACTTTCAAGCAGGCAAGCAGACCAAACAGAGACATCACCATTAACAACAACAACAGCAACAACAACAATAACAACCAGACTTTCAAATAGGCAATTAGGATCAAATAGAGACAACATCATCGTTAACAACAACAACGACAATAATCAGACTTCCAAGTAGGCAAGTAGACTAAAGACAGTCATCATCATCAAGAAGAAGAAGAAGAAGAAGAAGAAGAAGAAGAAGAAGAAGAAGAAGAAGAAGAAGAAGAAGAAGAAGAAGAAGAAGAAGAAGAAGAAGAAGAAGAAGAAGAAGAAGAAGAAGAAGAAGAAGAAGAAGAAGAAGAAGAAGAAGAGAAGAAGAAAGAAAGAAGAAGAAGAAGAAGAAGAAGAAGAAGAAGAAGAAGAAGAAGAAGAAGAAGAAGAAGAGAAAAGAAGAAGAGAAGAAGAAGAGAAGAAGAAGAAGAAGAAGAAGAAGAAGAGAAGAGAAAAAGAGAAAGAAGGAAGAAGAAAAGAAGAAGAAAAGAAGAAAGAAGAAAGAAAGAAGAAGAAGAGAAGAAGGAAGAAGAAGGAGAGGGAGAAGAAGAGAAGAAGGAAGAAACAATAACAAGAACAAGAACAAGAAGAAGAACACCAACCACCACCACCAACAACAACAACAACAACAAAAACCAGACTGTCAAACAAGCAAATAGACCAAAGAAAGGCAAACCCGGAAGAAAGGAAAAACGAAGAAGATTCATTTGAATGATAAAGATCCCACATACATACACGGACCTACTTATGCCACATCCTTCCACGTCACATTAATAAAAATCATACAGCGTGACTACCGCCAAGTTGCTTTTGATTTTTGAATAAATGGCTGATAGAATCACACAGACAGATAGGCAGACAGACAGACATGCACGCAGACAGGCAAACAGACAGCCGGGCAGGCAGGCAGGCAGGCAGACCAACAGACCGAGAAACAGACACACAGACAGACAGACTGACAGACAGACACGTATACATATACGCACACATTCTCTATCGAACCACAGACAGACAGACAGGTAGGCAGACAGGTAGACAGGCAGACAGACAGACAGACAGACACGTATACATATACGCACACACACTCCATCGAACCACAGACAGACAGGCACTCCATCGAACCACAGACAGACAGACAGACAGACAGACATGTCTACATATATGCACACACTCTCTGTCAACTACAGACAGACAGACAGGCAGACAGACAGGCAGACAGACAGACAAACACGTATACATACGTGCACATACGCTCTGTCGAACTACAGACAGACAGACAGACAGACACGTAAACCTATACGTACACACTTTCTATCGAACCACAGACAGACAGCCAGACAGACAGGACCAGGCAGACAGACAGACACGACCAGGCAAACAGACAGGCAGGCAGACAGACAGACAGACACGACCAGGCAGACAGGCAGGCAGGCAGCAGGCAGACAGACAGACAGACACGACCAAGCAGACAGACAGGCAGGCAGGCAGGCAGGCAGGCAGGCAGGCAGACAGACAGACAGACAGGGCCAGGCAGACAGGCAGGCAGGCAGGCAGGCAGGACCAGGCAGGCATGCAGGCAGGCACAGACAGACAGACAGGACCAGGCAGACAGACAGACAGGACCAGGCAGACAGGCAGGCAGGCAGGCAGGCAGGCAGGCAAGCAGACAGACAGACAGATAAGCAGACACGTATACATATACGCATACACTCTTTGTCGAACCACACACAGGCAGACGGACAGACAGACAGACACACAGACAAACACGTATATATATACGTACATACTCCCTCACGAACCACAGGCAGGCAGACAGACAGACAGATGGACAAATAGATAGACAGGCAGACAGACAGACAGACAAAGACGTATACATACAGGCACACATTCTCTATCGAACCCTTCTGCCCCCTATTCGCTACATACAGACATCAGAGCACAGAAAAAACCCCAGATAACAGGCTGTACTGTCCTCTTCCGAGGAAATGTGTTTTACAGTGAAACGTAAT
>CM060307.1:47923680-47928680 GCA_030674185.1 Monoplex corrugatus
CGTCACAAGCCTTGAACTGTCTGAGCCGGTTTTGTCCGTCAACTTTGTCAGTCATTGCTTTCTTCACTGCCTGCCTACCTTACGGAATCACGTGTACACACACGCACAGATACATATCTATATATCCATTTATATGTATATATATATATTATATATGTATATACGTATATGTATATATTATGTATATATATGTATATATGAAAACACACGTACACATACAAACACACACATACGCGCGCACACACACACACACACACAAACACACATACATACACGCACAAATACACAAACACATAAGCATAAAAACAAGCAAACACACACACAAACACACATACATACACGCACACACACAGAAACACATAAGCATACAAACAAGCAAACACACACACACAAAAACACACACATAAACGGACACATACATACATATGAACACTCACAAATACACACACACATGAACACACATACACACACAATCACACACATATACACACAAAAACACACGCATATAAACACACACACATATACACACACACACACGCACATACAAGCACACACACAAACACATACACACACGCATGGACACATACACACACATAAACACATACACACAAAAACACACATAAACACACATACACGCACACACACACACACGCTCGCACACATACATACACACATAAACACACCCACACACCCACACACCTACACACCCAGGCACCCACACACACACATGTACACACACATACATATACATCCACACACACACACACATAAACATCCACTCACATAAACATCCACACACACACACACAACACACACGCATATACACACACAACACACACACACACACACAAACACACACACACATACACATATACACACACAAACACACAAACACAAACACTCACACACACATACACACACACACACATACACACACACACACACACACACACAACAACACACACACACACACACACACACACACACACACCGCACGCACACACACACACACACACACATACACGAACGTCATCATCATCATTATCAGTTTCAGTTTCTCAAGATACCATCTATACACTAGGAACTTGATGAATTCTCTGGGCACTGACGTCACTGATGCATTGTGCTGGAGAAGATCCAAAATGATCATGGCTCAAGCCTTAAGCCTGCACATAAACCTGATCAGCTGGTAAGGTCTTCAGGTCCTACTTAGCATACGGGTTTTATGTCTGATATTTGTATTAGTCTCTTTACTGGAACACTCTTCGCTACATTGTGATATATGTATATGTATATCAACATTTATAGGCCATTTTACGAGGAAAGGGGAATTAGAGCACCTAGTCACAACAGAAAAGGTGGAGGGAAAGAGAGCACCAGGTAGACCAGGGACAAAACATTGGACGGACTTGCAGGGTGGCTGAGGACAGAGAGGGTGGAAGATGTGCTTGCGGCAACAAAGGATAAATACATAAGGAGGGCCATGATCGCCAACGTATGATGATATTAATATATATTATATATATATATATATATATATATATATATATATATATATATATATCCACATCTAGTTACAAAAAACGAAAACTGAACCGAATAAAAGCACAACCAGCCATTAAGTTTAACCCTTTGCATCCCGCATCCTGTCCACCAGCATCCTGCATTGCCAATCATGCTAGCAAAGCAAAACCTTAACCTTTCGATTCCCTCACTCTATCCACCAGCTTCCAGTAGGATGCTGGTGGATAGAATGAGGGTGTCAAAGGGTTAGGATTTTGCAGTTCGGGAGACGGCGCGGGAGTCGAAGGGTTAAACTTATCTCACCGACGTCCTGTATGAGCACATCATTATTGTAGACCATTTCAAGTTAGCGCGTTGGATTTATGTCCAGGTATAAGACAAAGCTGGTGTGTGTGTCTTTGTGTGTGTGTGTGTGTGTGTGTGTGTGTGTGTGTGTGTGTGTGTGTGTGTGTGTGTGTGTGTGTGTGTGTGTGTGTGTGTGTGTGTGTGTGTGTTCGTTCGTTCCTTGATTTAACGTCTTTTCACTATAAGTGATATTAGACGGGTAAAAATGGCATGGAGGATGATTTTTTTTTTGGGGGGGGGGGGGTGGGGGAGGGGGAAGGGGACAGAGGGGAACAGAGTAAGAGACGGAAAAAAAATTAAAAGGAATCGGCAAGGTCTTTAGAAAAAGGATATGGATGAACAGAGAAATGAAACTAGAACAACGCTAACATCAAATGTAAAAGAAAAATCGTCATAAAAAGCAAAACAAAACAAAATAAGATAATGATAATTAAAATAATAACCTTAAAGTAACGCATTAACAGGACTGTGAACCAATGATTCTGAAATTTTAATTAACAGAACTTGATCTGATATTACTTCTTCAATATGCTTTTCAAGATAGTTTCCTTATGTAAACATCTTTGGTAAAAAATAACGAAGCTTTCTGCAGTAAAACAAACAGTGATACAATGTGAATTGTTCACCGCAAATACATAAAACGTTTTTACAATATTTTGTTTTCAAAGCGTTCAGTTGAATACGAAAATATGCGGTAACAATTAATCTCAAATGACAAAACGAAGAATACTGCATTTTTTTTACAGATATTTTGAACTGAAAGTTTGATTCTTTTTGAGAACAAATTTTTCATTTAAATGTTCATGAAATCGAATTCCATGATGCTAATTCTAGCGAGTTGTAAGCTTCTTTTACCGAGGTGTGAACATGTAATTCTATGGAATTTTCAGAACGGAGTGCACCGGATTTAGCTGCTCTGTCAACTGCGTTGTTGCCGTGAAGACCAAACGTGAGAAGGCACCCAGCATAAACTGATTTCCGAGCCATTTATCTTTAAACAGTGTATTATATGATTTGCCTCAATTATTAAATCAGGTCTTGTGTCTGTATCAAAAGACTGTAAGGCATATAATACAGATTTTGAATCAACAAAGAGAACTATTTTGAAAGACATAGGCCGAAGGCTTATTAAATAATGCAATGCTTGAACAACAGCGACCAATTCTGCTGTATATATAGATACATTTGCCCCAATGAAAAAAGACTTTTTAATGTTAAATTTTGGAACATAAAACGCTGCTCCAGCGCTCTGATTTGCTAAGACTGACCCATCAGTAAAAATGTGGAGGTGGGTACGGTGCTTTTCATCGATGTGTTCACAAGTTGTGGATAGCGTAATGTTGACATTATCATCTTTTTTAACGTCTGCATAATCGAGATCAAATGTGGCCTTTAGCATTTCCCATGTAGGGATAGGCGTTAACGTTGGTTTCTCGGCTATTTCATCCATAGTTATGCTGGATTGTTTGATCAGGTCAGATATGTAAGTTGCGGTTGTAATTTGTGATGAAATGTTTTTTGCTCGTTTTGGAAAGTCAATATCAGACCTGATTTTAATTTCTTTGCTCACAAAATTATTCGCTTGTGAAGTAGTTCTAATTGCAAACTTTGCTGTAGCTAGCTCACGATGGTTGTTTAGAGGTAGAATTCCAGCAACTTTGTACGTTTCCAGAGTAGAAGCATGAGTTGGTACACCTAGTGCAATTTTAAGACATTTGCAGTCCAAGTTCTGAATCTTTTTTAGTAAATATTTAGGTGCATTGAAAAAAACTTCTTGCGCGTAGGATAATTTAGACCTGACCAGCGCTGTTGACAGATGAATCAGTATATTTGTATCCATTCCCCAGGGTATTTTGCTAATTATCTTTAGAAAATTTAAGGTTTTTCGTGCTTTTGTTAAAATATAATCAAAATGGACATTCCAGCTTAATTTCGACGTGATGTAAACTCCCAGAAATTTTACGACCTGTTTGTAATTTAACACTTCACCAAGCAATTTGAAAGTAGGCAAGTTATTTGAGTTACCACCAGGATCAAATAGCATCATGTTAGTTTTTTCTGCCGACAACGACAGACCATTTTCCAAGGTTATCAAGATCAATTTGATACAATTCCCTGATGTAATTCCGTGTTCTCTGTGGAGTTGTCTTTTTTAAAGTGATATTCATCCAAGTGCATATATCATCAGCATACTGTACTAAAACAACACGATTTGAAAGAGCTTTAGGAAGATCCTGTATAAGGATATTAAATAAAATAGGTGCTATCACTGAACCTTGTGGAATCCCCATGTCGAGGCGTCGTGAAGTAGAATAACTAGCTCCCACTCTAGCCTGTATTGTTCCATTAGCTAAAAAAGATTTAATGTAATTGTACATATTGCCAGATAAACCAACAGATTTTAGCTTGAACAATAAACGTTTATGCCAAACTTGATCGTAAGCATTTTTTACATCAAAGAAAGTAGCTAAAACACTTTTTCTGCGGGCAAACTGTTGTTTGATCTGAGTCGTAAGTTTAACCAGGTGTTCAACTGCGGATCTCCCTTTTCTAAAACCCGCCTGGTTTACCGGAATAACGTTATTTTTATCACAGTAGTGTAAAAGTCTGTTTAAGATCAATCTTTCCATTAGTTTGCTCGTGTGGGACGTCAAAGCAATGGGTCTGTAACTGTTTTTATCAGTTTTCGATTTTCCTGCTTTTAATATCGGTATAACTATAGGCTTTTGCCAGATTTGTGGTACAGTTCCGCTAATCCAGCATTTCTGCAAAATTTTGTGTAGGAAAATAAGATAGTTTTCAGGGAGATGTTTAATCATTTCAGTCGAAACTGCATCAACACCTACCGAACTCGTTTTGTTGTGTAGAAACAGTATTGTGTTTTTTAGCTCTTCTAAGGTGATTGGAGAATTAAACCAGAGATCATTCTGAGGTATTGGATCAGTGTAGATTGAGTTGTTATCTTCCATTTCTCTGTGATGTTTGCAGTCAGGAGATAAACCTTCAACTTTACTGTTTTTAGCAAATAATTCCCAAAGGTTTCTGCTTTGTCCATGTCTGAAGGAAATGTGTTACATGTTTCTATCATTATCGGACACCTAGGTAAGTTGGTTCCATTCTTCATTTGATTC
>CM060307.1:47936180-47938680 GCA_030674185.1 Monoplex corrugatus
GGATGACGTTCAACAAACTTCAGCTTAATGACGACAAGACAGAAGCTATCCTCATTGGCACCCGTCAGAAACTTATGTAACACATCAGTCCCAATTTCTGATTCAGCTAAAAACTTCCATCGTATAAGCTTGATCAGGAAGTATCTCTCTGTCGAAACAACTGCAAAACTCGTTCTCTCCTTCATAATGTCTCGCATTGACTATTGCAATTCACTCCTGTCTGGTCTTCCTGCCTCCACCATTCACATCCTACAGCGCATTCAAAACAATGCTGCACGCCTTGTACTCAAAAAGAAAAAAGCTGACCACATATCTCCTCTCCTGGCACAACTTCACTGGCTCCCTGTATCAAAGCGCATACAGTACAAACTAGACACCATATGCTACAAAAGCCTCAATAACGCAGCCCCCGATTACCTGTCAAGCCTACTTGAGATCTATGTTCCCTCACGTACCCTCCGCTCTGCCTCCGATCCTCTGACTTTTCGTTTTCCACGCACCAAGCTCAATATCTATGGTCCACGAGCTTTCTCTGTTTCTGGTCCACTTTCCTGGAACAAACTTCCTCTCTCTGTCCGTCAGCAACCTACTTTTGTCTCCTTCAAGTCCGCTCTCAAAACTCACCTTTTCTCCTCTGCATAAAATCCTGACCTCACTCATCCCCCCTCTGTAGCCTGTCTCCACTCGGAGGGGAATCACATTGTAATATATATTTGTATATAATATGCTCTCTATAATTTTCCATTGCTTTTATTCTTTTTCCCCATTTATAGCCATGTGTAAGTGTGTGTGTGCGTGTGTGCGCGCGTGCGTAAGTGTATGTTCAGCGCTTAGATTTGATTTTTATCGAGATTTTGCGCTATATAAATATTGTAATTATTATTATTATTATTTTTTCCCTCAGTCTCCAAATTAAGAGCTTCAGATAATGTCAAATACATAAAAGAGCATACAGTAATGATCACAAGTATAATACTAATGATCATTATCATCATCATCATCACCATCATCATCATCATAAGAATAACAACTATGATATAATATTAATGATGATGATGATGATAGGGAAATAAGATATGCGGAAGCAATTTTATGTAATTTAGGCCCGTTTTTATATGTTTTAGTGTTCTTAGTTATGCTTAAATATGTCTTTAGGTGTTTTTTAAATCCATTGTGTGATCATTTGGACGGAGTGGTCAACGCCAGAGGCATCTCCTTAGATTTATGTGCGCGCATGCACTGATATGTAAACTTCATTTTTCTCTCTCTTTTTTCCCCCCTGTTCAAGTACTGTGTGTTTTGAAATGGCTATAGCCTTGATATATCAAAGCGCATACAGTACAAACTAGACACCATGTGCTACAAAAGCCTCAATAATGCAGCCCCCGATTACCTGTCAAGCCTACTTGAGATCTATCTTCCCTCACGTACCCTCCGCTCTGCCTCCGATCCTCTGACTTTTCGCTTTCCACGCACTAAGCTCAATACCTATGGTCCACGAGCCTTCTCTGTTTCTGGTCCACTCTCCTGGAACAAACTTCCTCTCTCAGTCCGTCAGCAACCTACTTTTGTCTCCTTCAAGTCCGCTCTCAAAACTCACCTTTTCTCCTCCGCATAAAATCCTAACCTCACTCAACCCCCCCTCTGCAGCCTGTCTCCGTTCGGAGGGGAATCACATGGTCATAATATATAGGCCTAATTGTATATGCTATGCTCTCTATAATTTTCCATTGCTTTTATTCTTGCTTTTATTGCTTTTATTCTTTCTCCCCATTTATAGCCATGCGTGTGTGTGTGTGTGTGTGTGTGTGTGTGTGCGTGCGTGTGTGTGCGTGCGTGCGTGCGCGTCGTGCGTGAGTGGTGTCGCTTCAGGCTGTAGATTGTTTTATCAAGTTTAGCGCTATATAAATTGTATTTTATAAGATTTTGTATATTATATTATTTTATATTATTATTATTATTATTATTATATGGCTCTGCACAGTCGACTGAGCTTAAAACAAATTAACAAAAACTAACAGTAACAGCTTTTTTGTTTTGTTACCACTGTATGTTTACGTTCTTTGTCAAATGATTGCATTTCATAAAACGTGTACATATTTCGTTTAAAAAAAAACTACACAAGATTTTCATACAATATTGCAGTGTCAATTTTGTAATGTTGTTATTACCATACCTTGTAAATAATACATGTATATGTTCTTCATTCAATGTGAATATAAAGAAGAAAAAAACTGAAACAAGTTTCAAAGACAAAACCTGATTACTAAATTACATACAAAGACAGCGTATTTTCCTCATTGCCTCTTCTTTTTGTTCTTCTTCTTCCTCTTCTCCAATTCATTTCTTTGGGGTTTATCATTATTTTATGTGCGTCTCCAGTTTCTTCTTTGTAGTGTAGGGTTGCAGTGTTCTCGGCCGAGTCAAACCGGCGAGGAATAGAAATGTGAATTATTTATGACTTTCCGGGTTTCACAGAAGATGTTCTTAGTTCTGATTC
>CM060307.1:47943680-47951180 GCA_030674185.1 Monoplex corrugatus
TGTGTGTGTGTGTGTGTGTGTGTGTGTGTGTGTGTGTGTGTGTGTGTGTGTGTGTGAATTTGAATTTTCTTCTCCGCCACACCGTACTTTTTTTTTCCGCTCCTGCAGGAAGTCATGTTTCACTATTAATCGTTTGTCATTCATGTTGCATTTCTCAGATTCTGTGAAGACAGTCCCATGTATGCGGGTGTCCGGGTAATTTGTGTCCTGGTCGAAACGGTCTTCTGTTAACCCTTTTACTTCCGCAGCCTGTTCATAAGCTGCAAAAATAATTAACCCTTTCACTCCCTCATCCTATCCACCAGCTTCCTGCAGGAAGCTGGTGGATAGGGTGAGGGAGTGAAAGGGTTAAGGTTTTGTTTGGCTGTCATTGCTGACAATGCAGGGTGCTGGTAGATAAGGTGAGGGAGTCAAAGGGTTAACACACGCTCACTAAACAGCCGCATAGGTGTGGCATAATTATGTATTTGGTGAGAGTCTACTGTGTTGGTGTTTCATCTCTGTGTCCATCTGTGTCTGTCTGTCCCCCCTGTCTCTGTCTCTGTGTCTATCTTTGTTTGTCCTCTCACTCTCTCTCTCTCTCTCCCTCCTCCTCTCACTCTCTCTCTCTCTTCCTCCTTCCCTCCCTCTCTCTCTCTCTCTCCTTCCCTCCTTCCCTCTGTCTGTCTGTCTGTCTGTTTCTGTCGTCTGTCGTCTGTATGGCTCTGTTTCTCCGTACTTCTTTCGAAATAGGTAGAAGTTTTTCCCCCAAATCTGATTGGTCATTGTGTTTCTCTATAACGGGCAATATTACGAACATTGCAAGACAAGACAAAACAAACAAACAAACAAAGAAACAACCCCCCAAAACCACTACCACCAGCAACAAACATCAAAACATATAGAGACAAACAAAATACCAAACAAACAAACGATAAATGAACCAACAGACACCATCCCCCCACCCCCCAGAATATAAAGTATTTCAACATGTTTAGCTGTTATTTCTCTTCTAAAGTGAGGACTTATATTGTCTTTCTCATATTTTAGATGTATCAACATATTTTCCTTATCACAACTATTTGTAGATTTAGATAGGCAAAATTGAAAAAAAAAAGAAAAGATCAACAACAAAACAAACAAACAAACAAACAGTCAGCTTTCAGCCAGTCATTTTCAGTGTTGACAAATAAGCAGTGTTGTCTTGCTCTCATTCTGTCTGTATGTCTATCTGTCTTTCCACACACCCTCCATCCTTAAGATCTCTATGAACGAGGAAGCTCTATCTTTTAACCCTTTGACTCCCGCATCCTGTCCCCCAGCATCTTGCATTGCAAACCATGCTAGCAAAGCAAAAACTTAACCTTTTGACTGCCTTACCCTATCCACCAGCTTCCTACAGGAAGCTGGTGGATAGGGTCAGGGAGTGAAAAAGTTAAGTTTTGGAAGTTGGTGAACAGGGTGCGGGAATAAAAGGGTTAATTGATAAAAATTGTAGCGCGCATCCAACAGATATGAACTACAGATCGAATCCCAAGTTACAAAAACTATTTCTCAGTAGAGCCGCCCCAAAGTCAAACAAATAATCAAACAACGACATTAATGACATTAACAACGGCGACGACAACAACGACGACGATGATGATGACGACAACAACAAAAGCGTGCAATGGCACGTCATACAGTTTGAGGCAATTCTACCAGTGATTGTACAAAAAAAATCGCCAGAATGCCAGGTCACACCCCCCCCCCCCACAGACACACACACCCTACACACACACACGCACGCACGCACGCACGCACACGCACACACACACACACCACATTCACACACACACACCACGCACGCACGCACGCACGCACTCAACGCACTCATTGCAGGCACACAAACAAAACACACAAACAAACCCAAAAAGCACATTTCCCTTTTCCTTCCACACACACACACACAATCCTCACCAGGCTGTGGGAGAACAATAATCATAAGAAACGAAATTCCATTTCAATCTAAATTCTGTTTCAGATTCAGTTTTCTTCAGGTAGTGTTTATTCGTTCAAGAAATCAGCTGTAGATCTATGCTGATACCAATAATATCATGTGATTACTTTGGAGATTATTGATATTCATATTCTTTTTTTTTTTCTTTTTTTTTTTTTTCACCAGAGTTTCCATATGAAATTCGGACTGCTCTCCCCCTTGAGAGCGCGTCGCTGTAGTGCAGCGCCACCCGATTTGTTTTTTCACCAAGACTTCAGAAAGGCAAGAAGGCTAATTGGTATTTAAAGGGTGGGACCTGGGAAAACAACCCATCTCTACTATACACAAATGATTTATTATCATTGTTATTATTATTAACCCTTTGACTCCCACACCCTGTCCGCCAGCTGCAAAAACTTAATTTCTTTGACTCCCTCATCCTATCGACCAGCTTCCCACAGGAAGCCGATGGATAGGGTGAGGGAGTCAAAGGGTTAAGTTTTTGTTTTGCGGGTATGGTTGACAATGCCAACCAAGATTATTCCAGCGGTAGGCTGATACAATACCAGTATAAAATATAGACTGGGTTAAAACAGTCTATGTAGGGCCTCAGGACTTGGTCAGCTCATGGGTTTATGTGCAGACTTAAGGCTTGTGCCATGATCACCATACACATGGCACCTGTGACGTTAGTGTACATGGAATTTGTTCGGAATGCGGAGACGTCATATTGAGAGACTGAAACTGAAACGGGTTTGACAACGCAGGATCCTATGGACAGACAATGCAGGATGCTATTGGCCATGCACATGGCACCTGTGGCGTTAGTGCACATAGAATTTGTTCCGAGGCGGAGACGTCATCTTGAGAAAGTGAAACAGAGTGAGGGAGTCAAAGGGTTAAACACATATTGCACGTGACTATAGGCCAACGTGCCAAACAAAAACTGTGTGAACCTCACAGAAACGTCTGTCTGACGAAGACCTTAAGACAGGAGGGAGGGACACAAAGTTGCATCTATCAGAAATCATCGATTTTGCAAAGTTAGCTTTTATTGTTATTGTTATTGTTATTGTTGTTTAAAGCCCACTCGACTACGTAGAGCCATATCAGGGCTATAACCGTTTCAAAACATACAAAACTTCAACATAATAAAAATAAAAATGAAAAGAAAATTTAGTATACATATCAATGCATTCGCGCACTTAATCTAAGGTCATGCCCCTGGCGTTGACCACTCCGTCCAGTTTATCGCACAGGGGGTTTAAAAGAAACACCTGAATACAAATTTAAACTTAACTTAGGACAATAAAGCATATATAAAAATGGGCCTAAATTACCAAAATTTCTTTCCGCATATCTCACTTCCCTAGAGCCAAAAATGCATTTAATACATGTACCCAATTATCAATCCTAAGAAAAAGTACGTAAGACTTTATCGAACACGTACAGATGAATGGACCAGAAGGCAGAAAAATATAGGAAGAAATGACAGAAAGCAAAAGAACAAGGCAGAAACAAAGACAGTGACAGAAAAGAAGAAATTTCTAGCACGGAAATTCCAGAACGTGGGGATACTGTTTATATTGAAAGAGCCCACGGTATCTCTACGGGGGGGGGGGGGGGGGACAAAGTTAGCAATTTTACTGCTCATAACATCGTGCACTATCTCTCCTCTTAAGGCCTACAACCAGTCGGCTGCTGACTGTCAGCTCTCTCACCCCACGATCTCTATACATATCATCATCATCATGTGCCCTGCCGCATGGCGTTGGCGATCATAGCCCTCCATACGAATCTATCCCTTGTCGCTGCAAGTACATCTCCCACCCTCTCTGTCTTCAGCCACCCTGCAAGTCTGTCCAATATTTTCTCCCTGGGACTACCTGGTGTTCCCTTTCCCTCCAGCTTTCCTGTTGTGACCAGGTGTTCTAATTCCCCTTTCCTCATAAAATATCCTGTAAATGTTGGCTGTCTTTTCCTAATTTCTATGCAGACAGACAAAAAGAAAAGTAGAAAAACTGTTGTCATTTCAAGTTATCCTGTCACGGTGCCAACTGATTACAGACAGGTTTGTGTCTTACACAGCCCTGTTTTGGATTCTCATGACAAATTAATCTCTTTGAATTCTGTGACAAAAGTTCGTTTTCAGTTCGCATTCTCAAACACGCTTGTTGTGCTAACAGTCACAGGTCAGAGGCAGCATACTGGTATAGGCTGATTTTTTTTCTCCTCCTTTTTCACTTTTTTGTTGGTGGTGTTTTCTTTTCTTTCTTTCTTTTTCTTTTCTTCTAAAAACAGGCCGAAAGAGAAGACCACAAACATTTCTTTTGAGATAGGAGGACTGGGGTACAAAACAATTAACATGAAAACTTTTATATAAGATAAAAGAAAAGAAAGGAAAACAAGAAGAAAAGACCCTAATAAACACCTGATGCACACCCGATGGCCTATTCATGCATTAACAAAGACTGCATTATTGAACGCAGGCCGTGCGACAAAACCAACTTCGCCCTCAGCACACCAACCGTTGCTTGGCAACACTCTCGCTTCACTGCATTCTGTTGACGTCATACTGTCCATTCCCTTAGTAGTAATCCCCAACCCTAACAAACCTCTCTCCCTCCCTCCCCCCCTCCCTCCCCCCTCCCTCCCCCTTCCTCCACTATCCCCTTCCCCCTCTCCTCTCCCACAAACGCGTATGTTTCCTCGGCCTAGTTTGATCCTATCAGGAACGACAGAACAAGCGAGCATCATTACCGTCATTATCATGCACTCTCTCCGTTAGCTTGCATGTGATGTCTCACTTGAAGACAACAAGAGAGACAATATATTCACGCTACACAGGGCCCAGGAACGCACCTGACCTTCCCCGGTCATTCCGGATATTAATTTGACCGAGAGGAGGGGAGATAACTATGTGTATTAATAAGCGGCTCCCCTTTGGCAAATTATTGATGATTATGCAGTGCTTCCCAGACAGAGATAGTAACATCTATCGTATTTTGAGCTCTGACTGACGTCAACGCGCTTCTCGGTGTGGCCTCGGGGGACCGCTTCTGGAACACACGGATGTTGTCTGGCACGAGTCAGTACACATTCCTGGCACCATAACACCATCCAAGCAGCTGGTATTGTGAATTCGTTCAAAAGTTCAAGGCAGCTGGTATTGTGAATTCATTCAAGAGTTCAAGGGAGTTGGTATTGTGAATTCATTCAAGAGTCCAAGGCAGTTGGTGTTGTGAATTCCTTCAAGAGTTCAAGGCAGCTGATATTGTGAATTCCTTCAAGAGTTCAAGGCAGCTGGTATTGTGAATTCCTTCAAGAGTTCAAGGCAGTTGGTAATGTGAATTCCTTTCCTTTAAGAGTTCAAGGCAGCTGGTATTGTGAATTCGTTCAAGAGTTCAAGGCAGCTGGTATTGTGAATTCTTTCAAGATTTCAAGGCAGTTGGTAATGTGAATTCCTTTCCTTCAAGAGTTCAAGGCAGTTGGTAATGTGAATTCCTTTCCTTTAAGAGTTCAAGGCAGTTGGTGTTGTGAATTCGTTCAACAGTTCAAGGCAGGTTCAGCTGGGTACGGTCCGGGTTTAAAAGGGAAAATGCCATATGCGCTCCCTCCGAATCTGCCAGAAGTTATCTGGGAGACTCCTGAACAAACAAACTAACAATAAAAAAAACTGACAAAAAATCCCTCCCAAAAAAGAACAAACAAAAATAAAAACAAAACAAAAGCAAAAACGCAAAACTCTACCATAAATACACAAAAATGCAGTTTATATATGTTTTGTAGTACAGTTTGTGAGGAAAAAAACATGGATGCAAACAGAGACAAACATACAAACAAACAAAAAGATACATAATTATATTCATATCAAACAGATTCCCAGTGTACATAAACATTAGACTTAATGCATATGCAGCAAATAGGAATTCAGTGTATCGATCTACAGATGTAATTCCGAGGCATCGATCAAAATCTAAAAGGAAAAAAAAAACGTCCATGGATACATTTCAGAATAACACTTCAAATGTTACAACATCTGCATGAAACAGAAATGTAGGAATGGACACCTCTTGACTTGACGTTTTATCATCACCGTCTATACGTCTACCAATGCTCTAACTTTTGAAACGTTTTGCTTTGAACACATTCGACAAATAAGTATATTTTAATCAGCGACTTTTCGAACTCGCGCACAACAATAACTAGTCATGCTACCTGCACTGTGTGGACAAAATGTATGTACCTTTACATGTACAAAAAAAATCGAAACTCTGACACACACACAAACACACACACACACACACACACACACACACACACACACACACACACACACACACACACACACACACACACACACATACACACACACCACCACCACCACACCACCACCACCACCAACAACCACCACCACCGCAATAACAACAAAGTAGCCAACCCAGCGCAAAAATTACGTGTTCAGGACAATGTTGTTTTATCGACTTGGGCCTGAAGCATCACAGTGACAAAATCTTTTTTTAAATTTTATTTGAGTTCACTGCCCTTTCAAACTCCAAGGCCACAGCCGTTCTGTCTTTGATCCTCCTAAACACCTCCGCCTGGTAGGTAAAGGGTAGACAAGATCAACATGAGTGCAGACCTGCCAGTGGCCAAAGCCCCTTTGTGTGCCCAGGCATGCAGAACACCAAAATAAGCACGTTAAAGATTCAGTAAACCATGTCGCTGGCCGGCTTATGACAACATGAACACACCCGGCACACACACACACACACACACACACACACACACACACACACACACACACACACACACACACACACACACACACACACACACACACACACACACACACACACACACACACACACACACCGAAGATAGAGTATGCAAACTGTGCAGCGACATACCGACTGCAAAGTGTTGGCAAACTTCACGTGAGTACATGCATCCGAGAAAAAAACAACAATAAGATAGATAGATAGATAGATAGATATAGATAGATAGATAGATAGATAGATAGATAGATAGACAGACAGACAGATAGATAGATAGATATAGATAGATAGATAGATGGATAGATGGATAGATAGACAGATAGATATAGATAGATAGATAGATAGATATAGATAGATAGATAGATAGATAGATAGATAGATAGATAGATAGATAGATAGATAGATAGATATAGATAGATAGATAAATAGATAGATAGATAGATAAATAGATAGATAGATAGATAAATAGATAGATAGATAGATAGATAGATAGAAAAATAGATAGATAGATAGATAGATAGATAGATAAAGTAGATAAGTAAATAAATAGATAAATAAATGAAATAAAATAGATGAATATATAAACAGATAAACAGATAACTAACTAACTAAATGAATAGATAGATTAAAGGTTTTGTTATTTCTTACGAATTAAGGAAATAGAGACTGATCGTCCAAGGTCTACGATGGGCGTAAAATGCATAGCTGGGTCAAAATAGTTCTTGTTCAGTTTGAGGATCCAAAATGGATGTTATTCCATTCCAT
>CM060307.1:47958680-47966180 GCA_030674185.1 Monoplex corrugatus
GTTGCTAATGTACTTGAATTAAAAACAATTGAAAATACGACATTGCAAAACACTTTAAAACTGAACAAAGTCGAAAAAAGTAAAATAAGACATTTGATCTTGATTACATAAAAGGAATGCACATATTCGAATAAGTGCGCGTGTACATGTGAGTGTGTGCAAGCGTGTGTATGTGAGTGCGTGCGTGCGTGCGCGTGAGGTGCGTGTGTGTGTTTATCTGTGTCTGCTGTGTGTGCGTTTGTGCGTGTGTGCGTGAGTGTGTGCGTGCGTGTGTGCGTGCGTGCGTGTGTGCGTGCGTGTGTGTGTGTATCTGTGCCTGTGTGTGTGTGCGTTTGTACGTGTGAAAAATCAATTAATATCAATAAAATGTAGCAAATTTTCTAAAGTTGTATAATCATATTCTGAATATATCATAAGATAATTTCACATGTGGGTTTTGTTGTTGTTTTGTTTTGTTGTTTTTTCACATGTGCTGGTTGATTCTTTCAACATTTTGACTCCCGCACGCTGTCCACCAGCATCCTGCATTGTCAGCCAGGCTAGCAAAGCAAAAACTTAACCCTTTACTCCTTCACTTTATCCACCAGCTTCCTGCAAACTTAACCCTTTGACTCCCTCACTTTATCCTGCAGGAAGCTGGTGGATAAAGTGAGGGAATCAAAGGGTTAAGTTTTTGCATTTGGTGGATAGAGTGCGAGAGTCAAACGATTAATAGAGTCAAGATCTGATATCTCGAATTCAATCCCAGCCCGCAGCATTAAAACCTGGCCTGTTCGTTGCTCATAGATAGATAGATAGATAGATAGATAGATAGATAGATAGATAGACAGATAGATAGATAGATAGATAGATAGATATAGATAGATAGATAGATAGATAGATAGATATAGATATAGATAGATAGATAGATAGATAGAGATAGATAGATAGATAGATAGATAGATAGATAGATAGATAGATAGATAGATAGATAGATAGAAGATAGATAGATAGATAGATAATAGATAGATATAGATATAGATAGATAGATAGATAGATAGATAGATAGATAGATAGATAGATAGATAGAGTAGATAGGTAGATGGATAGATGGATAGATAGATAGATAGATAGATAGTTTCCATCATTCTGGTGGTGTCAGCTTTCTGTTTCATAGGTCTGTCTCCCCTCCTTCCCCTCCCCCACTTCAAGACCTTTTCAAGCGCATATGGTTTTGCGCAGTCTCAAGGAGTCTGCCAGACAGTTACTGGATAGAGCGCTTAAGGGATCGTGCGAGTGCAATGAATCCTCCATGAATAAATTGCGAACTACAAACTCCACGTAGACCTCTTTCGGTTGGACTACCGCTATACTCTTTCTGCCGATTGTTAAATCTTGAGTCCATATTATGTTTATTTGGATGTTTATTTGCTGTTACCCTCCATGCCCGAAATAGGGTAAAGGACATGTTAAACGTTGAACATTTAACAGTGTGTGTATGTGTGTATGTGAGATAGATAGATAGATAGATAGACAGGTAGATAGATTAGATAGATAGATAGATAGATAGATAGATAGATAGATAGATGGATAGATAGATGATAGATAGATAGATAGATAGATAGATAGATATAGAAATAGAAGATAGATAGGTAATAGATAGGTAGATAGACTGACAGACAGACAGACAGACAGAGACAGTTAAATTTCTTGATTGACCCCTCTGCGAAAGGACGCCAACGACCGTTAATGCCCTTAATCCTTTAATGCCGCTGGAACCTTTACGATAGAACTATGGGTCACTAACGTAAGCTCTAGTACTAAAAAGCATTATGCAACTATTACTGTTACCGTTGTTCCTACGACTGTTGCTCTGTTGTCACTGTTACTGTTGTGGTTTCACTTATACCCATCATGGGACATTATGCAACCATTTATGTATCCGAATGTTTCCTTCCGCCTTTCAGGTCTCGAGTGTAGTCTATCCTTTAACATCAAAAGTTGGCGTGTTCCCTATCCGTTTTAAATTAATTCTTCAGGTATTCAGGTGGTGTTACTGTTTCATAGGGCTACTTCCCCTTCCCGTTCCAGACCTTTTTCAGCGCCTGTGCTCAAGGAGTGTGTGTCAGAGAACTGCTGGCACATTTGGGGTGAAGCGCGAATGTAATGATTTCCTGTTGAACAAATTCCAGACTCCCATTCCCGCCAGATATAAGATTGGTCTGTTTGCCGTCTAGATATGATACTATAAACGATACAAAGATACGATTAATCGTTCTTCTCAAGGAAATAAGCAATATATGTATACTCTCTCCTCTCTCTCTCTCTCTCTCTCTCTCTCTCTCTCTCTCTCTCTCACTCTTTCTCTCCATCTCTCTGTCTCTGTCTGTCTCTCCCTCCCTCCATCTCTGTGTCTGTCTGTCTCTCTCTCTCTTTCTCTCCCTCTCGCTTTCTCTCTCTGTCTGTCTCTGCCTGTCTCTGTCTGCTCCTGTCTCCCTCCTCTGTGTCTCTCTCTTCTATGTCTATCTTGTCTCTCTCTCTCTCCGTGTCTCTCTCTGTCCTCCTCTTCTCTGTCCTGTCTTCTGTCTCTCTCTCTTTCTCTCTCTCTGTCTCTCTCTCTCTCGCTATCTATGTCTCTCTCTCTCTACTCTTTCTCTCGTTCTCTCTCTTTCTCGCTCTCTTTCCCTCCCTCTCTGTCTCTCACTCTCTTCTTCTTTCTGTCTCTTCCTGTCTCTATCCTTCTCTCTCTCTCTCTCCTTCCGTCTCTTTCTCTTTCTCTCCTCTCTATCTCTCTCTCTGTCTCTCTCTCCCTCCATCTCTCAGTCTCTCTCTCTGTTTTTCTGTCTCTGTCTCTGTCTGTCTCTGTCTCTCTTCTCTCTCCTCTCTCTCTCTCGTATACGTATCAATCAGTGAATTTGATGGTGGCACCAGATTTATTCGTCGGTCCTTTCATTCGTCCACCTCAAAACCTAAGCTATGTGTCACGTATCGTTTAATTAACGGCAGATTGACTCCAATGTTCAGTCTTCTGGCAGATTTGGATAGAGCACAACGTTTACGAATGTGCCCAAGCACGGTACGTTAAATCCTTTGGAAAAATTTTTGGCTTCCTCTTCGGCTCGGTTGGACACATCGTCTAGACAGTTTGGTGGCGATCAGTGTTCCAGTACTAGCCAGCTAATGGCATTGCTGACATTATTTCATCTACACATAGACTTACAGACAAGCAGGCAGACAAACGTAATCATAGGAACACACACACACGTTCATCCACATGCATTACTGTTCATTATGGATGCTACTGGTCAGTATATTAACCCATCTCCCTTAATTAAATAGAAGTCAATTTGAATCCGTCAATGCTCTTTCTTTCTGTCCACATCTTTTTAACCCTTTGACTCCCGCACCCTGTCACCAACTGCAAAACTACTCCTTCACCCTATCCACCAGCTCCTGCAGAAAGCTGGTGGATAGGGTGAGGGAGCCCAGGGGTTAAGTTTTTGCTTTGCTGGCATGGCTGACAATGCAGTATGTGGACAGGATGCGGGAGTCAAAGGGTTAAACGGGAATTTCAAACAAAAAACGAAAACGAAGTTAGATAAATGAGAAAGGTAGGAAAACCCGTCACTATTTCCTGAGCCATGTTCATAGACAACAAAGAGAATACAGGTCGTACGTCTTCAGTAGTGCGCCTCAGTGTTTCTTAGAACAGACAACTCACACAAAGAACATTTTCAGCACTCCGGAAAACCCAGTGCATTGTATTAAAGCTTTGATGACGTCAATAACTGAAGCGATGTTCGCGCGCGCACAGCGTAGACAGGACGTGGAGCAGAGACATTCAGCTATTCAGACAGACCTGGCCAACCGGTTTTCGGGCCTTCGCAGTGTGTCAGTGTTGCTGTATTGAAAGAGCGTGCGCGTTGCGATTGGCTGGAACAGCACAGTATATAAAGCAGGGAAAAAGCTCCGTAGCGCCACGCTTTCCACAACAACAAGACAAGAAAGCATACGAAGAGAACATTTGGAACTACGCAAGGTTTAGTTCGTACACGTTTATTGGAGAAGTGACGTGAAATATCTCTGATTTTTATCTCTTGTTTATCTTCAGAGATCTGAGCCAACGACAGCTTTAAAATCGGTTGGGAGACCTACAGCTGTTGACTACAATTGTTAGGACGTTCATCGAGGAAACTTGAAGTAACGGACCAAATCGGCGTTGCTGTACAGTTTGCGAAACTATCTTTCAGGACTTGCTCTTTTACTGTGCAAAGGACTTCAGATCTTCTGTATTACCTGTCTAGAGTTCATTATATGAAAACAATGGGGAGATCTCGTGAAGTCAGCAGGGATGAAATGGAGGACAATCAGCAAGACATGGTGCTGACCTGTGTGCGCAGAGAACGCAGGAACGGCATGGGGAACATCTTTGAGGGCGTGGATGCCCAAGTCCAGCAGAAGTTTTCAGGACTGTCCGGAGAAATGGTGCAGCAACTAATGTCTGACACTGTGGCAGAACTGGACGGCAACGCTATCTCAGACTGCTTGCCTGAGCTGGTCCGCAATCGTCCAGATTCTACTTCTTCAGCGTCAACATCATCGTCGTTGGTGTCACTAGACAATCACAGTCCATGCCAACGATCGCGCATGCATCGATCCATCAGTGCTACAGTGGGTGACGAAATGAGAGCGGCACTGCAGAACAGACAGAGGAGGAACGCAGTGGGCAACCTCTTCGATGTGCTGAGCCCCTCCCAGAAACTGTTGCTGGTGGAGCACCTTCAGGAGCAGATGGAGAGGCTGCAGGCTCTGCATGCTGACGCTACTGGTGATAACTCTCAGGTGATTCTGACTTTGTCTGATCTGTCGTCATCATCGACGTCGTCGTCAGGCAGCAGCACTGTGAGCTCTCCACGGTCACAGGGCGAGATTGTGTGTCGCTGATCACCTTTACTCTCGTTTAGATACTTGTTAGCAATGTGTTCAGGCGGGACACTTTGCTCAGTGCTGTGATCTGACAATGCTGAAGTTCGAATTCCATACCTTAAACTCCAGAACATAACTGATCCTTGAGTCTCCAGTGAGCATGTGATGTGCAAAATATAAGCAGTTAACGAGAGAGAGGACGTGCCATCTAGATCTGTACCTAAGTGAAAAAACGGGTGCGTGAGAATGGAGACATATGCTGGCGGTGTAAACTGGCCTAATCATCGAACTGATGACCAAAGGTGATGACGTACGTCACTGACTGATTAACAGTATTGTTCATATCTTCCTCGCCCGACCCCTCCCTCCTAGCATCGGTCAGCGTCAGCTCAGGATTATTCGTGGACTCAGTGTTTTCACTGCAGAACGAACTTGGGACAACGACTGTGTTCGTTTCTGTTTCACTTTCTATTCCATTGAACAACAGAACGTCTACCGTCATTTTGTGCAATGAAACTGATTGAGAAAAAATCATTTGTATGTTTTGTCATGTTATGTCATTTATTCAAAATATCATTTTATTATTCATTTTTCATTTGTCGTCACACAAATCGCGATTTTTTTTCCGTTTTTGTTTTTTTCTTTAACACAAAATCATCACTTTTAGTACTGCTGTTTTTATGGGGCTCTTTGAGAGATGAGAAGAGAATGAGTCATTTATCAAATTATGGAATTAAATTCTTCGGTTTTTTGATATTTTATTGTTCATTACTGTGAGAGAATATGTATGAATTTTATGAACGAGAGAAGTGGATTTTTTTTCTTTTTGCTTAATGCGGCGAGATTGAGAGTTGCAAGGTTGCGTTGTTGAGAATGAAAATGATTTGTCGGTTGTGCTGCAGAATATAACCATTCATGATGTGTTCACATTTATTACATGGTCTTATTCTTTTTTCCCGTTGTCTTTCTTTCCATGTTTCCTCTTTTCGATCATTCAGAGTACTGAAATAATATTGTCGTTTCTTTCAACACGATTTCGTCATCAAAGAAAGTATTCATTTTGTTTCTTGCATAATAATGCTGTTATTATTAACATTTGATGTGAATTGTTTACATTTTCATTAAAATTCGCATTATCTTTTATGCCTAAAAGACGTTCGCTGTAACGAAATATGTTTTAATGATTGTAGGCTTTTAGTGTAGATAATTTGCAAGTTTTATTTTCAGCTGGCAAGACTGTATTCCGTATTTTGAAATAGTTACAATTATGATATGTATTTTTATACCGTTTGGAATATTGTCAGTCTAAGCATGTTTTGAGTGGCGTTTGTGCGTGTGTGTGTGTGTGTGGGAAGGAGAGAGAGAGAAGATGATTTCCAATAATTTTCGCATTTTGAATAACTAAGGACAGTGACATCTTTTATCTGCTCTACAATAATCGTCAGAAATATACCGACTGATCAGACACGTGACTGACACTATTTCTACTTCTGTCTTTCGCTAGCTGTTGATCTTCAACAGTTTTGATTACAAGTGAGATGACATACTCGGTGAAAGTTGGGTACGACTAGTAATGAATTTTAGTTTGGTGATCGACCCCACCCGTACCGAATGTCTTTACATCTCTTCTTTGTTTTCCCTGTCTTTGTCTGCTTGTGTCTGTCTCTTTGCCTCTCCATTTGTATCTGTCTGTCTGTCTTTGCTTCCGTGTCTAGTATTTAACCCTTTGACTCCCACAACGTGTCCATCATCAGCAAAAACTTAAGCCTTTGATTCCTTCACCCTATTCACCAGCTTCCAGCGGGAAGCTGGTGGAAAGGACGAAGGAATCGAAGGGTTAAGTTCTTGCTTTGTTCGCATGGTTGACAGTGTTAGTGGACAGGATGCGGGAGTCAAAGGGTTACAAATATCCAAACCTAACAACACTGCCGAAGTCTTTACTTGACATCTGCAGATAACTTTTTGGAAAACAAATCTTATGAAAATTCATTCGGCATTTGAAGAGATCCGTATGCTACTTGGAAGAATTTTGCGAAATTTATGAAGCTGTTTATTTATTGTCTTTACTCGTTTATTTGTTCTCTGTCTTTATTTGTGTGTTTATTTACGTCTACGTATTTATTTATTTGTTTGCTTGTTTCGGTCATGTGACATATTTGGTTGTGATAAATGTAACAGTGGTGTGATGTTGCATTAAAAATCTGTCAAATTTTACACGATTTTGTTTTATCTCGTTTTGATAAAGCATGTGTCTAGATGGATGTGTGTGTGTGTGTGTGTGTGTGTGTGTGTGTGTGTGTGTGGTGTGTGTGATGTGTGTGTGTGTGTGTTGTTTATTCTGATTTGAATGTGAATATCTACTGACACAGATGCACCTCTCAACGATAAAACAAAACGAAACATCCTCATCAACCAACAGCAAAAACACAACCAACACAAAAAAAAACAAAACAAAACAAACAAACAAAACAAAGCAACACAGAACCACAACACACAACACACACACACACACACACACACACACACACACACACACACACACACACAACATCGCACTCACACAACGCTCACACACACATTCCTTCTTTCTCAAGA
>CM060307.1:47968680-48066180 GCA_030674185.1 Monoplex corrugatus
AATTTTCTGACAGATTTCCTGAGCCTGCACAAAACCATATGCGCTGGCAAGGTCTTGAAACGGGGAAAGGGGAGAACGGACCTACCAAACACACCAGAATGGTAGAAACACTAATATTAAATTAAGCTGGACAGCGAACCGGCCAGTTTTTAATCCTTTGACTCCCGCACCCTATCCATCAATTGCACACACAAAAATTAACCTTTTGA
This sequence comes from Monoplex corrugatus, assembly GCA_030674185.1. Classification (NCBI taxonomy): domain Eukaryota; kingdom Metazoa; phylum Mollusca; class Gastropoda; order Littorinimorpha; family Ranellidae; genus Monoplex; species Monoplex corrugatus. Next base: position 47,968,890 of record CM060307.1, read on the forward strand.
TTCCCTCACCGGATGGCTTTGCTGGCATGGTTGACAATGCAGGATGCTGGTGGACAGGGTGTGTGAGTCAAAGGGTTAACCCTTTAACTCCCGCACCCTATCCACAAACTGCAAAAGCTTATCCCTCTGATTCCCTCACCCTATCCATCAGCTTCTTGTAGGAAGCTGGTGGATAGGGTGAGGAAGTTAGAGGGTTAAGTTTTTGCTTTGTTAACATGGTTGACAATGCATGATGCTGGTGGACATGGTGCGGTAGTCAAAGGGTTAATGTAATATCCAAAAGAGCAGGGTAACACCGTCAGGACTGCCCTTCACAGGACATTCAAAACAAACACGCAAGTGAGAAAGACCTAAGAACACCTGACAACGAACAACAGAGGCCATTCCTGAAACATCATTGGGATACGAAGTAGAGCTGGCCCAGAGCAAACAGAAAACATTAGTTTTTGCCCCCACACGTCAACTGTATAGTAAGGAAGTAGGCCTAATGAAAGATCATATTCATATAATTTTTCCCCAGTTCCGTATTTTTGTGGCTGACTTTGCTGTTTAGCCTAGTATCTGTTGATCTTGGTAAACTTCTTTCCTAACATGCAGTATCAACTTCGTCGTTCTTCACTCAATAAGTGACAATGCAACGATCACACTTTCCCTACGAACATGTAGCCTAAACGTAAATATTGACTTCGTCGTTCTTCTCTCGACAGCCTAAGTAACAATGCAACGATCACACTTTCACTACGAACATGTAAACGTAATCTATCCTTCTGCTTACTTAAGCTCGTCCTCAACTTTAATCTATCCTTCTGTTTACTTTAGCTCGTCCTCAACTTTAATCTAGGCTATCCTTCTGTTTACTTTAGCTCGTCCTCAACCAAGTCGAGGATATTCAAAATCTTTGCGTATATTTATGTTTCCATAAATAGGATCTTTAACAAGTTTAATAGAGCGCCGAATATAGTAATATAATTTAGTCATACATTTACAATTTCCTGAGTTTAGTATAAATATGATATATTAATTAATTCATTTATAAATGTTAGTTTAAATTTCAAATATTCTGCTAAATCAACTTACAAATTAGATGATCAATTAGTTTCATGTTTTAAATTATCATATAAAGAACAATTTTTTTTAAATTAAGAAATTTAACACTCTTTTTAAGAATAAAGTCAAGAACAATGACTCCTTTAGATGTCTGCGTCTTGAGGGTTTTTTCCCTTGTATCTGCTGTTTTGAGTGCTAGCGTTCAACTTGTAGTTGTTTATTGTTTTATTCAATTTACACTCAGACTCAGAGTCTACAAAATGAAATTTTCTCAGCACGGACACGTCGTCCCGACATTGAAAAGAAACCAAAAATATAACTGATGTGAACCATATTAGCCTACCGGCTATTGTATGATAGTCGCGTAATGTATCTCTGCAGTCTCAGCCAATAAGTCTGTATCTGGTATTATCTCTGTAGTCTGTATCTGGTATCTGGCATTATCGCGACGGGTGAGGGTGTGCGCAGCTTTAGTAGGTTTACTGTTGGGATGATATCAGTCTTTTAAAGTTTTCAAGGGTTGGTGCTCTCACGATGTTTTCTTCCAGATGGTTCCAGTCTCTTATTGTACTAACAAAAAATGACTGAACTGCTCTGTCTGGCATCTACTGACTTGGAATGTTCTTGTGTTATTTCTTACGTAATTAGAGATCGCACTGATGGTATCGTACTGGTCGCCAGATGTTCGTGGCCTTATGAGTCGTCCTGGTTTGTGTGGAGTTAAATACTCAGCAGATGGTATGGCCGGTACCAACCCCTCAACCACCTTGTAGAGGAAGATTAGGCGTAGATCACGTCTGCGCTGTTGGAGTGTTGGCAGTTGCAGAGTATGAAGCATCTTGGTGATGGAGCCGGGTGTTCTGGATTTATAATCGCCGGTTATAAACCGGGCAGACAGGCGCTGCACTTTTTCTAGTTCGTCAATGTCTTGTTTGAGGTAGGGACTCCATAATTATGATAGAGCCATACTCGAGGGCTGGTCTGATGACAGATAGATAGGCATTTTTCTTGCATTGGAGGGGGCAGAAACGCAGGTTTCTCCTGAGGAAGCCAAGGGTGCTGTGTGCTTTCTTGCAGATGTAGGCAATGTGGGTGCTCCATTTCAGGTCATCGGAGAGTTGAATACCTAGATAGGGTTTTGTGTGGATGTGCTGAAGGGGGGTGTTGCATAGTGAGTAGATGTAGTTGGTAGACTTCTGTATACTGAGGATGTAGCACTTGTTGTATCTCAAATGAGCCAGCTGCTGATTTCCTTCATTCTTTGCATAGGCTATAACTTGGAATGCAAAATGTGGTGCTGAAGGTCTTGACATTTTGCAAGACTTGGGCAAGACAGAATAGTGCACGTGATATTCGACTGTATCGAAAAAAAATTAGCAAAACTTTGACACATGCGGTGGTAGTACTTTGACGACTACCAGTTTGCCGCCATTTTTTCCCAAACGATAGTACAGTAATCTCCCATGTTTTCCACACTTCTGAATAATAATTATATCAAAAATTGACAAAGGCCTGATTGTGAATAGTCCAATTGTTTTAATCTTGTGTGTGTGTGTGTGTGTGTGTGTGTGTGTGTGTGTGTGTGGTGTGTGTGTGTGTGTGTGTGTGTGTGTGTGTGTGTGTGTGTGTGTGTGTGTGTGTGTGTGTGTGTGTGTGTGTGTGTTGGTTGGTTTGTTGTTTTCGGGGAAAATAGGGAAACAGTAATACGTGTAATTTCATTGTAAGGTCCATGTTAAACGCATGCACGTTGTTGCACTTGTACAGAATATTATCAAACTTAATGTCAAGTAACAAGAATCCCCGTGGGGATGCCGTGGGCTCTTTCAGCTTGAAGAATATCCCCACCATCTGGAAATTCTGTGCTAGTAATGTCTTTTTTTTTCTGTCATTCCCTTTGTTTCTGCCTTGTTCCTTTGCTATCTGTCGCTCTTCCAAGCCTTTTCTGCCTTGCTGATCCGTTCACCAGAATGTGTTCTACAAAACCTTACAGGTATACTTTCTCTTAACATTGATAAATGAGTACATGTATTGACTGCACGTTTTTTATTTGTTTTTGTTTTCTTGTTTTGTTTTTGTTTTGTTTTGTTTTTCGGTTGTTGTTTTTTTAAGGAAATGTGATGCACACAATCACACAGAATGTTAGGTAAGTTAGCCAGTTTTTATATTCGTTTTAGTGTTCTTACCTAGTTATGTTTACATTTGTATGCAAACCTTCGAGAGACAAATTGGGCGGAATGGCCAGCACCAGGGGCATATCCTTAAATCATGTGCGTGAATACATTGATATGCGTATTTATTTCTCTTCTTTGTCAACAAAGTATTATGTGGACCTACATTTTGTTTGTTTGTAGTTTGTTCAAGTGGGATTCATCGCACTCATACAATTTCATATGCGCTTCACCCAAATCTGTCAGCAATTATCTTGCATACTCCCTGAATCTGCACGAAAGCCCATGCGCTGGCAAGGTCTTGAGATGGGGATGGGGTGGAAGAGACTCATTAAACACTAAGCTGACACTGCCAGAATGATGGCAACATTATGATGGGCAGCAAACAGGCCAGTTTTTAACGTTGTGCATTTTGAAATGGTTATAGCCCCGGCCCTGATATGTCTCTACACAGTCAGCTGGGCTTTGTGAAACAATAAGAATGATAAGTAACAACAAGCATTGACAGAGTAACAGTAGATATTGACAACATACGACATGAAAATAGTATAAGAACTATAAGATCAGGAACAGGCCATACATAAATAAGAGCAAAACAATATTAATGAATACAAGTCTTTACCACAAAAACAAACACGTTTGCACACACACGCACACACAAGGTGCTGAGCCAGATTACACTCAGCCTATTAGGCGTGTGATCCTTGATCCATAATGATTCTCCTTCTGTCTCCCCTATACACTCGTACATACAGGATGCTGAGCCAGAGTATAACACACAGGACACTGAGCTAAGGTATAGGTCTACTCGTGCATGCATATAACCTTTGACCCAAGTTGTTATCCTCTCTGTTTCCTCTACATACACATCCACACACTCACACTATTGCAGATACCTACAGGACGCTAGTTCTGAGCCATTTGTTACAGAACATGATTGATTTTTTAAATGCTTAGTGTAACGATATAAAAATTACAATTTCTGCACTAATGTGCAGCAGCTCAATGACACTTTTATCCAATTTATCCAGCATATCCGGCAAAACCTGCATCAGACGAGGAATTAATGATGGGAGACAAAAGCTGCAGAACTCCAGGCTGCAGCTGATGTCAACAACATGAAATCATTGCATGGTGGACTACACACTGTGTAAGGACCAATGGCTTTTAGCTCAACATTAATCCATACCTCTGATAACTTCATTCTGCTGATAGCAAAGGCTGACTTTGTATTATGTAGGCCGAGCTCAAACACACCTCTAATAGGTCTCTGCTCATTGTCGTCCTCGAAAAGGCCTGTGCTCATTGTCGTCCTCTAATAGGGCTGTGCTCATTGTTGTCCTCTAATAGGACTCTGCTCATTGTCGTCCTCTAATAGGACTGTGCTCATTGTTGTCCTCTAATAGGACTGTGCTCATTGTCGTCCTCTAATAGGACTGTGCTCATTGTCGTCCTCTAATAGGGTTGTGCTCATTGTCGTCCTCTAATAGGACTGTGCTCATTGTCGTCCTCTAATAGGCCTATGTTCATTGTCATCCTCTGATAGGGCTGTGCTTATTGTTGTCCTCTAATAGGGTTGTGCTCATTGTCGTCCTCTAATAGGGCTGTGCACGTTGTCTTCCTTTAATAGGGCTGTGCTCATTGTCGTTGTCGTCCTCTAATAGGGCTGTGCTCATTGTTGTCATGTAATAGAGCTGTATTCCTTGTCATCGTCTAATAGGGCTGTATTCATTGTTGTCCTCTAATAGGGCTGTGTTCATTGTCGTCCTCTAATAGGGCTGTGCTCATTTTGTCATCCTCTAATAGGTCGTGTATTATTGTCATCCTCTGATAGGGCTGTATTCATTGTTGTCCTCTAATAGGGCTGTGCTCATTGTGTCCTCTAATAGGCTGTGCTCATTTTGTCCTCTAATAGGGCGGTGCTCTTGTCATGTCGTCCTAATAGGGCTGTGCTCATTGTCATCCTCTAATAGGGCTGTGCTCATTGTCATCCTCTAATAGGCTGTGCTCATTGTCTCCTCTATTGGGCTGTGCTATTGTCGTCCTCTAATAGGCTGTGTTCATTGTCGTCCTCTAATAGGCTGTGTTCATTGTCATCCTCTGATAGGGCTGTGTTTGTTGTCCACTAATAGGGCTGTGTCCGTCTCTTAATAGGGCTGTGCTCATTGTCGTCCTCTAATAGGCTGTGCTCATTGTCGTCCTCTAATAGGGCTGTATTCATTGTCGTCCTCTAATAGGGCTGTTCATTGTCGTCCTCTAATAGGTGTGTCATTGTTGTCGTAATGGCTGTGTTCATTGTCATCCTCTATAGGGCTGTATTCATTGTTGTCCTCTAATAGGGCTGTGTCATTGTCGTCCTCTAATAGGCTGTGTTCATTGTTCGTCCTCTAATAGGGCTGTGCTCATTGTCATCCTCTAATAGGGCTGTACTTCATTGTTGTCCTCTAATAGGGCTGTGCTCATTGTCGTCCTCTAAATAGGGCTGTGCTCATTGTTCGTCCTCTAATAGGGCTGTGCTCATTGTCGTCCTCTAATAGGGCTGTATTCATTGTTGTCCTCTAATAGGGCTGTGCTTCATTGTCGTCCTCTAATAGGGCTGTGCTCATTGTTGTCATCTAATAGGGCTGTGCTCATTGTCTCCTTATAAGCTGTGTTCATTGTCGTCCTCTAATAGGCTGTGTTCATTGTCATCCTCTATAGGCTGTCTTATTGTTGTCCTCTAATAGGGCTGTGCTCATTGTCGTCCTCTAATAGGGCTGTGCTCGTGTTTCCTTAATAGGGCTGTGCTCATTGTCGTCCTCTAATAGGGCTGTGCTCATTGTTGTCATTAATAGGCTGTTCATTGTCTCCTCTATAGGCTGTATTCATTGTTGTCCTCTAATAGGGCTGTGCTCATTGTTGTCCTCTAATAGGGCTGTATTCATTGTCGTCCTCTAATAGGGCTGTATTCATTGGTCCTCTAATAGGGCTGTGTTCATTGTGTCTCTAATAGGGCTGTGTTCATTGTGTCCTCTAATAGGCTGTGCTCGTTGTTCCTTAAAGGCTGTGCATTGTTGTCCTCTAATAGGGCTGTGCTCATTGTCGTCCTCTAATAGGGCTGTGCTCGTTGTCTTCCTTTAATAGGGCTGTGCTCATTGTCGTCCTCTAATAGGGCTGTGCTCATTGTTGTCCTCTAATAGGGCTGTTTCATTGTCATCCTCTACTAGGGCTGTATTCATTGTTGTCCTCTAATAGGGCTGTGTCATTGTCGTCCTCTAATAGGGCTGTTTCATTGTTGTCCTCTAATAGGGCTGTGCTCATTGTCGTCCTTTAATAGGGCTGTGTTCATTGTCTATCCTCTAATAGGGCTGATCATTGTCTCCTCTAATGGCTGTATCACTGTTGTCCTCTAATAGGGCTGTGCTCATTGTTGTCCATGTAATAGGGCTGTATTCATTGTCATCCTCTACTAGGGCTGTATCATTGTTGTCCTCTAATAGGGCTGTGTTCATTGTCGTCCTCTAATAGGGCTGTATTCATTGTTGCCTCTAATAGGGCTGTTTCATTGTCGATCCTCTATAGGGCTGTGTTCATTGTCATCCTCTAATAGGGCTGTATTCATTGTCATCCTCTAATAGGGCTTGTATTCATCAATGTTGTCCTCTAATAGGGCTGGGCTCATTGTTGTCCTCTAATAGGGCTGTGCTCGTTGTCTTCCTTTATATAGGGCTGTGCTCATTGTTGTCCTCTAATAGGGCTGTGCTTATTGTCGTCCTCTAATAGGGCTGTATTCACTGTCATCCTCTAATAGGGCTGTATTCATTGTCATCCTCTACTAGGGCTGTATTCATTGTCATCCTCTAATAGGGCTGTATTCATTGTCATCCTCTACTAGGGCTGTATTCATTGTCATCCTCTAATAGGGCTGTATTCACTGTTGTCCTCTAATAGGGCTGTATTCATTGTTGTCCTCTAATAGGGCTGTGTTCATTGTCGTCCTCTAATAGGGCTGTGTTCATTGTCATCCTCTAATAGGGCTGTATTCATTGTCATCCTCTAATAGGGCTGGTATTCATTGTCATCCTCTAATAGGGCTGGGCTCATTGTCATCCTCTAATAGGGCTGTGCTCGTTGTCTTCCTTTAATAGGGCTGTGCTCATTGTTGTCCTCTAATAGGGCTGTGCTTCATTGTCGTCCTCTAATAGGGCTGTATTCATTGTCATCCTCTAATAGGGCTGTATTCATTGTCATCCTCTATAGGGCTGTATTCATTGTCGTCCTCTAATAGGGCTGTGTTCATTGTCATCCTCTAATAGGGCTGTGTTCATTGTCTTCCTCTAATAGGGCTGTATTCATGTTGTCCTCTAATAGGGCTGTTTCATTGTTGTCCTCTAATAGGGCTGTGTTCATTGTCGTCCTCTAATAGGGCTGTGATTCATTGTCATCCTCTATAGGGCTGTATTCATTGTCATCCTCTAATAGGGCTGTATTCATTGTCGTCCTCTAATAGGGCTTGTTCATTGTCATCCTCTACTAGGGCTGTTCATTGTCTTCCTCTTATATAGGGCTGTGTCATGTGTCCTCTAATAGGCTGTCTTATGTCGTCCTCTAATAGGGCTGTGCTCATTGTTGTCCTCTAATAGGCGTTCATTGGTCATGTAATAGGCTGTGCTCATTGTGTCCTCTAATAGGGCTGTGTTCATTGTCTCCTCTAATAGGGCTGTGTTCATTGTTGTCTCTAATAGGGCTGCTTCATTGTCGTCCTCTAATAGGGCTGTGCTCATTGTTGTCCTCTAATAGGGCTGTATTCATTGTTGTCATCTAATAGGGCTGTGTTCATTGTTGTCATCTAATAGGGCTGTGTTCATTGTTGTCATCTAATAGGGCTGTGTTCATTGTTGTCCTCTAATAGGGCTGTGTTCATTGTCGTCCTCTAATAGGGCTGTATTCATTGTTGTCATCTAATAGGGCTGGGTTTCATTGTCGTCCTCTAATAGGGCTGTATTCATTGTTGTCATCTAATAGGGCTGGGCTCATTGTCGTCCTCTAATAGGGCTGTGTTCATTGTCGTCCTCTAATAGGGCTGTATTCATTGTTGTCATCTAATAGGGCTGGGCTCATTGTCGTCCTCTAATAGGGCTGTGTCATTGTCGTCCTCTAATAGGGCTGGTATTCATTGTGTCCTCTAATAGGGCTGGCTCATTGTCATCCTCTAATAGGGCTGTACTCGTTGTCTTCCTTTAATAGGGCTGGCCATTGTCGTCCTCTAATAGGGCTGTGCTTATTGTCGTTCTCTAATAGGGCTGTGCTCATTGTTGTCATGTAATAGGGCTGTATTCATTGTCGTCCTCTAATAGGGTTGTATTCATTGTTGTCCTCTAATTGGGCTGTGTTCATTGTTGTCCTCTAATTGGGCTGTTTATTGTCATCCTCTAATTGGGGTGTGTTCATTGTCGTCCTCTGATAGGGCTGTGTTTATTGTCATCCTCTAATTGGGCTGTGCTCATTGTCGTCCTCTGATAGGGCCGTATTCATTGTCGTCCTCTGATAGGGCTGTATTCATTGTCGTCCTCTAATAGGGCTGTGCTCATTGTCGTCCTCTGATAGGGCTGTATTCATTGTCGTCCTCTAATGGGGCTGTGCTCATTGTCGTCCTCTAATAGGGCGGTGCTTGTTGTGTCGTCCTCTAATAGGGCTGTGCTCATTGTCATCCTCTAATAGGGCTGTGCTCATTGTCAATCCTCTAATAGGGCTGTGCTCATTGTCGTCCTCTAATAGGGCTGTGCTCATTGTCTTCCTTTCATAGGGCTGTGCTCATTGTCCTCTGGTAGGCATGTGCTTATTGTCCTGTAACAGGCCTGTGCTTATTGTCATCCTCTAATAGGGCTGTGCTCATTGTTATCCTGCTAAAGGGCTGTGCTCATTGTTGTCCTCTAATAGGGCTGTGCTCATTGTTGTCCTCTAATAGGGCTGTGCTCATTTAAACTGAAAGAGCCCCCGCAATCCCCACAGATAGTATATTTTCTGGTTGGATGATTAAGTGTATCTTTCAGATGAGATGATTCATCAAGGCCCTTGGTGCAGCATGCACTAGGTGCACGTTAAAGATCCTACAGCAATAAAGAAGTTGTCCTTGGCAATATCCATTTTCATTGATAAACAAAAATAATACAAACATAGAAAAAATAAAGCAAAAAAACAGAAAAGGGTAGCATGGCACTGTAGCGACACACTCTCCCAGGGATGGACAGCTCCAATTTCTGAAGATAAAATTCATTGTGTTCAAAACGAAAGAAACAGAAGATAAATATAAAATCACTTCTCACATCTACTCATGGATGTATATTATGCACAAGCTTCGATTCTTATCTTCCTTTCAACGCCACAGCAAAAAGTATGGATTAGGGTAGTCCAATCTTAGGGATGAGGCAATCTAAAATCTTTACATGCACAGTAGTCAAGTAGGTAAGATAACAGACTTTCAATTAGTGAAAGATACGGGGGTTGATCCTGCCTGACCTCCACCTGCCTGGTGAGTCATCATGTGTGCAAACCTGTTTAATGCCTAAATGACCTACCTGTGCATGTGCAAGCACATCAGACATGCACATTAAAGATCCTTTTAAGTCATGTCCATTTCCTGTGGTTTACAGAAACAAGAAACCACCCAGCATGCACATCCACTAAGGACAGAGTATGAAGACTTTGCTTCAACATAACATCTGCACAGTGTGGGCAAACATGCCCATCCAAGAAAAATCAGAACGGTTTTTAAGAATATAAAAGTATTTTACAAAACGTTTTCTGAGGAAGAAAAAAGCAACAAAAAAAAGCTGACTCTCTCATGCAAACAGCAACACAGTAATTCAATAATATAATGACATTTTATTCTCTCAACATAACAATGATGTGACACAGTGTGATGGAAGTTATGATGATATTAATGAAAATAAAAAAATAAATTCACAAGCAACTCAAAATGGGTAATGGGCAAGAAAAAAATGTACCATGGAAGTTAAAATAGACACCAAAACAAACTAAACAACGAATCTGAATGAATGTAATAATAAACCAAAAATACCAATCCAATGTTCACGATCAGATCCAATGCAGAAAGTAGGCTACATGATGAAAAGATGCTATTTTCTAATATGAGCCATTCATAATGACCAATACTAAAACATAGAGCACAACAATTAAATGATAGGACAATCATGATAAAAGAACCATACAACCAGAGCACGTTCTATGAACAAAATAATCCCAGCACCCCCTCCCCCCTCCACAAGACCTGGGCATAGTACCCTCATGCATAGAAGTATAATTTGGTTGACAAAATGAATTTATACTTGGGCCTCATCCGATCATTTTTTTTAAAACCTACATTAGTTACCATTTTCTTTAGATATGAATAGGTTACAGAGTGAAACTACGGTGGCGCATTACAATTGTCATATTTAAGTATCAGCATGCAAAAAAAGTGGAAGCACCATACTCTTATTTGAAATCATAAGCAAATGCATGATTTCAACTGTAAATCTGTAATAAATCTGAGATTCAGATCGCCTTTATCTGAAAAAGCATGATGCAAGTTTTTCAGTCTCTCCACATTTCTGCCTTAATTCCAAAAAATGTAATATTTACAGTAACTTTTTGTTACAGCATTGGAGCTAAACATATTTTGTGAAATTAAAATAAATTATTTTGGTCTATCTAGTTTTAGAGTCTAAGCAGTCTATATAATCAGAGTTATACTTTCCCCAATGCTATTCACAAACTTGCAAAATAATAAGCATCATTCTCTTTCTGTCATCACCTTGCCTTCATATGCACATCTGAACAAAATCTTGTTCAAAGTTCTAGTACTTGCAAACGACAGCACTGAAGGTGAGGTGAATAGGATAGGATGTGGGGGACCTAGGACACCAGACTCATAATGCTGCACTAAATAGCTGCCATAACATCTGCGTCTGTCTGTTGTTAATAACATAAATACGTAAAATAATTATAGCCTTCACACAACATAATGAACAGTGATTATAAAGATTGCGAATTTGTCAAACAAACTTAAGAGTCAACAACTGGAAATGCCACAGTTATGATCACTTGCTGCCGTATATCTGTGCATAAAAATAAAGCACCTAATGTCAGATGTAAAAATTGACCACTCTTCATCCAGATCCACAACTCCCCATCCCATTATGCCTTTCCATTGAAATAAATTCCAAACAAATGGCACTCCTGAACCTGCTTCTGATGTTTCCACCGACCCGAAGTCAATCAAGCATCACTAGTGATTAGTGCATACTTTTCAAGTTCCAATGAGTAATTTATTCAGTTTTACTTTTAACTTCATCTACACACATTCTGCTTACAACTCTGATTTTGAAATCTGGACAATGTTGACATAACTGCAAAAGACTGATCACATCTAATCTGATTTGACAAGTTCAGTCGATTACAACTACACACCAGAATGAAAATCATTGTCCTAAATTTTCTAAGGAAATCCCTATAGCGTAGCAAAGGACAACCACCTTTTTTCGGGAGTCCTTATATTTCAAATGGCACTGCTGCAAAACTCGAAGACCGCCAGGTTGTAGACTTTAACATTTCTTCTGTTTGTAGTCATTCTCAAAGAAACACTGAAGTTCATGAGTTACAGTCTGCTATTTTTTTAATGCTTTCAGTCTAGTTGAAATGAATCTTCAAGACTATTCCAGGTCCCTCCGAGGCTTTCACAACAATTTTTGTTTTGTTCTACTTGTTTTTGGAAGAGGAAGCTTTCGATGTAGGTCTTGTTTCTGTTTTTGGAAGAGGGGAATGTTGCTTATGTAAATGTAAATTGATCTCTTAATGCCAGAATATTCTGGAAGTACTAGAACAGCACAGGATTTAACTGTTAAGTCTTGGTTTGGTAATAATGCCAGCCTTAAAAGTTTGTGTTTCAAGTTTCTGTGGCCATGAATTCAGCAAAGGGAAGACACACAACATGGAAGTTGAACACAAATGGCAGTACTGTCTTAAATCTCCATGATACAGGTTTTGCTGACTGGCGTTAACTCCTGTGACCTGGAAAGTGACACTGCAAAGGATTTAAACAGGAATGCATGATAGGACAGTAATGGTTGCCTGAATGCCCGGGTCAAGCAATTATCTATATCGGGCATGGGATAAGCACTGCCACCTGCCTGCCACCAGCAAGTGCAATATTTTCCTTCCAACTGCTGCGAACAGTTCAGTCATTCAGTCTTTTACACAGTATACGATCAACAACCAAAGCACACAGATCTCATAAAGTAACACTTAATGATACTGATGTTGTTATATATCATACAATGCAATTGACTTAATCAGTAAACAGTGGCCAATCAGAATGGAGCTCATAGTTTCTCACTTTCTGGGTATTGCAGGCAACGAAATTGGTCCAATGCCTACAGCAAGAGATTTTTGTGTTGTTCCAAAAAGAAATCTTCCCTGACATGGCATTTTGTTTGAATTTTCCATATCGAAATATGTTCAACTTCGGTGTTCAAGAGCTGAATGCTCTCCTCACCCACTCTGATATGATCCTGACAGAAAATGGGTTCAAACTTGGAACAGTAAGGAAGGTGGAGGTGGGGTGAAAGAATCACTGTGGTTATGGACCGTTGTGAAGAGGACGCCACTGAACTCCTAGAAGCCAGAAATGAGGAGGCAATCCCTGGCAGATGAGGGCAGACTAAAAAAATAATGACTGAAATTAATGCTCATCATCTTTGTGCTGCCTATGGCCAAAACATCTGTGAACGCAGCTTTTCAACAATGGCATATTAAGAATGACCAGAGGAGCAAGCTCAGTACCAGCACTTTGACCATACTTATGTACATTATGTACTAGGGACCCAGACAATGATGATTACAACTGTCTGAGTATGATTCAGAGATAACGGGATGATGGACAGAGAAAGTGGGCGTCGAAAGGCTTGATCTTAGCTTGCTTCTCTAGCCAAATTCTTGGTTCAAACATTTGGAAGAATATCGCTTCACAGATTTGGAAGAACGTTTGGCTTATAAACCCACAAAGACATTAAAAAATCAAACAAGCTGGAGAATTACTGTTCACAACATCCGTGTGAGTGCAAGTTTGAAGGTGTTAAAGAGTTTATTCAAAAAGGTTTCATTTCACTCAGACATTCTATGTGTGCTTCCCCCAATCCGTTATCTGGTAGACTCCCAGAGACAGTGCAAACCCTATGCTCTGGCAACTTCCCGAAATGGAAGGAAGGGGGGAGGGAGGTGTAGACCTATGAAACACTAGGCGGACACAACAGTAAACAGGTCAGTTTTTATACTGTGGGCTCAGTTAGGAATTGAGATATCAAATCTTGAGTCCACATCTGTATTACAAGAGCCAGCCCACCCACTGAGTTGTTTGAAGGTGTGTGCATGAGTGTACATGTGTGTCAGTGTGTGTGTGTGTGGGGGGGGGGGGGGGGGGCACACAGTAAATATGCAAGGTAGGCCAAGCGCACTGTTTTCCTACTGATCTTGAACATTTAATGAAAATGCTGCCGAATGGTGGGCAAGTGGCTCTGCCAGCAGGGTAAGCAGAAATTTTGTCTATCTTAACTGTTGCCTACAGGGCAAGTCAGTAAAAAAGTTACTGTCCTACCCTGGGAATGATACATGAAATTTACATTTTCTGATACAAATGTGGTTCTACTGTACCAGATAAAAGACATACGTATTACTGTACTTTTGGTGTGAAACATGTACTTTCACATTTTTTTTTAATGCAAAATGGTTTTACTGTATCAGATAAAAGATTGCATTGTATTACCATATTTTTGGTGTGGAGCTAGTCTATTTCTGTACCAGTAAAACTAATCCCTCAGTAGCACCAGTCATTAGGTCAGTCACACTTTTCAGCAGCAGGCAATAAAATCCATTTTCAGGTCAGTTTTACTCTTTCAGTTTTATTAACATTGTGGAATAGTCAATAATTCAGAGACTTAAAAAGTTCACATAAAAACGACAGTCTACAAAGTACTTTTTATCTCCCCAACAGAGCTGGTGACTAGGAAATCCACTGTTCTGTGCAGCAGTCTATCTTTTATAAAAATTCCATACAGCACTCTAAAACTTATGTTCTTTGATGATTCATTATCTCCTTTATCTGGGAGCATATATTAATTCTTGCTTTATTTGGACCCATTTGCTTGAACGCAGGCAGTCACACTTGTTTGGGATTTTCATTTGGACCTTATACTGCTTGTTGCGTTATTTGAGCCTTTTCCCCGCACGGTCAATTTTCTACTTTCCTTGCTGCATGGACAGACAGAAATGTTCATACCACAAAACAAAAACATTTGCCTAATGATCCACTTACAGAAACCTTCACTCTAAAACTGGGAGGGGGAGAAAAGATCAGACAAAATTTGCTATTTCACCCGATAGTGTCTTTAACAAACTAAGTTTGCAAACATACACACATTACATATATAATGAAATGATCCAAACCGGAGTAAGTCACTCACTAAGCAAGCTACGCTTGAGAACACACACACTCATTAAACATAATAAAATGTAACCCCTCCCCTATCAAAGATGACCACCAGGAAATTCACCCTCATCCAATTCCTCACAACCAGGCCTGTCAGTCAAACTGTGAAGTGTGGAGTTTGTTTACCAGTGATTCACTATACTCTGACAATTCAATATGTACTCCACCCGAATCTGCCAGCAATCATGTCAAAATCCTATGCAGTGACAAGGTCTTAAAATGGGGAAAGGGGAAGAGGGGTCTATGGAACACTACACTGACACCACCAAATGATAGAAACATTAAGATGGGCACTGAACTGGCCAATTTGTTTATGTTCCAGGCTGGGACTGAACTAAAGATGTCCTATCTTTAGTGACTACAGATGTCGTATCTTTAGTTCTCTATCACAAGAACCAGCCAGCCTGTGAAAAGAAGTGGCTCACCTAAAGGTTGAACCCACAACCCCTGCATGAAGACATGGCTCTCAACCAAGTTAAAACTGCTGAAAATCTTCCACAACAGTTTATCACAAGCTTTTCAATGTTTTCAGAACACAACTTATCCACTCCAAAAATGTACACAATGTGCAGTGATTTACCAATTGTGATGACTGTGGTCATGAAGAGTCACAGACATAATACAAGTGTCTCACTGACACAATGTGAAAACACTGAAGAACAAAGACGCAACTGTTCACTGTAAAGCATGCAAATTCTGGTTTCTTTTAAAAAGGAGAAAATTTGAGATTGGCTCGAAAATCACTGAAAGCTTACCATCACCGAACAATACATTCGGTCAGACTTCAACTTCCTGCCATTTGTCAAGTTAAACATTTTTTTTAACCACGTGACCACAACTATTCAGTCTGAAGATTTAGCAGGGGTAACAATACATTCTGCTTGGCAACTGACTTGACACCGGTAAGGAGCATTCCATTACATACAGCACTGTGGACCTGGATATCAATCCCTTTCCCATACACACACAATTTTTTCTCTAGTGTTATGGAGGAATCACAACAGAAAGATCTACTGATTTTTCTGATGCAAAGCTGTTCAATCAGACAAAAAGGATAAGAATGGGGGAGGGGGGTGAGGTCTGTTGGGAAAAATGGAAAAACACCATTTAAGCGGTTCTAGTTTCCATAGCAACTACTTGATATATAACTAAAAAACTAATAAAAGATTTTGAGTCAGTAGTGAACAACATACACTTCCTATAACCACAAAAGCAAAGAGAGACCAAAGTAATATGCCATACAAATGCCCATGGATGTCTGAGAATGTTTGGTAATGGGTTGATGTCAGGTATTTGCCAGATTGAAATACAATGTTACTATGATATTTCAGATGGTAATGTCAATGGGTTGATGTCATTCATTTCCCAGACCAAAATACAATGCCTTTCAAAATAGCCATGTACATCTGCATTTTGATATTGTCAGAAACATCTCATTCAAAAAATATTTACACTATTTTTAATTCATTACTGCAATGTTTTGTTCCATGTAAACTATACAAATTATAATTCTATAATCATGCCAATTTGGAGCTGTACTCATTTTCTGTAGAGCTTCACAATACCAGGTCCATGAAGACACTACAAGCACATCAGCACAAGTACACTGGATTTAATTCATTTCTTTAACTTATCATGCAATAAATTCATTTTCCACAAAGGATGATATTACAGTTCAGGTGGAGTTGCCACATTTTGCCTTGGAACATTTACAATGGAGGGCAGCTCGAGTTTTTTCCTTGGGTGCTTAAGCAATATCCTGAAGTCCACCAAGAACACCTGGGCACACATCACCATAATAAAACTACACTACACATGAGTGCAGATCATATCTTTGGCAAGCAACCTACAGTAGTCTGGACCTATCTTCCAATTTGAAGCGCCTGATAAACTGGTTTTGTTTCATTGCAATAGATTGCAGGTCTTTCCTGCACAGTAAACGTGGGTCCACCATTGGTCCAACGTCCAAGCCTTGTTTGTGAATGGCAGGATATTAAGTACCAAAAAGCAATGTGCCCCCTGGATGGCCAAGCCCCTTGAGCACCAACAGCTGTTAGCAGGAGCAGAGGGCACATGGACTTCCTTACCGAGGAGCTGAATGGGGGTCAAACAGTGCTGTGGGCTGACCAGTACCTGAAACAACAACAATCATCATCACAATCACTGAGGATAAGGGACTATCTAAAAAACAAAATGTCACTATAACAATTTTGCAATCATTTACTTTGGTGCCCCTAGATTTCATAACAGGAGCACACGAAATAAAAATAATAGTAATATTTATGAGACACCAAATACCATGGTATACAAATCAAATCAAAGCCCACATTCTCATCATTCACTAAAGCATTCACACACAGAGACATAAACTCCAGAGCATGAAATACATGCAGGGAGAGGGAGGACAAGAAAGAGTGGGACAAAGGGGTGGACAAGTTAAGGGGAAATCACAGCTGGACAAAAAAGTACGCCTTCAAGTTAGACTTTAGGAAGACGGACTATGCGTCTGAATCTCATTCCAGTTGTATGGACTAGACACGGAAAATGAGTGGCGACCGTCCGTGGAATATCTGTATCAAAGAATCTGTAAAGAAGTAGAACTGGAAACAGAACACAGAGGTCGGGCAGAAGATGGTCACAAAGACAAGTTGATGCAATACCAATAACATTATTTTTGTTATTTTTGTTTAAAGCCCAGCCGACTTCACAAAGCCATATCAAGGCTATAACCATTTCAAAACAATCATACGTCGACAGGATAAAAAGGACAAGAAAAGTCGAGTACGCATATCAATGCATTCGCGCACGTTATCTAAGGAGATGCCCCTGACATTGACCACTCAGTCAATTTATCACACAATTGAAACATGAATAAGGACACTAAAACATATATAAAAACAGGCCTAAATTACCTAAACTTAAGCTGGCAGCAGAACGGTTTGATTTTGTAAGAAATTCTATGAAAAATAGGCAACCAGTAAAGAAAATGAAGCAAGGGAGTGATATGGTCATGCCCCTTTTTATGAAGGCGAAACAGGCCACAGCCTCCTGGATAAGTTAGTGCTGGAGGCATGTGAGTGAAGAGGCAGGCAAGCCAGTATTTTAGATCAGAGAACTGAATGTTAGAGAGATAACTCTTTTGCATTCACAATGCTTCACACCACCTGAACGTAGAATAAAAACATCTGTTCACAATTCCTCATATCACATTGGTTAACTCTCTCACTACGAGCGTCAGGATTTCCCGATCATGTCTCAACAACGCTTGTGTATGAGCGTCAGAGAAATCCGACTTGAGTTTCAAAAATTCGTGGGACTTTTAGTATTTCCTCTAACCATAACTAATAGCCAGAAACAGATTCTTTGGTCATTCCTAGCCTTGTTTCAGGCCATAAGGTCACTGTACTAGCAGCTCTTGAGTGGACAGTGCAAAGTTCACGATCCACTATCTCCGCAACAAAGAAGGCAATGGAAAAACAAATGGCTGAACAATACTCAACAACTTGGCGCTGTTCAACATGATCTCTTCCTTCACCTGAAAATGTCTCTAATTTTACTTGTACCATTACTCAGCAACCATGGGGGTTAGACAGTTGAAATTTCAGCATTTTGTACACCAAGCTTTTAATATATGACCTGCCAAATCTCAAAACTCTCTGTTTTCATTTGTTTGTATGAGAATTTTTCTCATGACCTATACAAATGGGGCGTATCAGGGGAACGGCAAGAGGCATAATCGTACGCGTAGTGAGTTAACCCAGTAATTTCCATCAAAGACTAACCTTTCCCCTCTTACCATGTAGTTAACCCTTTGACTCCCGCACCCTATACACCAACTGCAAAAACTTAACCCTTTGACTCCTTTACCCTATCTACCAGCTTCCTGCAGGAAGCTGGTGGATAGGGTGAGGGAATCAAAGGGTTAAGTTTTTGCTTTGCTGGCATGATTGATAATGCAGGATGCTGGTGGCCAGGGTGCAGGGGTCAAAGAGTTAAGCCAACTCATGAAGGGTTTTTGAAATAAGAGGAGTATTAAAATAAAAGGAATACCACGAACACCTCTTATGCCATACATTGTGTAGTATCCTCTACCATGCATCTATGAATGAGGTATGCTCACTGCAAGATCTGTATGTGAAACAGTGTGAGTGCTTTTATAATGACTGCAGTAGCTAACTACAGCTGTCTTGGTTTGTCACTGTATATGAGTGAAAATGTACAAAAAAAAATATGCAAATACAATTCAAATGCAGACTGGTTAAGTCATGCTATCAAAAAAAAAAAAAAACCCCACTTGAAAATCACATTGTTTATTAATTGATAGTTCTGATTGTGATCGCTTTTTGGCTTAAAAAACAAACAAGCAAACAAACAATAACAACAAAACAAAACAAAACGCCACGACAAAAATTCATCCAGTTACTAAAATGATGATTCCCAAATGTCAGTGGCCATCTCAATTATAATCTATACAAAGTATATATAACTTAGAAATAGAAACATATCTACAGTACGCAACATGTATATATGTGCTCCAAAGTCATTTTGCAAGTGATTTTTGCAGCTGTAAAACAAGGTGATATCTGCCCATATTCAAAGAGACTTTTTCATCTTTAAAAAGAATGCAATTTCATCATGCAAATGCTACCAAATTTACTGAAATCAGTTTATTAGAAGCAAAGACATGAATCTTTTTTTTTTTAAAATTGGGGGGGGGGGGGGGGGGGGCATTCAGCACCACTTTCTATTTTTTTAAAAACTGCCATGTCTGAGGTGACTAAACCCCAAGACAGAATGGACAAGACACATTAAACTGCGATTGGTGTGTTCTTATCACTGACAATACACTGAATTTGTTCCAAAGATCAGTTGCGGCTAGTTTTGTTCTAGCCACTGATTTTTTTTAAATTCAACTTTTTTCTTTCTATATGAGCTATATAACAGATAAAATTTTGAAATGATCAGAATGAAAAAATCTGTCCAAATCATTTAAACAAACTTGAAAAATGGGAAAATTTCTTTAACCCCTGTATAGCTACATTGCACATACTGTTTTGAACATGTGCTGTCTTAGCTATCTAAATAGTATCTAGGCCAAAATTTTGGTCAGCGATGTCCCTGGGCCTCATTCTGGTACACTCAGTCAATGCTCTTCCCGTATAACAAGCCTCTAATTAATTTCCTTTATTTCATTCACTGGCCTCTTAAAAATGTCCTTCATGAGAACCTGAGAAACACCAGCAGGAATGGTTGGACAGTTGTTAAAAATAGTATGTGCACATAGCTAGACTGGGATTTTAGAAAGAATGCCCATTTCAACTTCATGCACAATTACCATTCCAAACATGTGCATATTTAAAGAAACGTAGGAGGGATGTGTCATCCCTAAGGTTCAAACTAAGAGCCTGGGGATGTTGATGGAAGAGTATGCGGCCACAAATGGGATTCCATGGGAACCATCTACTAAAGACAAGCAGACATCCCTAAGTGGATTGTAAAAGGGTTCTCTGAGCACCAAAACACTGCTGTGAAGATGATCTTCAGGACAGAATGATGGAAGGCCGAAGACTTGGCTAGGGCAGGACTTTCATAGGCTCTGGGGTTTAATGCACTCTTAGCTTGACTGACCAATTGATAAGCTTTGGAAATCGCTTGAAAAGTCCTTTGGGATATTGTTGCAGTGATATTTTGGGAGGGACACTGTTGCAGTGATATTTTTTTCATAGTTCTCACTGATCAAGATGAAAAGACGCCCGCCTGTGGCACATTTGTTTTCAGTGTGATTCCACAATCATCTGAAGCGGCGCACTGGGTAGTAGTGTTCATGGACCAGCAAGGCAGAAAATGACAGAAAGAAATAACAAAAAGCAACGGAACACAGCTGAAACAAAGACAGTGACAGAAAAGAGGAAATTTCCTCACAGAATTTCCAGAAGGTGGGGATGCTATTTATACTAAGAGCCCCCAGCATCCCCACAGGGGGCTTTATCTGGTTAATTGTGGTACAAATGGCTGGATCTCAATTATGAGATTCCGGGGTGATGATGGGGTTATTGTTGGCCGATTGTCTTTTGGGGAATGGGCTCTGTAGTGTCTTCAAGAAGAGTCTGGCCTCAAGCTGTGGGATCGATAACTCAAAGCTGCAGTACAAGGGGAAGGGGCTCAATTTGCTGTGGTGACCGGAAGGACCCTCTATGGAAGCCATTCTATCTAAAATTCAGGCCAAGGAAGAAAACTGAGCTAGCCAGGATAGCACACGATAGAAATGGTAATTGTGCATGTTAAAAACTGTAAGAATACATGAAGCTAAAAAGACATTGACAAAAATACAAACAAAAAACTTGAAAACTACAAAACTGAAAAGAAAAACAACCAACAGCTCTCTCATAGGATGCTAACATATACCAATATTTGCCTATTTCATGACAAAAAAATGCCTATAAACACCAAGGATATCTTCAATAACCCATCTGAATTAGTTTAATCCTTTGACTCCATCACCCTGTACACCAGTTCTTGCAATATTAATTGTAACAGCAAAGCAAAAACCTGCACCATTTTCAATTGGTGGATAGGCCGACAGAATACAAAGGTTGAAATTGATATTTTTTGGTGCCCTTTTACATCATTTCAGTAGTCGAGTTTAGGGCTAAGGAGTTCCATTCTGGATTGAAGCACATTGCAGGGCTGTACTCTATGCTCCGCTTCACAGTATATTCTGGTGTCATCCAGATCAGAGATACAGGCACATGCGTGCTGATCAGGAAATCTGAGCAATACCCACAGTGATGCATCCGTCATAAGGACAAGACTCTGCTGTGTAGTCCATCTTCCCAACGTACCCACACCACATGCACAAGCTTTGGGTAGAAGCCAGCTGGGGCCAAAAACTTCCACACTGACAGGACTGATTAGAGCTGAAGCCACAAACTTCCAGTCATTCGTCTATTGTATTCACCACTGCACCACTGTGACAGGTGAAACAGTGAATTTTTCTGTAGCTGGTTGATAGAGTGAGGAGTCACAAAGGGCTACTTTTCATGACTAAAACAAAACTGGTACAAAATGCATCCATGAAAAGCCTACAAATTCCTGGTGACCCATAACAATTTAATCCAATCTTTAGGACACAAACCCGAGGTTTCCCATGTCATCAAAATTTACACTATTGTTTTTACCTGCACCTATGTACCAGCTTAGGACATGTTTCTCCATAAAATCCAACAAATCCTTGAAAAGAATCACAATCTCTGACAAGTGCAAATGAAGCAACTCATAAGTGTTAGTTTTGTGCAGGTCAATGTACAATGGTGTAAAATGCTGAATCTGAGGGTGAGTAAATAACTGGATTTATTTAGAACATTTGAAGTTCTCATTAATCTTATCATTTCTGACTTCCGTAGAGATGGAAACCAGGGTAGTTGAAGACGTTTGGCACCACTGCACATTCTCAAAATATTAAAAGCCATTAGATAAATATGAAAATGATCAGTGGCTACATGACTCATACTGTACATCCTAAAAATACATGTAATCATAATCTATTATACACAATATGGTACTCATCAAGTATCATTCAATAAAAATACCTCAATCATGAGTGTAACTTCCTTCTGTGTATGCATAATGTTGTGTCAGATGTGTGAATACTCACTCTTTTGGTGGTTTCACCCACACTATACAGGTGTGAATACTCACTCTTTTGGTGGTTTCACCCACACTATACAGGTGTGAATACTCACTCTTTTGGTGATTTCACCCACACTATACAGGCAACATGCTGTTGCAATGTTTGTCTATACTTTCTGGTGGGAGGGCAATATCTGTCAGAGAGAGACTCAATTACATGCTTTTCTTGAAAATGAAAAAAGTGAATGTACCAGAAACTTTAAGTATGGTAAAAATATAAAATTGAATGAATGAAATGATGAAATGTTCAAGATGAAATGAGAGAAACAAAATGATGCAAGCAAAACCACACACACATAAAAACAGAATGGAACAAGAAAAAAGAGGAAAGCAATAAGAAAAGTCCAACAATCAGACTGTGACATTTTTGACAGGAAACTGATAATTTCAGCAGAAAAAATCCCATGATTATTTTCTGGACCAAAGGGAGTTCGAACTCATTACCTCCTAGTCCGCAGTCCATTGTACAACAATCTCGGCTTCGTCACTGGACTTCTGAGAATACGGCCAAAATACAAACCACAATATCTAACAACAATACAATCTACCAATCAAGGAAAAAGAGATGCTAAACTTTGAAGCTCCCATGAGAAAGAAAACTCCAAAACGGATCCTGATTTTAAATGTAGTCATTTCAATTTATCATCTGATCACCCACGGTTTTGCCATGATCAAGCCTACTTAGTAACAATCAAACACTCAAAACGAATAACTACTTAAAACATCTAAAACGTTCACTAAGTTTCTTCATCAAAATCAAGGACTCAGATTGTATGCATTTGCTAATTTCAATCATGACTGGTGACATGTCTTTTACCCCTTGACTGCTGCCAACGTAAAACTTACGAAGCTCTCAAAGACTTCTGTGACGCACACAAACATAAAATTAACGGATAATTTGTCGCATCTTTCAACGTAATGTAAATGGGAGAGAAGCACTGACTGATGTTGTCAGTCTCACAGTAGGTTTATAAAAGCGACTGGCTTCCCTTATACAACTTGTAAATCTATGCAACTCTCACCAAATTGGTTTTATTTTGATCAGAATCGAAACTGATTTTCAGCAAAATGGCAACGCCAGGACTGTCTTGTAATCCTGCATGTTTTCAACATTTGAAAGCATGGGAGTTGATACAAAAAATTACAACTGACTGTAGGATGATTCACTAAACAAATCTGACACAAGATGATGTTGAAAACAGCTGTAATTTCTCACTGTTGGTGACACGTGCTCCATACAGAGAAGACAGGAAAGTATTGACCCTATGTGCATCTGACAAAGGGTTTCTGGCTACAAACGATTCTGGCAACCAGCCAACACTTTTGATCAACCAGCCAACACTATCAAAGTGTTGAAGTACACAGTCCCCGTAATTTAAAATCGTTCACCACTTCCAGAGAGTAGTATTACAGGCAGCAAGGGGAGGACTAGGGTGATGGTGAGAGGAAGGGGGAATGTGGCGGCTGCATCGACGTGACCAGGTCAAACTATTTTGTGCACTAGTAGGCTGCTGCTCTTTGCAGTTCATCAGCTGTCAGTGATGTGTCAGTATGTGGTCATCCACAGTTTGAACACTTCTAAATTTTGTCAGGATGGTCGTATCTCCTATTTTTTCTTTTCTTTTTTGTTTCTACGGTGAGTGCTCATGATCTTTTTTGTGGGAACTTTCACAAAATATTACAAATACCTAAGAAATTTCAAGAAATCACCATATAAATCAGCTGAAAATACATTTTGCCATGCCTAATGCATCATTTTGTGTAATTTCATGCATAGATTCCCACAAATATGGAAACAACAGTTGTTTTAGCGTACATAATAGTGATGCAGTGTTTCTCCTCTGTATATAGAAAACACCAGATGTCAAAAAAGTCAGCAATTAAGGGGTTAATCTAATCCACTCATTGAAATTTGATAAGTAACACTACTAACGTCACTCACATTAACTCACTTGGTACAACAGAACGCTATAGCGGTCGTGAGGAAAGGCACGGTTCCGTACGACGGAACGCTATAGCGGTTTCGATAATTAAAAATTTCTAGACGCTCCCCTTTAGATCCTGCACACCTACCATAGCCACACTGGTCACTGCAAACATGTCAAGGGTCAAAGGGAAAGTTACTTTGTGAGATTCCGTAGCCATACACTCGTTGGGAAACGATTGACTTCAGTACCCTACACGAATGGCTAATCTGCATTCGTGTCGAAAATGGCGTTGCAGTTTTCGAACAAAGCAGATCGTGACGGCGGCGTTTTACTGCTGCTGAAGTGATTGAAGTGCTTCAGACTGAAGGATTGGACATCGAGGAGTATGATGAAGATAATGATGAAAGTGTATCAAGTGATGGAAGCTGCCAGCAAGGAGGAACTGACAGTGACCCAGTTTCAGATGACAGTGACCCAGTTTCAGACGACAGTGAAGTGGGAGAGGGTGGTGGGCGTACACGTCACGAGAGGCGAGCGGTCAGCGGGTCAAGCACAGTGAAACGCATGTCTGATGGAGGTTTCATTCACTTTCCTATGCATGACTGGCACGAAGATTTTAGTATTTCTCCCGCTCTGCCTCTGTTCTCTGGCTCTTGTGGCCTGCATGTCCCAGTTCAGTGCCACGCCCCCTTTGATTTCTTGAATCAGTTTGTGACAGAAGACTTTCTAAATTCCATTGTCATAACAGAAGGCATAAGAGAACTGAGTGGCAAGCAGAATGAGCACTTCTCCTGACCTTCTCACCTTTGACTGTGTGATCATGGAGCTGATCAGAGTGTGTGACTGTACAGTGATCCTGACCACAAAATTAGGGGTATTTTCAACATGGCACATGACAAAGAAATATTCAAGGAAGAACTTCAATATTTTGGCATGAACTAACCAGCATGTAAATATTCAGATCTGAAAGTTTCATTTTGTTCCTTTATGTTTTGTATTTTTTGTGATTTTTTCCCTAACCTTCAAAATGGGCCGTCCCTGGGGAAACGCAAGGGGAAAAACTCTCTGTACCGAGTTAACTAAACCTCTCACAGTACATCTTATGCATAAAAGCCCCAAAAGACTCAACATCACAAAAATCATCTTGGAAAAAAAAAACAAAAAAAAAAACACGCTTCCGGGACAAAAACTTTTTCTAACTTCAGGCAACAGCTGATTTTGTCTCATACTACTCCATTTCCATATCATTATTCAAATTAGCAAGCCAAATCAAATGGAATTCTCATGGCTTTAACTTTCCATATTTCCAAGTATGGACGTCAAAAAGCTTGCAAAATTCAGCTAGACGCTTTTGGAAGGTTTGCCCTCAAGAGGGTCAAGCCAGTTTAAACCCTTACCTCCTCCCACAGAAATATGCAGTTTTTCAACTTTCAAAACCCTATACTATTATTGTATTCTGTACTCATGTACATTCATGTAAGTTCTAGTTGTAATGTGGACACCCACCTGGAGGAGAGGGGAAATATTCCTTGTTGACACAATTACGAAGATTGTCAGGAATTCTGCCCAGGATAGCTCTTCTCACTTCTCCAGCTGCCATTTCTCGAAGTTCTGATACACTCTGTTCACTATAGAATGAGGAGTGTGGTGTTATCATCAAGTTTGGACAATCTTTCAGAGGACCTGCAACAGTCCACAAATGTACATTTAAGTTTTGGACCAAGTAAGTCTTTTGTGAATCCAACACAACAGAGACACATGCAATGTTTGCAACCAAAATCTGACTGGTGATTTAAAAAGAAATGTAAAAAATGGTGGAGGCAATGTGCAAACTGGGTGAATTTTTTCTCTCTCAAAAAACTATGTTCCTTTTTCAGAGGAATTCATGCATACACACCAGAATAAGAAATAATTGTGTCAGCTGTACTTACTTCCCTTGAAGTCATACAGTTTGTATCAGAGACTTGAACAGTTGGGGATGTCTTTTTACAAACAAAATTACAACTTTTAATTGCTCCTTTTACCATATCACATGACAATATCATTTTACACAGTTGATCTGCGAAAACACCCTTATCTGATCACAGATAAAGCTGAACCCATTACTGTGTTCTGTACCACAGAAACTTCAAAAAAAGTTCTGAACAAATTAACAATGAAAACATCAATCACGAAATGCTCAAACATGCCTACACTTCCCCTGTGCACGTGTTACACGAATGGGCTTTCTGGTGACAAATAAACAAGGAATGATTGTGATGTAAATACAACCTCTTGCACACAAGTATTCCAGTCTTTAGACCCATTCACCACTCTGCTGCGCATCCCACCGGTGAGTTGGCTCTACATGTATTGTCAAATATGAGTTAGTTTTGACAGAGCCTCTTCTGGTTGATTCGGGACTGAAACTGATAGATTTTTGCCACGCTAGTCACCGGATAGTTTGCAATGGCATCTCTGTAATATCTGTCAAGATGTGTCAAACGCTCATAAAACAGTAACCCAGAGCATCAGCAATAACTTTAAATGGGTAAAGAACATGGAGATTTAAAAGTACAGAGCCAGCACAACAAACCGGAAAGTACTCACTTGTTGCAAGGTTGAATGGTTCACTTTCCTGCACGTCTAAAGCAGCAGCACGGATTCGTCCATCTTTAAGAGCAGCAGCAAGAGCATTTTCATCTACAAGACCACCCCTTGCCGTATTGATCAGGAACGCACCTGCACAATCTTCTCAAATTAATATCACAAAAGTCACAGCTGGCTGGGTATTAACAAAACATCCATTTCAATTAATAGCGCAATGTCACAGTAAATATAACTACAGACAGCTCCATTCCACACTATGAATATTAATCTCTTGGTCACACTGCTGATGTATGATGTACATCAAGACTTCACAATCACCAATGCATTGTTCACGTACAGCATTCACATCAGAAAATGTTTTGCTCAGCACTGTAGAAAATACTGATTGCTAAGCTGAAAAACCTAACTTCCCTCAAAGCTCTTTCTTTCAGGAGTACGGCAATTTCAAATATTTCCGTCACTGCTGGGACTGTTCAAAGACACTGAAGACTTTGAGATACTAAAGACTTTGAAGACTCTGCTATTGTTGTTAACAGAATCACTGGGTAGTGTTTTGCTGTTGAACAGTATGACAGAGTACTATTTGGCAGCAGCGGCTAAGCATATATTAAAGTTTATGATTGAGAAAACATTGAAGAAATTGTTCACAATGCAGACAGTAATGATAAAGATTTCAGCCCTAGTCAAATTTCAAGGATAGGATAATAATGGTCCAGATTTTGATCTATAAGAAGCAAGCTGGATGATGATTCTGATAATCAGCCTCTGCCACATGCCTGTTAGAAAACAAGGCTCAATGTTTGCATATCATTACAAAAAGAGAATCTTTGTTCATTTCTGTTTCATTTGATGTTACCTCCAATGGTTTTGAAGATGTGAAAAAACAAAAATTGTAAGTTATATCTTTCAGTTTTCCTGGAATTTTTTCTACACAGTCTAAAGCATTTGCAGCCTAAGGACTAATAAGCTTTAATCAACCAAAATCATGCTAATAAGTCAGAAATTTTAAAAAGACATTACAAAAAATATTGAGCAATAACCAGAAAACTTCAAAATATAAAATGTACAGGAATGTTTAAAATATTTTCATCAATGCAAAGCATCCAACCACTGACTACATTTAAATGTAATGCTAAACAAAACAAAAATTGAATAAATTAGTATCTGGCAATGTACAATTAACCCTTTGACTACCGCATCCTATCCACCAAATGCAAAAACTTAGCCCTTTCACTTCCTCACCCTTTCTACCAACTTCCTTCAGGAAGCTGGTGGATAGGGTGAGGGTGTGAAGAGTTCAGTTTTTGCTTGGCTACCATGGTTGACAATGCAGGATGCTGACAAGACAGGGTGTGGGAGTCAAAAGATTAATCCCCCACACGGATAATTCTCAAATGCCATGGCAATAAATGACTTTAAATGACAAAACTGTTCCAAAAAATGGTGTATTTAATACATACATATTCATACTATCTATTTAACTGGCCTAATAACTGGGCACTGATAAGATTTCATTACAATCCATGCAAAGTGCAATACTTCCAAGAATGTGCGAAGACTTAATATCTAGAGAGCAGCTATGTTGCGGTATCAAGTGTAAAGCTTGCAAACACATGATACAAACATAAGCATGGAAGTGTTGAGGAATATCTGTTGATTAGTTTTAGATACAATGCTATTTGAAAATAGTGTTCTTTTGTAGAAAGGAAATTTTCCATCTAAAATTACGGTTAATCTAACATACTTACCGTGGCTCACTGATGCAATAAGCGGCAGCGATCTGCCATTTCTGCCTCATAAACAATAAAGTCCGAAGGGACCATAACTCTGACAGTCTCCATGTCTTGTGCATGCGCATGTGCTCTTTCTCTTTCCGAGGAAACCAAGACCCTGACTGTGAACGGAAGGAACCAGGAAGGCGGGGAGGACGGGAGGGACTCTGCGTGAGCCACGGTAAGTATGTTAGATTAAACGTAATTTTAGAAGGAAAATTTCCTTTTAATTACACATACTGTACAGTGGCTCACTGATGCAGAATAGCGCTACCCGGAAGGAGGGCTTACCTGGTTAACGCCTGGAGGAATGAGACAAGTCAGGGCGTGCAGCAGAGATGGGGTGTTGAGCCACCACAGTGGAAGCGATGCCCCTAGATCCATTGTCGCGCAGACGGTAGACATCGCGCCGGTAGGATGGAATGAACATGCCCGGAGAACGCCAATGCGTGGCGTCCAGGACACTCAGGGGGCTGGCACTGAGTGAAACGCCAGTGACAAGGCCCATGCTGTAATCTCATGGGGCCTCAGGGAGAAAACAGCCGAATCTGAGCCCGGCCTGGCATACGCATCCTTGATGACTATTCACAGCCATCGAGAGGTGGATGCGTGGCTAATGGCCTTCTTATAACTTTTGTTGTAAGAGAGAAACAGGTGGTGCTGCTTCTGGCGAGAAGATTTCGTCATCCGGAGCAAGGATAGACGTCAGGGGATGAATGGAGATAGACAGAGTAGGAGAACCTGGCGACTGGTTCTTGGCCAAGAAGTCCAGAAGTAGGCGGAGAGACATTGAGCCCTCTGGTTCAAAAGCAACATCCCCAGGGAGTCCGCCAAGAGAGTGCACTTCGCTACAGTGCCTCCCCGACGCTAGAGTGAGTAGAAAGGCCGTCCGAAATGAGAGGAAGTTGGGAGAACACTCCCTGATGGGCTCGTTAAGGCGAAAGTCCCAGGGAGGAGAGGACGTGGAGATCCCCGGCTGGGTGCCACGGACAATATCCAGCAGGACAGGGTTGTCGACGAATGAAGGACTACCCGACTGGCTGATGGTATTGCAGATGGCTGCCCTGCGTCCCTTCATTGAGGAGGGTACCACAGGGCCGATCACTGCCGGGGACAAGCCTAATGGAGACATTGAGGCCTGCACAGCAGCCAAGCAGGAAGGTTTAGAGCATCCGGGTTGCTGTGCAGAATGCGTGACCTTGGTTGAAGCAAGGACCGGCCTGTGACAGTGTGTTTTATTGGAGGCACATGGGACAGGTGCAGCAGTTCCGGAAATCATGTTTGGGCAGGCCATCGAGGCGCCACGAGAACCATCGTGGCAGAGTCTGCCCGCACCTTCCGCAGAACTTTCCCAGTTAGGGGAACGGAGGGAAGGCGTAGCCCGACAGAACTGACCGTGGGATGGACGGAGCATCCACGGGCCAAGCCAAAGGATCTGGGACTGGAAAGACATACAGATGAAGGCGGCGGTGGAATCTGGTGGCAAACAGGTCCACTTGTGATTTGGACCACGCTGCCCACACTGGCTCCAGAACTGCACAGACCAGTGCCTGTTCTGAGGGAAGAATCCTGTGGGAGCTGCGGACGGAGGCCCAAGTATGTTCATCTTTCCCGGGACATGCATCGCTGAGATCCGAAAGGATTGTTCTACACACCAGAGTGGAAGCTGTTCCGCTCTCCGAGACAAGGAGTGGGAGCGGGCGCCCCTTTGCTTGTTGATGTAACAAGCCATAGTAGTGTTGTCCGTGTCGATGCGAACATGTTTTCCCTTAAGAAAGGGGAGAAAGTCTCTGGGGGCTTGAAAAACTGCCTCCAGTTCCAGCATGTTGATGTGACAGGAAAGGAGGTCTTGTGACCATTGACCTGCTGTTGTTAGCAGGCCCACGTAGGCCCCCCACCCGGATTAGGACGCATCCGTGAACAAGTCCGCTGAGGAGGGGTGTGTGTGATATGGACTCCCTGGGCTAACCGGGACCGGGAGTGCCATTTGCTCACTGATGATTGGTCCCAAGCAACCCTGGGGAAAAGCCCTGAACTGGAAGAATCGGTTCCTCGAAACGAATTGGAGGTACGTCCTGTCCCTTGGGTGAATAAAGAGATGGGAATACACATCTCTGAGATCAATGGAAATCCTCCAGTCGTCCGGGAGCAAGGCATCACAGATGGACCTAGGGGTTTCCATCTTAAAGTGTCTATGTGTCAGGACAGACTGCCCACAGGATCGCCTGTGGGGGGGGTGCTTGCCCTAGCCCTTTTGGGGCTGAAGGAGGCGCAAAACGTCTCCTGTGGAGGCCCCTGGAAGGTGGGGGAGCCGCCGGAGCAGGGCGCTTTGCCGCGGGGCAAGCGGGACCAGAGTGAAGGGCGAGGTCCCTCCTGATTTCGTCCTGACTCTTGATAGTGGCCTGCACGTGGGTCCCGAAGAGGGAACCAGACCTAAGTGGCACAGCTCTCGAGGAAGCTCTGGCAGATGAAGAGCGGGTGACCGAAGATGGTAAGAGTACCGCATTTGGCCTTGACAGGACTGAATTCAGGTACAATCTGGCGAAGGGCATTGGCCGAGTGCTTGAGGTCTTTCCGCCATGGAGTGAATGGAAGCAACCATTGTGGGAGAGACAGGTGACTGACGGAGAGAAGCGGGCTCGTAGTCTGGGTCCTGAAGAGCGGACACCAGACCACACCCAAGAAGGAATCCACCACTGGATCCACTTCCAGACCTCTCCTGGCAGTCTCCTCCCAGTTTGTCAGGCAGCGCTGCGAGTGGGAGATATGCCGCTGCTGGGCCTGAGACCTCCCCTTGCGCTAAGAGGAGGTTATCCTGTGTGAGGGAGAGTGGCGACTCTGGAATGGCCTCATGGGCCGTGAGGACCACTCTGTGGAAAGGGAGTTTCTCTGGCCTCAGGAATTTCCCATAAGCCAGAGCTCCAAGGAAGTCGGGCACAGAGCCTGGAAGGATGTCCTGTGCCTCAGTGCCCCTCACTTTGCTATGGGCCCTCCTCACCGAGTCAGCCACCAAGCCTGACTCTTTTAGGAAAGGGGAGGCTGGGGCTGTGAGAGGAAGGGCACCAAGGCGAGCTCTGTCACGGCAAGGCAGGGAGCCTTGGCCTCTTGGGAAGCAGGGTAGAGCCCTCATCATCCGATTTCGAGTCAGTGTATCCCCGGCCCGCCTACAGAGGAGGCGATGGACTGTGGAGTGCCCGAGTGTGGGCAAACTCCAAACGGACTGGGGTCAGAAGCCCCGGGGAGGCCCCCTTGGGGAGGAATCCGACCTGGGGGGGATCCAGAGGGGTGGTCAAGGCAGACGCCTGCGTGGGTGGGGCGCCGGGCATAATGCAGGGCCACCAAGTATACCCTGCGAACGAAGCAAGGGGAAATCCCATAGATGGGAAGTGCTGCCATGGCGCCATGTACGGTGCCATGGGAGGTGTCATGGGCTGAGCCGATGGAGTCCCCGGATCCCCAGTGCCCAAGGGGCCAGCCTGCTGGGGGTCGGTTGTCATTTGCCAAGACGACTAAGCGCTCTGTCCACAATGGGACAGAGATGTGCCAGCCCGCAGTGGGTTGCTTGGCATTTGCCAAGGCGACCAAGCACTCTGTCCGGATGGGGCAAAGAGGTTGGAGCGGGGGCACAAGCAGGCTGCAGGGGAGGAAAGGAGACAACCTGGGCCGATCTACGATCTGACGCCCGTAATAGGGGGGTTGTCTCCCTTGGCTCGCCTGGCGAACCAGGGGGTGAGCCATTTTCTGCCCAAGTGCTGTCCTTCCTGCCTCCCGAAGGAGACCCATACCCGTGTCGCCCTTCAGCCATAGGGGCTGAAGCAGTAGCAGCTGAACGGGGTTGAGCTGTACGGAGGGGGCGAGTACGGAATCGACAGAACCGCAGCTGAGTCGATTACCGTGAGGGGCAGTGTGAAGGCCGCAAAATAACAAAAAGTCAACAGAGCCGAAGCTGAGTTGAGGGCTCGTGGTCATGGCAACAGAACCGTAGTTGAGTTGTGGTGACCAAGCTGGGGTGGACCTACGGTCTGACGCCCGCGACAGGGGTGTTGTCACCCATGACCCATCTGGCTAAGCAGGGGGTGAGCCTTTTTCAGAGCTGCAGCTGCGTTGAGGGCACAAGCAGGCTGCAGGGAGGGAGACAACCTGGGCGGATCTATGATCTGATGCCCGTAATAGGGGGGTTGTCTCCCTTGGCCCGCCTGGCGAACCAGGGGGCGTCCTGCCTGGCGAACCAGGGGGTGAGCCATTTTCTGTCAAGGTGCTGGCCTTCCTGCCTCCGAAAGGAGACCCATACCCGTGTCGCCCTTCAGCCATAGGGGCTGAAACAGTAGCAGCTGAACCGGGGTTGAGCTGTACTGAGAGGGCGAGTACGGAATCGACAGAGCCGCAGCCGAGT
The DNA here is from genome assembly GCA_030674185.1 of Monoplex corrugatus. Classification (NCBI taxonomy): domain Eukaryota; kingdom Metazoa; phylum Mollusca; class Gastropoda; order Littorinimorpha; family Ranellidae; genus Monoplex; species Monoplex corrugatus. The sequence continues at coordinate 48,002,000 of CM060307.1, forward strand.
CGATTACCGTGAGGGGCAGTGTGAAGGCCGCAAAATGACAAGAAGTCAACAGAGCCGCAGCTGAGTTGAGGGCTCGTGGTCATGGCAACAGAACCGTAGTTGAGTTGTGATGACCAGCCGGGGCGGACCTACGGTCTGACGCCCGCGGGTAATGGTCCCCGTAGGTCGGGGGTTCCCCAGTGCCCAAAGGGCCAGCCTGCTGGGGGCCGCTTGTCATTTGCCAAGGCGGCCAAGTGCTCTGTCCGGAATGGGACAGAGGTGCCAGCCCGCCATGGGTCGCTTGGTATTTGCCAAGGCGCCCAAGTGCTCTGTCCGGAATGGGACAGAGAGGTTGGGGCGGGGTCAGCAGCAGGCTGCGGGGGAGGAAGGGAGGCAACCGGGGCGGATCGACGATCTGACGCCCGTAAAGGGGGTTGTCTCCCTTGGCCCACCTGGCGAACCAGGGGGTGTCCCGCCTGGCGAACCAGGGGGTGAGTCAGTTTCAGTCAAAGTGCTGGCCTTCCTGCCTCCCGAAGGAGACCCATACCCAAGTCGCCCTTCAGCCATAGGGGCTGAAACTGTATCAGCAGAGCCGGAGTTGAGCTGTATGAAGGGGGCGAGCACAGGATCGACAGAACCGCAGTTAAGTCGATAACTGTGATGGGCAGTGTGAAGGACCGCAAAATGACGAAAAGTCAACTGAGCCGGAGCTGAGTTGAGGGCTCGTGGTCACCGCAACAGAACCGTAGCTGAGTTGCGATGACTTGTCGAGTGAGTGAGAGAGAGAAGACGTAGAAGGGAGTGACAAAGATGAAGAGAGAGCGGGTTTTGGTGCGCCAGTCGAACCACCGGTCTGTGGGTTAGAGAATTCAGCGGACGAAATCTTCTTAACCCTCGCTTTGCCACCCAATCGCTTCACATAAGTTTCTCCCTTAAACGAAAACATAGACAAGACACAAAAACAGCAACGAGAATCGATCGATCGGGTAGCGAAATCGAAAAATACTTAGCTGCTCAGAGAGTACGAGGCGAGCTGGAAGATGGCTGCCGAGAAAAGAGGAAGAGCACATGCGCATGCGCAAGACATGGATACTCTCAGAGTTATGGTCTCTTCGGACTTTATTGTTTATGAGGCAGAAATGGCAAATCGCTGCCGCTTATTGCATCAGTGAGCCACGGTACAGTATGTGTAATTAAAATATATTTTCATTTTCATTACTCAAGCAGATGAAATGTAATTGCTTCCGGTTCTACAGTGAACAGTCAAAAATTTAGAATGATCTTGAAAAAAATCAGGGATGGGAAATGGTGGGGGGGGGGGGAGCAAATGTAGTGGGGTCCACAGGCATGCTCCACCGGAAACTTTTTCCAATTTACATGAAAAACAGTAAATGAAGCATTTTGGCTACTGAATAAAGAGTTCGGAAACAGCTCAAACACATTCTTGTCAAAGCTCATAAATAAAAATGCAATTCATCCTCAATTAACAATTATACAGAGTAAATTATTCACACATACACCATGCACAGATTTTGTACATGTGATACTGGAATTAAATTACTTCTGCCTATCTTACGATGTTACTTGGATTAGAATGAACTCAATGAATACTTGTATTGATACATATAGATACAGTGCTTTCTCTCAGGTCCCAGGAACATATATGAAGTAATTATAGTCTTTCTGCTTCTTTCTTCACACAAAAAAATTTCATCACAATTTTTCCCACTGAAGTAACTTTTGAAAAACCTGAATTCAGCCCTGACGAATACTTGCAGTGTATTTAATGAGCATGATTATGTAAATGTATTCATTTTATATGTAAGCATCACAAAATATTTCTATGGGTATACAAACAATAAATATATTAAGTACTTTATGTATAAAAACAATGTTTAGAAATTGGCAAACAAAATACAACCAACAATAACCTCACATGGTGGCAACCATGTGTTTACATCACAACAAAATGAAAAGGATAACAAAATGATGCTGAAATGCTGTATCTACGCAGTAGGTGACTCTTAGCAGGCTTGCATACATGTTGATCTGAGAAAATGGAAAATCCCCAGACTTTACCCACCAGGCAATGGTGTAAAAGTAGATTGAACCCACTTTCTTCTGACTTTTAAGTCTGACATTACCCCACTTCACTATTGCTCCTGTTGACTCAAGTGCCTGTTTCTCTTCAATTAAATATACATATTAAACATGATGTAAGGACACACCCTTGGCACTGACCATCCCGCTCAATTTATCACAAGAGGATTTAATAATAATAAACAAAACAAACAAACAAACAAAACTGAACACAAATGTATAACCCTTTGACTCCTTCACCCTGTCCACCAGCATCCTGTATTGCGAACCATGCTGGCAAAGCATAAACTTAACTCTTTGACTCTCTCACCCTATCCACCAGCTTCCTGCATGAAGTTGGTGGATAGGGTGAGGGAGTCAAAGAGTTAAGTTTTTGCAGTTGGTGGATAGGGTACGGGAGTGGAGGGGTTAAACAAAATACACTAAACCATACATGGGAATGGGTCTAAATTACCTAAAACTTCTTCCGTAAATCGGTTCCTTAGAGCTAAAAATGCAATTAGTATATATACCCAATTATCAATAGTATGCAAGGCTTTAAAGAATACACAACAAAGGTGAATAGACCATCATAGAAGAAAATGATAAGAAGAAATGACAGAAACCAAAGGAGCAAGACAGAAACAAAGACAGTGACAGAAAAAAAGGAAATTTCTAGCACAGAACTTTTAGAAGGCTAGAATATTATTTAGACTGAAAGAGCACCCAGCATCCCCAGACAGAAAACCCATCCACTGGGAAATAATGCGTATTAGAAAAGATGAAAAATGACATAAAATCGATTTTTTTCAAGAACACTGGCGGCAGCATTTATTATGTAAAAGATAGGCATGTTCTCTGAAATACGTGTTCATTATCATCTATTACTCCTTTTTTTTTTTTAAACTATTTAATATTTCTAAAAATGGTCACATTGTAACCTATTGAAACTTTTTTTCAGTGCCTCTGTATCTATAATCAACTGTCAGAGTATACCAGATTTCACGCCTTTATCATGAAAATGCATGATTTTGCTACACAGCTGCTCTGCTACAACTAGCAGCTCTGCAACTGAACTTATGTCAGTAAAGTTGCCAATTCTATGATATTGCTGACCTGGTCTCATCTGTTTAATTGTGTAGTCATTGATCAGGTGATGATTGTGCTCATTAAGACTGCAATGCAATGACACACAGTCACTCTGGAAAAGCAGCTCTTGCAATGTGTACACTCGTGTAATACCTGAAAATACAAACTCTGTAAGAAACATTCCAATGATTAAACACGTGGGAATACACACACACACACACACACACACCACACACACACAAGCATTCACTAACTCTGAAACCAAACATCTACAAAACTCTGAAACCAAACATCTACAAACTATGTAAGTTTCTCTCATATCAATTTCTCAATCTCAAACTGTTAGTAAAACCAGATGAGACAGATTATCAGTCTGACTAAGCGAGTATGAAAGAATCAATGCTAAGAAATCATAAGCTCTTTTTACTTTAACTTTCATTGTATGCACAACATGCTGCAGACTTTGCTTTGTATTTATCAGTTACACTCATTTGGTAAAACTGTTATGTCTCAAATGAAAAAACTCCACTCACCCAATGACTTTTCAATCCCATCTGCAAGGTATGGGTCATAAAATATGACGTTAAAGCCAAACACTTTTGCACGGATTGCCACAGCTGTTCCAACTCGACCTGTCAAAAGAAGGAATTTTCTGCTCATTTTTATTGTCACATATAAAGCAACCAATACAGTACCTGAATTAAAAGTAATTGCCAGTGTTCAAGCAAATAGAAACAGACACAAGAAAACATTCAGTTTGTGTACTTAAGTCACAAAACAAGACAGACACAAACCTTTGGCAACTGGACTTTGCCAAGTGTACACAAAAGATAACAAATAATTACAAAAAACTTACACCAAAAACAACAACAAAACTTCCTGATGACAACCACTGAACTCAGTCCCGGTGGCAGAATGCCTGTTAGATTGAGGTGCATGTGAGTGTTCAGTAAGATTATAATATTTGACTCACTGTCACTGTTGTTTACGCTATTATTTATGTCTCTCTTTTTTAGTTTGAGAGTGCTTCGTCTTACTGATGAGCTTCCAGCTTGGTAATGGGGTAACCCACCCCCACCACAATGGATCAAAAATGGTGGATGGCCTTCAGATATGGAAGTCAGCAGCAAAATAAATCAGGCTTGACTGGATGAACATGCAGTCACAGACCAAACTCCTCTACCTTCCAAACTTCTATCAGGATGGGGGAGGGTGGCATTTGGCAAGGCCATACCTCTGATGAAGCCATCAGGTGGAAATGGGCTGCCTACAACCCCAGTGCCCTGCATTCACGAGTTCTTCAGGCCATAAGCTAAGGGTGGGGTGACCCCTGCAGAAAACCCAGTCGAGAGCTACTAGGACTGCATGCACTTTCTAACAAACCATGGTGCCATGCAATATAATGCAAATATCTACTCAGTCATTCGCAAACGAGAATAGCACTTGCTCCTAAGGTCCCTTCAGGGTGGAGCAGCGACGGGTTCTGAGTCTCAACAGGATCCATCCACAGCTCAAACCGATTCCTTTACCAACTTGCCCCTATAATAAGGAGGCACAAGCAGCTGAACTCATTCGCTACGCACAACTATGCCCCTTGCCGTTCCCCTCAAAAGGAAATTTTCCTTCTAAAATTACATTTAGTCTGACATACTTACCGTGGCTCACTGATGCAATAAGCGGCAGCGATTTGCCATTCCTGCCTCATAAACAATAAAGTCCGAAGGGACCATAACTCTGACAGTCTCCATGTCTTGCACATGCGCATGTGCTCTTCCTCTTTTCGAGGAAACCAAGACCCTGACTGTGAACGGAAGGAACCAGGAAGGCGGGGAGGACGGGAGGGACTCAGCGTGAGCCACGGTAAGTATGTTAGATTAAACGTAATTTTAGAAGGAAAATTTCCTTTTAATTACACATACTGTGCCGTGGCTCACTGATGCAGAATAGCGCTACCCGGAAGGAGGGCTTACCTGGTTAACGCCTGGAGGAATGAGACAAGTCAGGGCGTGCAGCAGAGATGGGGTGTTGAGCCACCACAGTGGAAGCGATACCCCTAGATCCATCGTCGCGCAGACGGTAGACATCGCGCCGGTAGGATGGAATGAACGTGCCCGGAGAACGCCAATGCGTGGCGTCCAGGACACTCAGGGGGCTGGCACTGAGTGAACGCCAGTGACAAGGCCCATGCTGTAATCTCATGGGGCCTCAGGGAGAAAACAGCCGAATCTGAATCCGGCCTGGCATACGCATCCTTGATGACTGTTCACAGCCATCGAGAGGTGGATGCGTGGCTAATGGCCTTCTTATAACTTTTGTTGTAAGAGAGAAACAGGTGGTGCTGCTTCTGGCGAGAAGATTTCGTCATCCGGAGCAAGGATAGACGTCAGGGGATGAATGGAGATAGAGTAGGAGAACCTGGCGACTGGTTCTTGGCCAAGAAGTCTGGGAGTAGGTAGAGAGACATTGAGCCCTCCGGTTCAAAAGCAACATCCACGGGGAGTCCGCCAAGAGCGTGCACTTCGCTACAGTGCCTCCCCGACGCTAGAGTGAGTAGAAAGCCGTCCGAAATGAGAGGAAGTTGGGAGAACACTCCCTGATGGGCTCGTTAAGGCGAAAGTCCCAGGGAGGAGAGGATGAGAAGGAGATCCCCGGCCAGGTGCCGTGGGGGGTCAGGCTTCCCAAAGGGAAGCCCTACGGACAATATCCAGCAGAACAGGGTTATCAACGAATGAAGGACTACCCGACTGGCTGATGGTATTGCAGATGGCTGCCCTGCGTCCCTTCACTGAGGAGGACAAAAGATTTTTCCTCGACGAAGAAGGCCGTGGTAGTTGGCCCACTGCGAGCGCGGGGGTGACTGGAAAGTTGAGGAGCACCCAGAAGGCCAACCGTGTCAGTGGGCACTATACGTTCCCTGAGTGTCTGGTCTGTGTGCTTGCACCACAGGGCCGATCACTGCCGGGGACAAGCCTAATGGAGACATTGAGGCCTGCACAGCAGTCAAGCAGGAAGGTTTAGAGCATCCGGGTTGCTGTGCAGAATGCGTGACCTTGGTTGAAGCAAGGACAGGCCTGTGACAGTGTGTTTTATTGGAGGCACATGGGACAGGTGCAGCAGTTCCGGAAACCATGTTTGGGCAGGCCATCGAGGCAGAGTCTGCCCGCACCTTCCGCAAAACTTTCCCAGTTAGGGGAACGGAGGGAAGGCGTAGCCCGACAGAACTGACCGTGGGATGGACGGAGCATTCACGGGCCAAGCCAAAGGATCTGGGACTGGAAAGACATACAGATGAAGGCGGCGGTGGAATCTGGTGGCAAACAGATCCACTTGTGATTTGGACCACGCTGCCCACACTGGCTCCAGAACTGCACAGACCAGTGCCTGTTCTGAGGGAAGAATCCTGTGGGAGCTACGGACGGAGGCCACAAGTATGTTCATCTTTCCCGGGACATGCATCGCTGAGATCCGAAAGGATTGTTCTACACACCAGAGTGGAAGCTGTTCCGCTCTCCGAGACAAGGAGTGGGAGCGGGCGCCCCTTTGCTTGTTGATGTAACAAGCCATAGTAGTGTTGTCCGTGTCGATGCGAACATGTTTTCCCTTAAGAAAGGGGAGAAAGTCTCTGGGGGCTTGAAAAACTGCCTCCAGTTCCAGCATGTTGATGTGACAGGAAAGGTCTTGTGACCATTGACCTGCTGCTGTTAGCAGGCCCACGTAGGCCCCCCACTCGGATTAGGATGCATCCGTGAACAAGTCCGCTGAGGAGGGGTGTGTGTGATATGGACTCCCTGGGCTAACCGGGACCGGGAGTGCCATTTGCTCACTGATGATTGGTCCCAAGCAACCCTGGGGAAAAGCCCTGAACTGGAAGAATCGGTTCCTCGAAACGAATTGGAGGTACGTCCTGTCCCTTGGGTGAATAAACTTTACAAAGAGATGGGAATACACATCTCTGAGATCAATGGAAATCCCCCAGTCGTCCGGGAGCAAGGCATCACAGATGGACCTAGGGGTTTCCATCTTAAAGTGTCTATGTGTCAGGACAGACTGCCCACAGGATCGCCTGTGGGGGGGTGCTTGCCCTAGCCCCTTTGGGGTTGAAGGAGGCGCAAAACGTCTCCTGTGGAGGCCCCTGGAAGGTGGGGGAGCCGCCGGAGCAGGGCGCTTTGCCGCGGGGCAAGCGGGACCAGAGTGAAGGGCGAGGTCCCTCCTGATTTCGTCCTGACTCTTGATAGTGGCCTGCACGTGGGTCCCGAAGAGGGAACCAGACCTAAGTGGCACAGCTCTCGAGGAAGCTCTGGCAGATGAAGAGCGGGTGACCGAAGATGGTAAGAGTACTGCATTTGGCCTTGACAGGACTGAATTCAGGTACAATCTGGCAAAGGGCATTGGCCGAGTGCTTGAGGTCTTTCCACCATGGAGTGAATGAAAGCAACCATTGCAGGAGAGACAGGTGACTGACGGAGAGAAGCGGGCTCGTAGTCTGGGTCCTGAAGAGCGGACACCAGACCACACCCAAGAAGGAATCCACCACTGGATCCACTTCCAGACCTCTCCTGGCAGTCTCCTCCCAGTTTGCCAGGCAGCGCTGCGAGAGGGAGATATGCCGCTGCTGGGCCTGAGACCTCTCTTGCGCTAAGAGGAGGTTATCCTGTGTGAGGGAGAGTGGCGACTCTGGAATGGCCTCATGGGCCGTGAGGACCACTCTGTGGAAAGGGAGTTTCTCTGGCCTCAGGAATTTCCCGTAAGCCAGAGCTCCAAGGAAGTCGGGCACAGAGCCTGGAAGGATGTCCTGTGCCTCAGTGCCCCTCACCTTGCTATGGGCCCTCCTCACCGAGTCAGCCACCAAGCCCGACTCTTTTAGGAAAGGGGAGGCTGGGGCTGTGGAGTCAGTGTACCCCCGGCCCCCCTACAGACGAGGCGATGGACTGTGGAATGCCCGAGTGTGGGCAAACTCCAAACGGACTGGGGTCAGAAGCCCCGGGGAGGCCCCCTTGGGGAGGAATCCGACCTGGGGGGGATCCAGAGGGGTGGTCAAGGCAGACGCCTGTGTGGGTGGGCATAAAGCGGGGCCACCAAGTATACCCTGCGAACGAGGCAAGGGGAAATCCCATAGATGGGAAGTGCTGCCATGGCGCCATGTACGGTGCCATGGGAGGCGTCATGCCTCCCGAAGGAGACCCATACCCGTGTCGCCCTTCAGCCATAGGGGCTGAAACAGTAGCAGCTCAACCGGGGTTGACATTTGTATAGGTCATGAGAAAAATTCTCATACAAACAAATGAAAACAGAGAGCTTTGAAATTTAGCAGATCATGTATTAAAAGATTGGTGTACAACATGCTGAAATTTCAACTGTCTAACCCTCAAGGTTACAGAGTAATGATGCAAGTAAAATTACAGAAAATTTCAAGTGAAAAATGTCAGACAAAATACACATCCAGGTCAATATACCAATTCCTACAGTCACATTTTGAATGAAATTTCATAAAATCCAACTTGCACACACTTCAAGTACACTGAAGAACTAAATTATGTCCAAAATAAGTCCAAACGTTGTGATGTTGACTATGACAAAACTTTCTAGCCCAAGACACATCGTATGACTATGACAAAACTTTCTAGCCCAAGACACATCGTATGACTATGACAAAACTTTCTAGCCCAAGACACATTGTATGACTATGACAAAACTTTCTAGCCCAAGACACATCATATGACTATGACAAAACTTTCTAGCCCAAGACACATCGTATGACTATGACAAAACTTTCTAGCCCAAGACACATTGTATGACTATGACAAAACTTTCTAGCCCAAGACACATCATATGACTATGACAAAACTTTCTAGCCCAAGACACATCGTATGACTATGACAAAACTTTCTAGCCCAAGACACATCATATGACTATGACAAAACTTTCTAGCCCAAGACACATCGTACGACTATGACAAAACTTTCTAGCCCAAGACACATTGTACGACTATGACAAAACTTTCTAGCCCAAGACACATCATATGACTATGACAAAACTTTCTAGCCCAAGACACATCGTATGACTATGACAAAACTTTCTAGCCTAAGATACATTGTATGACTGACAAAACTTTCCAGCCCAAGACACATCACATGGCCATGACAAAGTTTTCTATCTCAAGACATCGCATGATTGCCAGCAACTTCCTCTTATAGGCTCGTTTGCAGCCCAGGTTACCAGTGGCGCATCCCCTCCCCTCCACCCACCCAAACAAACTCTAGCACAGTAGCGTTAAGTCTGCTATTAGTGGAAACAACCATAAACAAAGACAAGACTGTATAAGAAAATACATCATCATAGACATGGAATGTCAGAACACTGAAAGCAGTAGAAAAACTAGAAGAGGTAGGTATCTGTGTTGCAACAATCACAAGGACTGTTTCAAAGTTCACCACACTCATGTGATATACATGTATGTGTGGCAGTGACACAATCTTTAGTGACATTTCACACAATCATGTGCGTGCTACAACTTGTATAATATAGTCATGTGTAGGATCAGTAGTGATTGGGTGTTGTGACTGTTCTGAAATCTACTAGCCAGAAAAGAACAATGATACTTCATTATAGTGTACAGTATGACCCATGAACACAACAGAGAACTTTCATGTGCGGGAGATGAAGACGCTGACAATCCTTGAGGTGTAAGCAGTCTTTCTGAATTGGATTCAGCAGTGACCACTATGCTGTAAGTTTGAAACATGGAATGAAAGAACTGACGTTGCCAAGAAACACAGGAATGAACGGAAATGTTTTGTCACAGATATGCAAGACTGAAAGGGTTAAAAAGGCATTCAAAATGGTTTGGCATGCATCTTTATGGGAAACCATGAGAAAATATACCATCAACACCAAACTGATCAGAGAAAGATCACCTCTACAACAAGGTCGAAAGTGCAGTTTTCATCAATGGTGGTGCTGGTGAGTGGTTCCAAGCAAGACGTCTTGAGTTAAGAAGGGTTGTTTACTTTCACACACTATTTTTGGCATATTCCTGAATGCTGGAAGATATGCCACAGAACCAAACAAACTATCAACACTTTTGAAGACCTTCTGACAACAGTAAAAAGATGCAATGAAGTGGTACAGATATGTCACAAGATTCACAAGAGCCCTAGGCCTTGCAAAAACCACCCTGCAAGGCATAGTCCCAGAGGAAGAAGAACAGGAAGGTAGAAGATATAGGGGAAAACAAAAATCCAAAAGTGAAATGGCTTCAACTTAAGCAGCTTCCAGAGAGTGGCAGAGGACTGGGAGACATAGAGGATACTCATCACAACGTCATCAATAGTTCCTACATGACCCGCATGGTTTCAGGACATGGAATGTAACATAATTACCATTCTTATTGTGTAGTGTATAAAGCAATCTTTTTGTGATAAAGGTTATGTCACTACATCAACGCTCCAGAAACTAGTGTCATTTTTCATCAATGTTTGAAGAACAGTGCCTGGTTTACAAAGACTCAGTATAAGAAAGTACAAAACAAATTTAAGTACAAACCATATCAAATGACAAACAGAAAATGAATTACAATCATCTTTTAAACACAGGCAAACACAATGTGGAAAACTTCATTCAATGTATTGTCTTCAAAGCATGTTCAAGAATGTGAACAGCAAAATGATTTAATCATCAGTTTTCCTTGTCATAACAACAATATGAAAAAAAAAAAAGGCTCATCACACATTATATAGTAACCCTTAGCATCCCATCCAAAATTTATTTGCTAAGGAATTTTCACACACACACACACACAAAAACAGGTGTTGCAAAATTCTTAACATATATATATATACATTATATACATATATATAATATAATATATATATATATATATATATATATATATATATATATATATATATATATATATATATATATATATGTATATATACACACACAAATGTAAAAATAATCATGCGTTCATTTCCCAAAAAGAAAATATATATTTTCATAGTTAGTATGTTAGTAATGACATCAAACTCAATTCAGCTTTCTGGGTCAGAGTACAAACTGGAGGCTGACATTCCTCATCTTCCTCTTCCAAAGAATCATCACACAGGAGTTTACTGTTATCTTCATCAAGCATTCCTTCAAATTCTCACTAACAGCAGCTAACTTTACAAGCTGAGGGCATTTTATGCTGTTCACACTTAAGTGAGGCATCGCCATTTTGCTTGCTTCAAATTTCTGTACAGCCATCAAAAATTCTTCAGATGTGTACTTCCAGGTGATGTAGTGGATTTTCCACTTATTACTAGATTCAAAGGAACCTTGATGAGTCTAAAGCTACCAAATTATGATTCCTGAACAAAGAAAGAACTTTCAAAAGACTGAGATACGTGACAGATGTTCCTGAACAGCAATTCTAACAGTGATATGGGGATGTAATAACCTGCCATTCTGGAATGACTAGCATGGCACTCTAAACATTAATCAAAATACATCTCCACAGCAACACTTACCTAGTCCCACTATGCCCAAAGTGTCCCCTCTAATGCGAGCGGAACCCTGTGCTGCCTCTCTGAGTTGCTCCGGCCCATTGATTTTCTTGCCTTCCCGCACCATGTTGGCTAACCAGTAGGTGCGGCGATACAGGTTGAGGATGAGGCACAATGTGGAGTCGGCCACCTCCTCTACCCCATAGCCTGGCACATTACACACTGCTATACCTGCAACAACATTTCAACTTAACCCGCTTCTGACATCATGAACTTAAGACAAGCACCAACTACTGTCAAGCTTTACATTTGTAAACTCGATATCAGATAAACATCAACAGCAAGTCTTCTTTACTAAGTAAATACTGATGCTTTCTAAAGCTCAAGATTACTGAAGAGGATGGCAACATGATTTGCTTACTTTTCAATGGTCATGTAAATTTCTTTAAATATTAAAAAAGAAAAAGAAGAAAAGTAAATAATACAAATAAACATAAAAGTTGAAAGTCTACTCAACATTATATTATAAAGGTTCAACCCGATATCACAACTTGTTGCATTTTTCCACTTTCAAGCAAATAATATTGGAATACATGTCTACATCCTGTCTGCTACTTATCATATGTGCTCACTCTCCTGAACATAAAGCTCACCTCCCCTTCCATCCATTAACAGATTACTGAGGGAAGTTGAAACCACTAAATGAACTACAATAAACTAACACACTAAAATGGCAAAGAAATCAGAACTTACCCATTTCTCCAGCTGCCTTGACATCTACATTATCAAAACCACTGCCGATACGGATGATAACTCGCAAACTTTTGAACTTGTCTAAGTCTTCTTTGGTGAGTGTGATGGTGTGCCACATCAAGGCACCCACAGCTTCATTTAATACCTGCCCAACAAAATAACACTTCAATTAAACAGATGCAATGCTGGAATCTGCTGAAAGGAGTTAGCATCAAAGTCACAGACAGTAAAGCCATTTGCAGCACTGGAAAACATGACTCAATTTGCAGCTAGCCAATCATAGCTATGGCTAAAAGTGGGTGGATAAGATACATATTGCGTCAACATTGATCTTTCCATATTTCTAGAGAACTTTTGTACTTTAGCAGTTTTCTCATGGTGGGTCACATTTTCACAATCATTCTGTACAGTGCAGTACAGCAAGGCATCAATTCAGAACAGGGGAGAAAAACTGACCTGTATAAAACTTTAAAAGCACAGGCAAAACAAAAGAGACCCAAAAACCAGCAAGTGGCTGGATACCAGTCCACAGGACTGCTTAGGAGCAGTCAAGAAGACTGGCTCGACAGCATTTTATGTTCTTTGATGGGAAGGTTCTGCTTCCCAAGCAGGCAATGTGCTTTGTTCTGTGTAGAATTCGTCATACCTGTCTGGGATAGCAAGAGAGGCAGGTAATCCACATGTATACAGAGTGAGCTATCCAAATTTCAGTTAGCAAAACTCTACTACAAATAGAGACATCATCTGAACAACTAACACTCAGTAACAAATGTGACATAAGACAATACATAAATACTATTGTAAGGTGTTGAAAGGGTTTGTTTTTATCAGACAGGTGTGGACAGATGCATGGCAACACAGAAACATATGCAGAGCAAACGAGAAAGATAACGGCGAAATGCTAGATTGAGAGCACTATCCTTACAAAATAGGTGGTCCAGACAACAGGCAGGCGCCTTAGTTAATGCAATGTGATGTTTCATCCAACTTCTCCACAATGACGGCATAATACAAAGTCCAGCTCAGCTGCAAACAACAAACTGCGGCACACCACTCTACATGGTGACCTAATGTCTAGACCAATGGCGCACAACAGATCGTGGCACAAAGAACTATATTATGACAGGGAAGTACAAAGTACTAAATGTACTGAATATTCAAAAACTGTAAGAAGGCACATTATGTCCCTCTCATATCCATATGAAGTGTATCTTATGTCCCTCTAATATCCATATGTAGTGTATCCTATCTACCTCCTTCTTCTGTCTTGAAGCGAGGGCCAGCCCAAGAGGTGACACCTACGAGATTCGCTCTCCAAGACAGAGGGTCTAACACAGATTCATATGATAAAAGCTGAATCCAAGAGTCTGTGATTATATAAGGTCTGAAGCAAAGAGCCCCTCTTCTTCTCTGTCCTACCATTATAATTTATATTCTCTCTCTCCTGCATGCACAAAGACAATGCTCTGAACTAAACAGCCAATATGGCAAGATCACATTACTATTGTGTATCGCCTAAACATGTACACTGAAAACAGGTGGACTGAAATCACTGATGGGAGAGAGAGAGAGAGAGAGAGAGAGAGGAGGGGGGGGGTAGATTTACGTAATTACACATGCACTGGTCAGAGGCAATAGGCGCAGATTGTCCTGGGTCACTTGCTGCAGGCAATCCGATTTAAGCATGTGTACACTGTACACAAGTTGTTTATTTGGCTACATTAATAATAAAACGTAAATTTGTTTCATTGCATTTGTGGTTTTGTATTTGGTAAAAGAACACAGATATCAATCTAAAATGAGGAGAAATACAAGGAAATAACTTACATAACCGGAAGGGACAAAGAGAGAGCAGAGCCTTTACTTATGTATACTTTTCAAAACATGTTTATTCTCCAAACTTTTTGCCCATATGACATGACATGTCATGTGCCTTGGTAAGAAAGGTTTTAGCTCATGAAAAAGAAACAGTATAAAAACGCATGGTCAGTTAACAGCCTTGCTGCTTAAATTCGCAATACATTTCCCTGACTGTGGACTGGAGCTCCTGTGTTACAATGGAAGCACAAATTACCTGCACAATCAAAAATATGTCTACCAATTTGTCTTGAAGAACCATCCTCCAAACTATACACTGTTTAACAATGAGAAGCCACTACTGACAACAGACATGTTGCAACAGAGAGTTATGCTCATAATAGAGTCGTACTGCAGTTGAATGATAAAACTAACCAAGCAGAGCTGGTATTATATTCTCATTTTGTCAACAATCTGGACCTCGATAATGTTAATCATATGGCAATCATCAAGTCAATGGAAGATGATCTTGGTTTTCCGGACATTCCTGACAACAATGAAGAACAGACAATTCAGCCGTATGACACTGTCTTATGAATCACCAACATGGAATATGTGCTTGTGTGTGTGAATATTCTTCATTACATCAGTATGGGTGTTGTGTGCAGTAGATATAAAAAGTCAGGGATGGACTGAAAGTTTGTTACTGTCAGAGCTCTAAACAGATATGTTATCGGTGAATGAACATCTGTACCCAACAATCACCAATCAGCAAGTCTGCCAGGAACTTGTCATTTAAGGATTAACCCTGTTCATGTGTATATCTTAAAGATGCAAAGAATCTAGTGAACAGATTGTGAAGATATCTTAAACATTTGCTCTAGTAGATAACAAAACAGCATCTACTCTCACAGCTGACAAAGCAAATAAACAACAAAGGAACAAGGCAAAAATACTGCATTCTACAAACAGAAAACACACACAAAATCCACTTACTTTTTCATGTATCTCTTGTGTAGATTGTGCATCACAAAAAGCAACTGTTGCAACATCCTTGAGGATGGGCATTTCTACAGAGCAATCCCGCCCATCTAGCAAAGCCACCAGAGGGCGTGGGTGCATAGGTCCATTGGGAATAGGTCCTCGGATAGACACTGAAACAAAACACAACAGAAAACAATGGTTAGAAAAGGTTCGTAGACTGACACTGAAAGTGAAACAAAAGACAACAGAAAACAGGTGCTTAGAACAAGATCTTTAGACAGACACTTGAAGACTAAAAACCACAGAAAAGATAATCAGAACTCGGCTTTCAATCTGGCACACAGTTATCACAAAACGCACAAGTGTCTATTGACCTAAGGCCTTTTATGAAAGTCTTATATGATGCGAGTTTCTTTTTTTGGGGTGGGTGGGTGGGTGGGGGGAATCATGTGCATGCTAAACAGTGGACACTGCTGACAGCAAATGGTAATAAACATTAAAAAAAATGTCACTGATATCTTAAAAAAGAAAAAAATCCTCTTCTGCCAACAAATGTAAAGGATATATAATAACAGACTGATTTTGTCAGCAATGAACATTTCTTTCATTCATTTTTTTAAAACCTTATTTATTCATCTTTTTCTTCACAACAGATGGACATCTAACACACAATGTGGCTACGAAACATGACCCCCCAAAAACTGTATACATATTGAAAGACAATGTTGACATATGAACTCCACATAGCATACACAATACACATATTTTACACACTGGAAGTTTAAAAATGAACATCAACTATGATCAAGATCTAACCACATGTCCACAATTGTTTTATGAATTTTTTTTCCACAAATATCTTTCTGCTGAATAATAATCAAGCATCAACGAACAGTGTGATAACAGAAATGATATCAATTTATACATACAAGACAAGTACTGTTCACATGGAAACAATCCATAACTTACAAAACATATAATTATGACAATAGTCTATTCTGTGATGGTTTTATTGCGTATGTCAAGTTTCAAGACCACGTCATGAAGAAAATCTGTTTTCTCAGGGAGAACACTGGTATGTACTGTATAGTTGTTCCAATCAGCATTAAAAATGGACTTGTAAGTGAAAGTTCATTTTGGCACTATATTGTTCAATTTTGAATCTCTGATTCTGCACTCTTTGGAAAACATATATTCGGAACACATCTGTCTACTCTGCATACACACACACACATATGTGACCTCCCAGCACGAAATCAGTCTTAACTCTTCGGAGACGTAACAGCGGATATTCCGCTGCAGCTGACCATACCATTTGAGACATGACAGCGGACATTCCGCTGCAGCTGGCCAAACCATTAGAGACGTGATAGCGATATTCCGCTGCGGTTTTTAACCCTACCAGACCGAAGAAGTTTTTGATTGACAGTAATCCAACACATAAAGTCAGTAAAACACCCATTCTTGACCAGGTAATCCAGAAATCCAGGTAATCACAAGTCCTTGGTATGACCAGAAGATATAAAAGAACAAACACAGCTTTGTTTTCACACAGGTGAAGCAGCAAAGTGATTATGACGATCCTTTGAAGAAGAAGAAGAAGAAGGCCTAAATGTCGCCATTTTGGTGCAAGGACGGTCACTCCGGTTGGTTTGGATAAAGGCAAAAACTAACTAATCGGGATAAAATTGATGCAAGGGAAGTAACAAACACTTCAGAAGATACCAAAGAGTGTTCCTATATGTGTAGTTAGTTCCCCTAGACCAGCGACCGGCTTGCATCTATTTTTAACCCTACCAGACCTGAGCCCCTGAGCGTAATTGTGCCCCCTGCCTGGCCTCCTGAGCAAAATTTTGAAAAAAATGTATATACGTTAGAAAACTGTTCATATCATGCACACCAATGGTTAGAATTATATGAAACATGGAGAGATTGTAGAAAATAGGCCTACCTTTCATCTAACGCCAGTCCAACCCTCAATCACACAAGCATCTCCCCTATCACTTGGTTGGGGGTACGGGCACGCCCCCTTCTTCCAACACTCTGTCTCGACCTACTTCTTTCATTGTCAGAATCATCACTTTCACTCAATGCTTCATCAACGTAATCATCGTCACTTGAATCGGAAACGTATTCCTGATCAAATTCTCCAATCTGCAAAATGTTCACCACTTGTTGAACTGTGAAGCGAGTTGGCCTCGCCCGTTTACCTGTTGAAGAGCTTGGTTCATCATAGCTCGCTTCATGGTCAATTTTGCACCCAAATCACCTCAAAATACCATCAACACAAAGGCAGACATTTGCAACAGGCTGAACACACGCTCATGCGACGCTTAGCAACGGTTCGGTGGCTATTTTTAGCTCTTGATAAAGTGACGATCATGTGAGTGTGCTATTCCCGCTATAGCGGGAACTCGGTATATAGTCATTTTCGTCATTCCCGCAATAGCGGGAACTCGGTCTGGTAGGGTTAAACGTAATTTTAGAAGGAAAATTTCCTTTTAATTACACATACTGTACAGTGGCTCACTGATGCAGAATAGCGCTACCCAGAAGGAGGGCTTACCGGGTTAACGCCTGGAGGAATGAGACAAGTCAGAGCGTGCAGCAGAGATGGGGTGTTGAGCCACCACAGTGGAAGCGATACCCCTAGATCCATCGTCGTGCAGACGGTAGACATCGCGCCGGTAGGATGGAATGAACGTGCCCGGAGAACGCCAATGCGTGGTGTCCAGGACACTCAGGGGGCTGGCCCTGAGTGAACGCCAGTGACAAGGGCCATGCTCCAATCTCATGGGGCCTCAGGGAGAAAACAGCCGAATCTGAGCCCGGCCTGGCATACGAATCCTTGATGACTGTTCACAGCCATCGAGAGGGGGATGCGTGGCTAATGGCCTTCTTATAACTTTCGTTGTAAGAGAGAAACAGGTGGTGCTGCTTCTGGCGAGAAGATTTCGTCATCCGGAGCAAGGATAGATGTTGGGGGATGAATGGAGATAAGAGTAGGAGAACCTGGCGACTGGTTCTTGGCCGAGAAGTCCGGGAGTAGGCGGAGAGACATTGAGCCCTCCGGTTCAAAAGCAACATCCACGGGGAGTCCGCCAAGAGCGTGCACTTCGCTACAGTGCCTCCCCAACGCTAGAGTGAGTAGAAAGGCCGTCCAAAATGAGAGGAGTTGGGAGAACACTCCCTGATGGGCTCGTTAAGGCAAAAGTCCCAGGGAGGAGAGGATGAGAAGGAGATCCCCGGCTGGGTGCTGAGCGGGGTCAGGCTTCCCGAAGGGAAGCCCTACGGACAATATCCAGCAGGACAGGGTTGTCCGCGAATGAAGGACTACCCGACTGGCTGATGGTATTGCAGATGGCTTGCCCTGCGTCCCTTCACTGAGGAGGACAAAAGGTTTTTCCTCGACGAAGAAGGCCGTGGTAGTTGGCCCACTGCGAGCGCGGGGGTGACTGGAAAGTTGAGGAGCACCCAGAAGGCCAACTGTGTCAGTGGGCACTATATGTTCCCTGAGTGTCCGGTCTGTGTGCATGCACCACAGGGCCGATCACTGCCAGGGACAAGCCTAATGGAGACATTTAGGCCTGCACAGCAGTCAAGCAGGAAGGTTTAGAGCCTCCGGGTTGCTGTGCAGAATGCGTGACCTTGGTTGAAGCAAGGACCGGCCTGTGACAGTGTGTTTTATTGGAGGCACATGGAACAGGTGCAGCAGTTCCGGAAACCATGTTTGGGCAGGCCATCGAGGCGTCACGAGAACCATCGTGGCAGAGTCTGGCCGGACCTTCCGCAGAACTTTCCCAGTTAGGGGAACGGAGGGAAGGCGTAGCCCGACAGAACTGACCGTGGGATGGACGGAGCATCCACGGGCCAAGCCAAAGGATCTGGGACTGGAAAGACCTACAGATGAAGGCGGCGGTGGAATCTGGTGGCAAACAGGTCCACTTGTGAATTGGACCACGCTGCCCACACTGGCTGCAGAACTGCACAGACCAGTGCCTGTTCTGAGGGAAGAATCCTGTGGGAGCTGCGGACGGAGGCCGCAAGTATGTTCATCTTTCCCGGGACACGCATCGCTGAGATCCG
Source organism: Monoplex corrugatus (assembly GCA_030674185.1). Taxonomy (NCBI): domain Eukaryota; kingdom Metazoa; phylum Mollusca; class Gastropoda; order Littorinimorpha; family Ranellidae; genus Monoplex; species Monoplex corrugatus. Next base: position 48,021,250 of record CM060307.1, read on the forward strand.
AAAGGATTGTTCTACACACCAGAGTGGAAGCTGTTCCGCTCTCCAAGACAAGGAGTGGGAGCGAGCGCCCCTTTGCTTGTTGATGTAACAAGCCATAGTAGTGTTGTCCGTGTCGATGCGAACATGTTTTCCCTTAAGAAAGGGGAGAAAGTCTCTGGGGGCTTGAAAAAACTGCCTCCAGTTCCAGAATGTTGATGTGACAGGAAAGGAGGTCTTGTGACCATTGACCTGCTGCTGTTAGCAGGCCCACGTAGGCCCTCCACCCGGATTAGGACGCATCCGTGAACAAGTCCGCTGAGGAGGGGGGTGTGTGATATGGACTCCCTGGCTAATCGGGACTGGGAGTGCCATTTGCTCACTGATGATTGGTCCCAAGCAACCCTGGGGAAAAGCCCTGAACTGGAAGAATCGGTTCCTCGAAACGAATTGGAGGTACGTCCTGTCCTAGGGGTTTCCATCTGAAAGTGTCTATGTGTCGGGACAGACTGCCCACAGGATCACCTGTGGGGGGGGGGGGGTGCTTGCCCTAGCCCCTTTGGGGCTGAAGGAGGCGCAAAATGTCTCCTGTGGAGGACCCTGGAAGGTGGGGGAGCCGCCGGAGCAGGGCGCTTTGCCGCGGGGCAAGCGGGACCAGAGTGAAGGGCGAGGTCCCTCCTGATTTCGTCCTGACTCTTGATAGTGGCCTGCACGTGGGTCCCGAAGAGGGAACCAGACCTAAGTGGCACAGCTCTCGAGGAAGCTCTGGCAGATGAAGAGCGGGTGACCAAAGATGGTAAGAGTACTGCATTTGGCCTTGACAGGACTGAATTGAGGTACAATCTGGCAAAGGGCATTGGTTGAGTGCTTGAGGTCTTTCCACCATGGAGTGAATGGAAGCAACCATTGTGGGAGAGACAGGTGACTGACGGAGAGAAGCGGGCTCGTAGTCTGGGTCCTGAAGAGCGGACACCAGACCACACCCAAGAAGGAATCCACCACTGGATCCACTTCCAGACCTCTCCTGGCAGTCTCCTCCCAGTTTGTCAGGCAGCGCTGCGAGTGGGAGATATGCCGCTGCTGGGCCTGAGACCTCTCTTGCGCTAAGAGGAGGTTATCCTGTGTGAGGGAGAGTGGCGACTCTGGAATGGCCTCATGGACCGTGAGGACCACTCTGTGGAAAGGGAGTTTCTCTGGCCTCAGGAATTTCCCGTAAGCCAGAGCTCCAAGGAAGTCGGGCACAGAGCCTGGAAGGATGTCCTGTGCCTCAGTGCCCTTCACCTTGCTATGGGCCCTCCTCACCGAGTCAGCCACCAAGCCCGACTCTTTTAGGAAAGGGGAGGCTGGGGCTGTGGAGTCAGTGTACCCCCGGCTCACCTACAGAGGAGGCGATGGACTGTGGAGTGCCCAAGTGTGGGCAAACTCCAAACGGACTGGAGTCAGAAGCCCCGGGGAGGCCCCCTTGGGGAGGAATCCGACCTGGGGGGGGGGGGGGATCCAGAGTGGTGGTCAGGGCAGACGCCTGCCGGGCATAAAGCAGGGCCACCAAGTAGAGGTACTTTTGAAAGAAATTATATTCTGCTACAATCAGTGGTACTTTTGGAAAGAAATTATATTCTGCTACAATCAGTGCATTAAAATACCACTTTAAATTGATTAATGATATTTTTTCAAGAAAAAAGTTTCTGTGGGGGATAGACTATAGTCCACAGAAATCAATTCTGAGAAAAAGTCAAAACACCCCAGATAGCCCCTCAGTCACCTTTTCAGCTCCTAGTGCTGTTCGACTGACAGTGAGTTATGAAGTCCTGAGTGGGAGGTCACATATAATGTATATATATATAATTTTGCAAGCGTTATTATGAGATTAAATATTCTATCTGTTTCTACATAGGTTTCATGTGACTTTGATGTTGAAGGCATTTTCGCATTTTGCGTCAATTAGTTTTTCTGTCAAGTTCCATTCTACTCTTTTAGTAATGACTTAAAAATCCCCAGGTAAAAATGGACAAATTGCACCAAACGAGAGTCATGTTAAGAAAGTTTGGAATTCCTACATTTAATGACAGAGTATGCTCTCTAATTCAACAAATAATGTGTAATAATAACACAACAATGTAATAAATGTCAGCACTATATCTCATGCTAAACTGAGACAAAGATACTGACTTGGTTCGATTCTGTTCCGTCTCACAGGTGTCTGCTGCATAAGAAGATCCTGTGGACCCCTCTTGTCCATGGGGTGTTGACTAGAAAAAAGTCAAAGATACAGTCTTGGCTTGCACTGATCCCGCCCTGCTAGAACCTGACAAAACATAAAATCATCACATTCAAACATGTATTCTATGTTAAAACAAAGTATTACACAATCAAAATTAATGCATGGCATGGCAAGGACAAGTCATGCATTTCATTCCTTGCTTTTAATATATAATATGAGCTCATTGGGAAGACTGAGAACGTGTTCAAGCCTCCTAATACCACTGACACCTTTATTTCTCAGTCTTAGATGATATGTTAAATATCACAGGTCAGTAAATGAAATGAAACATACAGCACAGCCCTGTCCCGCGGTCTCTCTCAATCCCAAACAGGACTCCACAGCATCATGCATAATTATCATCCCCATTCTTATGTATCATAAATATCATCTTAAGTATTGTGAAAAATCATTCCATAGTAACTGACAAAGTGGCATGAAAAATGAAAACAGGACTGCTATCAAAACAATGGAAAATACTGATGCCAAGCACTACCAAAATCCAAAACATTTCAATAAATAACCAAACATTATTCTGATAAGACAGATTTACCCTTTTTAATGCTGGCAGTAGGCACACAGCGTTCAACTCTGAAGCACAATACTGCAGGAAAAAAAAAGAAGAAAAAAACAACAACTGTGCAGCAGAGGAGAAAACTGGCCACAACCCACCTACTTAAACTCACAAAGATCCATAAGAACAAAGAATACCCTGTGTCGCGATAAAAGTCGTTTCGGTGATACAGTGGAAACTATTTATAACAGGACCGGTTATAACAGGAATCCGGATATAAATCATAACAGGGATTTTTTCAATCCCCATTTTTTCTTCCTCTTTGTCTCTATTAAAACTTATCGGCAATAACAGGAGACAAGAGGGCTCGATCGGTTATTGCAGGGATGCCGAGACGGGCTCTGCAGCAGAAAGGCCTAGGCCTAGACTCAGCACGCCACGCAGTAGGCCTAGATCTAGATCTAGGCTAGCCTTGGTATACTGTGTACTGTACACTGAAAGAACGCTTCGCAATGCGAGTGTGATGCGCGCGCAAGCGTGTAGGCCTGAGGCCACTGAGTCAGTGACTGACTGCGCCATCATTCAGTTTGTAAGCTTACTGCACACTTACACCAAGAGTTAGTTGATCAGTCTTTATTTCCCTTGATATCTGATATAACAGGGATCTGATATAACAGGGATTTTGATTTGGTCCCATCATCCCTGTTATATCAGGTTTCCACTGTATATGGTACAGAATAAGTGATTGCTTTAAATTATCAGGCTTTTACAGAGATGTGAGTTACTTCCCTTATAGCAGACACTTCCATCTGTCATTGTACGTTGTCGGTACGTTGTTTGTGCGCAAGTTTTGAACCAAAAATGGATAGGAGACATATGTCGAAAGAGAAGATTCTTGAACTGCTGGACCTGACTTAGATGAGTCTTTTTCACCCCAAGAAAGTGATGATAACAGTGACAGTGAGGAAGATTCTGCTGAAAGTGTGTCTGTGAGTGAAGAGGAGAATGATGCAACTCTGTCACCGTCTGTGATTCCCATTCAGGGATTCGACGCTCCTCTCAGACTTGATCTGGCGGCTAAAAAATATTCAAGTAATAGCTTTATAAATAGCACAGCTGCACTCAGCATCCTTTTTTCATTAAGATTTAAGTACACAATTTTTAGTGACAACTGGACTTCAGACTTGCTAGTTTTTTTTTTTTTTAACAACTACTGGTTTGTTGAAATTTATTGGACTTTTGGAGGCAGGCTCTGGCAGGCAGGAAGTTCAGGCAGAGGCAGGGTCAGTCACAATAGTATCAATACTTACTAGTAATGGTACTGTTTGAAGTAATGGCAATTATTTCCCAGAAATTAGAAAGTCAGAATACACATACAAAAATCAAACCTAGATTTTCAGGGAGTCACCAGGATATTTAGGGGGTCACACTTTACAGCTGCTTGAAAATGAACTGAAATCATGAATACAAGACTCTCTCTCTCTTTGTAATACACCTGACCTGTTGACATGTAGTGATACACACAGAAATTGGTATTTTAGCAGAATTCTTTTTTATAACCTCCATGACTTGGCAAATATTATATGTAATCAATTTTCATCATTACATTAACTGACATGTCTTTTTCCCTCACCCTGTCCCTTGCATGTTTTGCTTCCATCTTTCCTCTGATTCTGTCTATAATTTATTTTCTTTAGCCTAATAGAATTTTATTACAACTACTAGCAATATTGTTATCTCATATCCAGAATATTAATACAACTACTAGCAATACTGTAATGTCGTTATTGTCACTGTCAAAGAGTTAACATTTTGCAGTTGGATGGGGTGCCGGAGTCAAAGGGTTAACCTTTTGTAGTCTGGAGAAAGCATACATTCAGAAAGGATAGAACTGCAATAGTCTACTATGGGTAGGCCTATACGTACATGACAAAGGCATAGATCAGTATTTTTGCTGCATGAGTGGTCAGGTATGGGCAGGTAACACTAATCCGGCAATTATCAGATAGGCTGAGCAATAAGCTAAATGTTGGAGACACAAAACCCAAGCGACATACAACCACATATCGTAAAACCTAGGCCCAAATCTCCAGCTAAGGTCCATGAATACCTCCTGGCACAGCCAACAAACATGGAAGTTGCCTGTGCAAATACAATAGATTATAGATCTATTCTTTTTGACTCGAGAAACTTCTGTTTTGTCGTTATTCTGAGGTTCTCTCTGTCATCCTTTTTCTCAATAGATCTAACTCATATCCATGGTCATCATCATCATGTGCCATGCCGCATGGATTTGACGATCGGTTTGTTTAACAAATAAAATATCCAATCTTGTACTTGTAGGCCAACTAGATTCTAGTTGTACGAATGACAAAAATACTAGTTTTATCCATGGATTTCCTGAGATTCAAATTTCCTCTTGTCGCACACCTGTCGTGTGTAAAGAGGTTCTTGCATCAGGAACGGCATGAATACGTGCTTATGCTTTTGTGTGTCACTGGATCAGCGATTCCAACGGCCCTCCCAAAACACACACCTCCTATCCAGGTCCCAGGCTACGCTACTCCTAACTGACATGAAGTTTTAAATTCGAAACCAAGCAGCCTGGTCTACTGTCACTGAACTTTCTCATCTACGGAATTCCTAGACAGCCATTACTGCTGCTAGCTGAACAATGGACTAGGAGTACTGTATTATAAGGCACAGAAACAACTTGCAAAAGACAAAGGCACACGAATGAGACGCCAATGCAAATCCCGCAAATAAAAAACGAAAAGAAGAAAGAAAATTAACACACCACGACTTCGATCCAAAGAAAGAATAGTATTATGTTATAAAGCCTTTTGACATATATCCTACTCATAACATGAAAAATCTGCCAGTTGCATACTGTGTGCTGAGCAATAAACTTAAAAGTGTTACTTACATTGAAAAAAGTACAAAAATTCCTTCTCAAGACAATCTGCCGAAATCACGCAGCTCAATGGCGCTCGAATCTCAGCAAATAACATATTAACGATATCATAATTTTGCCATTATTTTTCTTAAATGAGAACATCACAATACCTAAAGAGCTAAACAAAGTAACAAAATCTTAACCTTTTAAAATTTATTTTTATTTTGAGTAAGTTGTCCATCTGTAACCTATGACCTTTTGTAGGCTGAGCCAGCGCTATTCCCTCGTCAAATATGCTACGGACATTTTTCATATTGCACACTCGGCACGAAGGGTTTTTTCCTCTTACAGCGACAAAAGCTATACGTATTCGATTTTTTTTTCTCTTCAAGAGAGATGTATCGCGCTTAATCTAAATCTGCCTTTACAGAAAGAAGGCCTTTAAGACTGAATGCCCAAGGAAACTAACATTACTTCAGAGTTGGTATCATCTGACAAAATACGAAATGATGAAAGTTTGCTTGCTTTCGTCATGTCAAATGCAGCGATAGGTCATCCAAGACCATCCTTCTGGATACCCTGGAAGGAGACCATCACTAAAGTCAAAGAAGCGTTGGGTGGTGTATATCAAAGACTGGACTGTAGAAATACATCAGCAGGGTGAATCCCCCGTGGGGATGCCGAGAGCTCATTCAGTATAAATAATACCCCCACCTTCCGGAAATTCTGTGCTAGAAATTTCCTCTTTTCTGTCACTCTCTTTGTTTCTGCCTTTCTACTTTGTTTTCTGTCATTTCTTCCGATCATTTACTGCCTTGCTGGTCCATTAACCTGTATGTGTACATTCTCTTAATTGGGTACGTGTATTAAATGCATTTTTGGCTATGTTGTGGGGCGCAGATGAGGTGGGTTTTGTGAACCCTAAGAGTTCGGAGAAGCTGACAGACTCAATGCATCATACATTCCAGAATCAAAGCAGGCAACCGGTGGATCGGACGTCTCAACGATTTAATCATTCATCATCGTCATTGCTTCTGTGTATCTAAGAGGATCTGCTTATATTTGAGGCACCCAACAATTCCTTTGACAACAACGTACACACTGCCATGGCGACGAATCAACAGAATGGCTTATTCCAGGGCAACAGCCATGGCAGTGGTCATCACTACTTCAAAATATTGATGAAATAAATCTAAATTTAGGTTGTGGTGATCGCTGCCTTGGAGGTGTTGATATTTTCATAACAACGATCATCGCAATGATTCCTAATCTTAACTATTTGTAAATTCCATTTATTTATCGATAAAATACTATACATTTACCTGAAATGTTGCCTCCAAAAAGATACGATTTAAAGTCGCTCCTTTTCGCTAAATTATTTGGTGGTTACCAGATCAACGAAGCGGAAATGACGACTATCAGCGATGACGTCATTATTATGGGTGACACTTCCTAAAATAAACAAGGGAACTCCATTTTAAGGCTATCTTCGTTTCCTCATTATCACAGCTCGAAGGAAATGCGATGTGCAGAAGCAATTGTAGGTAACTTAGGCCCGTTTTTATATGTTTTAGTGTCACATCCTTAGAGTATGTGCCCAAATGCATTGATATGTGTACTTAATTTTCTTTTCCAGTTTTTTTTTTAATCCAATGAGGTGTGGTGTATTTTTTGAGATGATTATAGCTCTGACATGTACTCTGCACAGTCAGCTGGGCTTTAAACAATAATAAGAACAGGGCGAAGATAACAAGCTGATTGCACTCTAGGAGGGAGGGAGGGAGAGAGAGAGATAGACTATGTGTGTACGTGAAGCAGAGAAGATGACTCGGTCCCAGGCAGGCTGAGTGTACACTATCTCTTCATCCTATGTATGTGTGTGTGTGTGTGTGTGTGTGTGTGTGTGTGTGAGTGAGTGCGCACGCGCGCGTGTGTGTGAGAGAGAGTGTGTGTGTTGCTCTCTCTCTCTCTCTCTCTCTCCTCTCTGTATTGTGTGTGTGTGTGTGTGTGTGTGTGTGTGTGTGTGTGTGTGTGTGTGTGTGTGTGTGTGTGTGTGTGTGTGTGTGTGTGCATTCATGTAGTGAGTGTATGATGAAAGACTTGTAGTTGTATTCATATGTTTGATTTCGTTCTACTTTATTGTTTGTAACTAGTGGACTCCAATATTTATTTTTGTTTCTTGCTTTATTGTCTGTTGCTATGCGTAAAGTTTGATTATGTTCTGGTACTATAAAGTGCAATGAGCATGCATTTGATGTGGACCGTTAGCACTATACAAAGGAAATTATTATTGATCTGGTAAACTCTTTGAGCGTGTGTAAAAACAGATAATAGTTAGATATCACATTTTGGGACAAACGAAAAATAGAGATCGTTTCAGTTTGTCCACAATACAGATTTTTGATAGATGTTTAGAGAATGCCACATGCACCGTGTTTAATGTAAGGTATCAGTATCTTGAAAAGAAGAAAACGAAAGCCATAATACTTTGTCTTAGTTTTTCATCTACAGATCTCTTCAGCTACATGATGTATTAAAGTTGTCAAGTTTTATTTCGAATCCGTCTCTAGGAACATATTGGCAAGAGTGCAGAACAGTTCCTGTGGTCTTGGTAAGTCTGTGTGCAGAGTTTTCTTTCTTTCTTTTTTTCCCCCCACCACTGATCAAAATTGTTCAGCCCTTCTTGGACTGCCGTGTTTCTTTCTAGCCCATACTAACCTGTCTTACAGATAGACCGCCACTAGCAAAGGTGAACATATGTTATTGTTATTTACATCAACATATCCTTTTGTCCACATGTTGTAAAGAACTGGAGAGAGCAAGTCCCATGGAGAGACACAAAAGTCGTAGAGCTACTACTCTTTCTTAAAAAGCAGCGGCAATCCATCTTGTGTCTTGTTTTGTCTTGCTTTGTCTTGTTTTGTTTTGTCTTGTCTTGTCTTGTCTTGCAAAGTGAATACGAGTTCTCATAATATTTTTGTGTGTCTCTGGTTTCTGTCTACTTGAACGCTGGCAGCTACTTTGAGTTAGATTTCATCCTGTAATTGTCATGCTGACGCCATATCGCTGAAATATTTCTATTTTTCCATTAGCGTGAATTAGACTTCATTGTACGCATATTCTAGATCAATGGCTACAAGAATCGTTTATTCTTTATTCAAGAAATCTTCATACACTTAATGAGCACAGTTAGCTGCATTTTTCCTTATTTTCTGTTCTAAATCCGGCTTGATTCAGCGTGATTATTATTTTTCGGGTCTCTAGTAAACTGCTTTGCTAATGATGAAAAACCAGTACTGAGACCTCGTTTCCAAAGCAAAAAGAGACTTTACTCCACTTCCGTCAACTCCCAAGCCTCTTTAGCAAGTGACAATTTGCCTGAAAAGTCTACACTCATTTGTTAGATATTAAACAGAAAGTGTTTTGCCCTAAGTTGTGCAATCCATTCCTGAGCAGCGTACCAGTGTGGGTGGGTACCGTCAAAACGCTCCGTGTATATGACAACGCAAGCGCCCATAAAACCAAGACCATTGTGACCTATCTACGACAGCAATCCATACATTTAAATACTCCCTCACACACCTTACAGTCCAGACTTTACACCATGCGACTCCCAGGTTGTTTCCTTCCTTGAGCAAAATCTTTTGGCAAAAGGTTTTCAGTAATCCGGGACTTGGACTTGAGGAAAACAGTGAGATCATAACTTGCAACAAGTCTCAATCAAATTATCAAAACAAAAAAACAAAAAACAAAAAAGTTTGACTCTTAGCAGGGAAGGCTGAAACTGTGTTTGGACAGAGGAGGAGAATATTTTGAAAGACTGAAAACTTCACGTACGCTGAACTTCAAATTTTTGTTTTGCAATGTAAGTGATAGGACTTTTGTATCAGCCCTCATTCTAGAGTCCTATGTACAGCAAGCACATTGCAAGCATGTACAAAAGTCCACGTTCGTGGGTATGCAAAAATACGAGCAATCAGGCAGAAAGACAATGATAGGATAAGTGCCTGAGAATCTCGGATCTTCCGAGACTCGAACAAAATCTGTATCATCATATCAATGATCATCATACTCGAAAAGGAAATTTCACCACTAAAAGAAAAACAAAACCCTGCATCATTCAGGAACACAATGGCACTATCTGAAAATAACACCCACAGACTCCTGCAGCATGGAACAAAAATGGTTAGGCTTTCGCTGAATCAGAAATTTTTTTTTAAAAAAGGAAGAAATGAAAAGCACAGTTTCAAAAAGAGTGAAGGAAAAATGCGGTAGTCGGAGTATAACTCATTTAAAAGAAGAAAAGAGACTTTTGTGTTAGTTTATGTGCGTATTTTGTTTTTGTGGATTTGGGTGGAGGATGGGCTATGGAAGTTAAAGTGATGTGCATGCCACGAGAAAGGGTATGTGTTGTGTTATCTGTAGGTAGTTTTCTACGACTTGATTGCATGGGATGTTGGTAGGGTTCATTTATACTGGGAGACCAGTGTTTTTTTCTGTTGCAATATGTTTCAATGACAGACTGGCGTATAAAGATGTACAGAACTCAACCCTAAGTAAAACCTGAAGACCTTGCCAGCGATGGGGTTTATGCATAGGTTTACGGCTTATGTTATCATCATTTTAAATTCGTTCTTTATCTCATGGTATCTCATTGGTGTCAGGGCATATATTCTGAGCACGATTACACCATCTTGAAAAACTGAAACTGAAACTGAAGCCATGTTGAAGACCACGCTGAATAAAGCAAACTCATTTTATGCGCTGTTTTCTATCCTGCAAATGTACCTCACTTGTGTATATTGTTCTTGTCCTGTTGAAGACCGAAACGTCGGAACCGTTTGGTGTGTTGTACACTTACGTTATTATTCTTGTGTCAACTGTATTTGTAATTATTTGTTTCACATCTTGTCTGCACTTACTCCGATCCAATCCAAATGCCGCCTTGACGGTCCACGGTCTTCTTACCATCGAATTCTGTTGTGAACAATTGAGGCGTGATGCGATTAACACTCTCGCCCCAAATGTGTACTTCCGCTCGTGCCCGGTGAAAAGTAAGTTAGTCCGGTTGTCTCCCTTCCTGTCTGGTTTGGCTTGACTGTGGAGGTGTTAGGATCACTTCTTTGAATCCGACAACCGCGTTTGAGAGCATTTTTCTGAAAGATTTGTTGCTTTAGCTTCGATCGAATTTTTTCTTATCTGAGCCTAACATAGCCTCGGTTCTGTCGTAGGCTACTGTCCACACGGCCCTGAATGAAAGATGCACAGTCTCGCCTTTACTGAATCCTATCCACTAACATCAGCTATCTTTTGTTGGGCTTGACATTCACCATATTCTTGCCTGCATTCCCCTCCTTGGAAAATCTGATCTCTGCCCAGAATAGAACACATGCAGGGAGGATGAAGGCAGACAAACAGGCTTGTCAAGGATCTGTTCCAAAACCCAGAACTGACTTTTTTTTTTTTTAATGATCATCTTACTCAGGGAGGTTACCTTTGTGCTCACCTTTTCTTTTTTCGTCCCATTTTCTATACCACCCTTAATGTCCACAGAAGCTGGCACAGTTTTTTACATTGCAGTGGTGATGATGTCGATGAGGATGATAATAATGATGCTATGGAGTTCCATCTAGGATTGAAACTATGTGACAGGGCTGTACTCTACGCTTTCTATCATAATATATTCTGGCGTCAACCAGGCCTGAGAGATAATACTCCTGCGGTGCTGGTCAGAAGATTTGAGCGACATCCTCAATGACGCATCCGTGAAGAGGATGAGACTCGACTGTGTGATCCCAGTCTTCCCAATGAGCCCATCGCACGCCCAACTCTGTGTAGGTGCCGGTTAGAGCCAAAAATTGCCACAATGATTTTTGAGGTAGTCCGCTGCGTTAACCACACCACGGCGACTGGTACGACGAACAATTTAGACACAACAAGCTTTCATTGCTCATCATCATCATGTGCCCTGCCGCATGGCGTTGGCGGTCATGGCCCTCCACACGAATCTATCCCCTGTCGCTGCAAGTACATCTCCCAACCTCTCTGTCCTTTCATTGCTATTCACAGCAAAGTTCGAAAACACTTTCTTTTGTTTTCCAGAGTAGGTCGCCCTTGCCATTCAGGCTATTACCCATACAATTTGGCACTTGGCAAAGGAGACGACAGTTTTCAGTTTCTCAAGATGACGTCTCCGCGCTCGGAACGAATTCCATATGCACTAACGTCACAGGTGCTATGTGTATAGTGATCATGGCACAAGCCTTAAATTAAGCCTGCACATAAACCCATGAGCTGTCCAGGTCCTGAGGCCCTATGTAACGATTAGTGATGCCCACTCTCTCGGCAGAGGCTGAATTGGTTGAAGAAGAGATAAGAGAAACAGATGAAACTAACAGCACTCTTTGAAGAGATGAGTCTGACGAGCTCACTTTAAAAGAGGACACTGCAGGTGAAGAACACCGAGGATGAATGGTAGTGATTTATTATTTTTTCTACTTTCTTATTTTCATTTATTTATCTATTTTTGTTTTGTTTTGTTTTGTTGCTCAAAACTGATTTCAATTTAAGTTTGTCAAGATAAAGTCTCCGCGCTCGAAATAAATTCCATAAGCATTGATGCCATGTGATGGAGATTCTACACGCGATCTGCCACCAGCTGTTTCACAGCTTTATGAACTGTAACCAAATTTAGGTAAACGTTTGTTCCAGAATCTTTCTTGCGGAAGTTTGACTCTTAGTCAGTCTGTTTTCAAGGTCCTGCGTATCCAAACAGGTTGTAAAAGAAGATGATAATCCATTCTAATAATCTCTCTTTTCATGCAAAACCTAGTTTAGAAAATCCAGATTTTGTGCTTCTCGGGGTCATTGTTGGCCTGAAGAAACTTTAGCTAAAATAAAACTTCAATTGAAACGAAGACAATGACAGATTATTGTAACAGTGAAAACAAATTCTAAATATTGTCAGAAGTTCGTGAGATATTGCTGATTATACATCTTCCTCAGAGGGTGCTAACTTTAGGCACTTTTTTTCGTCCATATGACCTTAGATATGACACTTTGTCCTACGAATTTATGCATTTTCAACTTCTCAGCAGTCCAAATTTAGGACCCAACATGCTTAAGACTTATTTAGAAACAGCTGAGAAAATCTTGCAAACCCATTTTGGTAACCGACTGACACGCACCTAGACACATATCCCTGTCTGGTAATATGAAACGATCTTTCTATGGAAAAAGAAGAAGAGAAAAAAAAAAGAGAGATCGTTATGTCAGAAGGGACAAACCATCTTATGACATAAAATGTGTCTAGAAGCGCAGGAAAGGAAGATTAGTATGGTTTCACCATCCTGCATGAATTGTTGCAAAAAGATTTAATAGTAGGCCAAAGACTTTTGTGTTTTTTTGGTCTTTGTAGTAGGCCTATCTCTTGATCATAACATTCATAAATAGCTTGACTATCTTAATTGTTATGTATAACGTGTTTGAGGATGTAGAATCACAGCCATAGCCGTTATGCCATTAGCAAGGCTTGATCTGTTTTGTTTGTATTTAAAGGAATTATTACTAAACGTGTTGTTTTCTCTTCCTCGGATGTATGTATGCAGGTTACCGGACTACACTGTGCAAGCAGAATTAAATTAGTATGCTAGAACACTAACAAATGCCATCTGCATACTCCCGTTTTTGATGGGCGTCTGTGCTGCCTTTTTTATGTTTCCATAAGCTACCAAACTCTGACACGGCTTAACAAAATCTTTAGCACGGGCATTTGATGTTTTGCGTGCATACACATGAAGGCGGTTCAAGACTTGCAGGTTGCACATATGTTGTCCTGGTAGATCAGAAAATTTTCCACTCTGTATTCACCAGGAAGTACACTGGCAGGATCAAACACAGATCTTCCAATTGGAAGTTTGGCGTCTTTACCAACCTGGCTCTTGCCTGCATTATGTATTAAATTAAACACTATGCCAGCTGGACATTGTTGAATTATCTGAAAAGTTGAGCAGCTGTTGGCACATATATTTTTTATTCATCATCTGTTATCTTTGGTATGCGTCGAATGTTGAAAGTGGGCATTCCCTTTAAAATTAAAACTCTGCATAGATTTTTTTGACATAACCAGTTAAAACTCTACGGATTAAATGCGAAATCATTCTAAGAACACACACAGCACACAACACACAACACACACACACACACACACACACACACAACACACACACACACACACACACACACACACACACACATCCCCTCCTCTCTCTCTCTCTCTCTCTCTCTCTCTCTTCTATATATATATATATATATATATATATATATATATATAACATATTACCCCTGCGTTACAGCACCCACGCATTAGCTTATAGGCCTATACGGCGTGCACACAGATACACACATTTGCACGCATGCATACACTCGACGCATGTACGCACGCCCACACGTTCACATACACATGTGTATTTGCAGACCAGTTCTCTAAACATTACATCTAATGCAATACATGGGAAAAATTAAGCAAAACAACTGCAATACCACAGTTACACTAAATGCATTGATGGAAGCCTTTCACGCTCATGTCAATAGAATTCCACATCCACCCAAATGATACTTATCAAATGCAAGCGATGACCACACCATGATATAACAAGAAGTCGTGTCCTGTCCTGTCTGTCACTGTCTGGTCATTACTTCATAGTTAGCATTGATAAAAAAAAAAAGTATTAAGTGACGAACATTTGTACACTGAAATATATTAACATTTGTACTCTGAAATATACTGTCAACTCTATACTGCGTAAAAACATTGCTCTTTGTTTTACTAAAACGTTGTCTAGATCAAAATGACCACACTTGTATATGTTATTATTATATCAAATATATACTGTTTAAATATACTTTGTCTTGTGGATGCAACATCGTTTAAAAAGGCGTAAAAAGAAAGCCCTCTGCCTTCCTTTGTTCTAATGTACATTCGACCTCGCCATTTTTCATCAACACACTTCGGTATATTCTGGCTTTGTTTTGTTGTTGTTGTTGTTGTTGTTGTTGTTGTTGTTGTTGTTTGTTGTCGTCGTCGTCGTCGTTGTTGTTGTTGTCGTCGTTGTTGTTCCCGCCTTCCTCCTTTTTGTGATACTATTTTTTCATTCCAAAATACATTTGACATACACGGCATTTGTTTCCAAAGAGAAATAGATTTGCATACAGAATTACAAGTATAAAGCGCTGTTTAAAAGCGACGTACACTTGTACATATCCTGATGTTATATGTATGTGTTATATATATATATATATATATATATATATATATATATATATATATATATATATATATATATATATATGTATTATATACATATATATGTATGTATATATGTTATATCGAACTCTGTGAAATAACTTTACAGTTAAAGCCTCATTCAAAACCATGCTGATGTTATCAACAGATCAACACCACCAGAATCAACAAGACAATATCTTAGTCCGACACTATCATTTTGCGTGTCCAAAACATTGACAGCGAAGACATAATCCGGCACGAAGCCCACCGACAGTATTATTCTGTAGATCAGTTAAATCAAACAGTATGCTACAGGTCTAGAAAATCTCTATACCTACAGTATACGCTGCATGTAAAATTATTTGTGGTTAAAGTGTAATCCAACACTATACTGCCTCAATTCTCAGGTCCATTCTCATATCAGGTTTGAGTAAGTCTTATTAACTCTTTGACTCCCGCACCCTGTCCACCAACTGCAAAAACTCAACCCTCTGACTCCCTCACCCTATCCACCAGCTTCCTGCAGAAAGCTGATGGATAAGATGAAGGAGTCAAAGGGTTAAGTTTTTATTTTGCTAGCATAGTTGGCAATACAGGATATTAGTGGACATGGTGGGGAGTCAATTAATTACGTGCAGTAAGTTTCCTGCTAATAAACTGCATTTTACTGCTTCCTGCCAGTAAACCGTAACATGCTACTTCCCTTGCAAATAAATCACATTCTGCTACTTCCCTACTACTGAATTACTTCCCTCTATTTTCCTGCCTGCCAATAAATCACATGTGGCTACTTCCTTGCTATTGAATCACTTCCCTCTACTTTCCTGCCTGCCAATAAATCACATATGGCTACTTTCTGCCAATGAATTAGTCCTGCTGCTTCCGGTCAATGGACCGCATCTTGCTATTCCTTCCTATAAACCATATCTTGCTGTTTCCTGCCCATAAACCATATCTTGCTGTTTCCTGCCCATAAACAATATCTTGCTGTTTCCTGCCCATAAACCATATCTTGCTGTTTCCTGCCCATAAACCATACCTTGCTACTTCCTGCCTATAAACCACATCTTGCTACTTCTTTCCTATAAACCATTAAACCATATCTTGCTACTTCCTGTCTATAAACCATACCGTGCTACTTCCTTCCTGTAAACCATACTTTACTGCCTTTCCATAAACCATATCTTGCTACTTCCTGCCCATAAATTATATCTTGCTTCTTCCTTCCTATAAACCATATCTTGCTACTTCCTTCCTATAAATTATATCTGGCTACTTCCTACCCATCAACCATAATTTGCTACTTCCTGCCTATAAACCATATCTTGCTACTTCCTCCTTGCAAACCATATCTTGCTACTTCCTGCCTATTAACCATATCTTGCTACTTCCTTCCTGTAAACCATATTTGCTACTTCCTTCCTGTAAACCATATCTTGCTACTTCCTTCCTGTAAACCATATCTTGCTACTTCCTGCCCATAAACCATATCTTGCTACTTCCTTCCTGTAAATCATGTCTTGCTACTTGCTTTCTGTAAATCATGTCTTGCTACTTCCTGCCCATAAACCATATCTGGCTACTTCCCTTCTGTAAACCATATCTTGCTACATCCTGCCCATAAACCAAATCTTGCTACTTCCTTTCTGTAAACCATATCTTGCTACTTCCTGCCCATCACCATATCTTGCTCTTCCTTTCTGTAAACCATATCTTTCTACTTCCTGCCTATAAATCGTATCTTGCTACTTCCTGCCCATAAACCATATCTTGCTACTTCCTGCCTATAAATCGTATCTTGCTACTTCCTGCCCATAAACCATATCTTGCTACTTCCTGCCTATAAATCGTATCTTGCTACTTCCTGCCCATAAACCATATCTTGCTACTTCCTGCCCATAAACCATATCTGGCTGTTTACTTCCTGTAAACCATATCTTGCTACTTCCTAACTACTGCTACTTCCTGCCATAAACCATATCTTGCTACTTCCTGCCCATAAACCATATCTTGCTACTTCCTGCCCATAAACCATATCTGGCTATTTACTTCCTGTAAACCATATCTTGCTACTTCCTGCCCATAAACCATATCTGGCTATTTACTTCCTGTAAACCATATCTTGCTACTTCCTGCCCATAAACCATGTCTGGCTATTTACTTCCTGTAAACCATATCTTGCTACTTCCTGCCCATAAACCATATCTGGCTATTTACTTCCTGTAAACCATATCTTGCTACTTCCTGCCCATAAACCATATCTGGCTATTTACTTCCTGTAAACCATATCTTGCTACTTCCTGCCCATAAACCATATCTGGCTATTTACTTCCTGTAAACCATATCTTGCTACTTCCTGCCCATAAACCATATCTGGCTACTTCCTTCCTGTAAACTATATCTTGCTACTTCCTGCCCATAAACCAAATCTTGTTACTTCCTTTCTGTAAATCATATCTTGCTACTTCCTGCGTATAAACCACATTTGCTGCTTCCTGCCCATAAACCATATCTTTCTACTTCCTGCCAATAAATAATATCTTGCTACTTCCTTTCTGTAAACTATATCCTGCTACTTCCTTCCTACAAACGTATCTTTTTCTTGTCTGCCAGTAAACAACATCTTGTTTTTTACCTGCCAGTAAGCAACATCTTGTTTTTACCTGCCAGTAAGCAACATCTTGTTTTTACCTGCCAGTAAGCAACACCTTGGTATTTTTTTACCTGCCAGTGAGCAACACTTTTTTTTCTTATCTGCGAATAAGCAATATCTTGGTTTTTGTTTGTTTGTTTTTTGTACCTGCCAAGTAAGCAACATTTTTTTTTTTTAACCTGCCAGTAAGCAACATCTTGTTTTTTTTTTCCTGCCAGTAAGCAACATCTTTTTTTTTTTTCCTGCCAGTAAGCAACATCTTGTTTTTTTCCTGCCAGTAAATCTTTCTATCTCCCTGTCCGTAAACTACATCTCCTTCCTTCATCGTCAGTCAAGTTGTCTCATGCTACTTTCAAGTCGACGGACCATATCTTGAAATTTCTTTGCCAGTAAACTGCGTCTTACCAAGTACCTACCACACAGCCAGTAAACTAAGTCTTGCTACGATTGGTCCTGCCAGTAAACTACGTCTTGCTCTGAGTTTTGAGCTAGAAGTTGGCCCCATAACGGTTGAGGACATTGTCCACAGCCGGCAGTTTATTACCAGGAATGGGGCTGTAAGGTGGGTAGACCTTAGGCAAGCCGTGGTAGGAATACTTCCAGCTGTTGTGTCGAACGTAGGGCTTCTGGCTCAGCACAAGAACCTGGTTAGAAGCCTTCACAGATCCCAAAGAACGCGCTGTGATAGGCTGCCAGTCTGTCGTGGCGGTCGGGAGGGGCCGCAAGAGCCCCGTCTGAGGTTTGTTTCTCAGCCGAGGGAAGCGGTGTCTGGTCGGCGGGCCGTCGGTGGAGGTGCCGATGTAGCGAGAGGCGAACTCGGTGTCGTAGCTGGAGAGGGTGGGCTGCCTACAGTGATGCATGAGAAAGTCGGTGTCTGTGTGGTGTTCACGGTTGTGGAGAGGCTGTAGCAGTTTACGGCCCAGGAACCGCGTGAGCTTACCCTGCAAATGTAGTTTCCTTCGAAGGATTAATAATATATTTGTTGGTTGTGTTGTGTTGTGTTGTGTTGTGTTGTGTTGTGTTGTGTTGTGTTGTGTTGTTTGTGTTGTGT
Organism: Monoplex corrugatus; assembly: GCA_030674185.1. Lineage (NCBI taxonomy): Eukaryota > Metazoa > Mollusca > Gastropoda > Littorinimorpha > Ranellidae > Monoplex > Monoplex corrugatus. The sequence continues at coordinate 48,039,886 of CM060307.1, forward strand.
TGTTGTGTTGTGTTGTGTTGTGTTGTGTTGTGTTGTGTTGTGTTGTGTTGTGGTGTGTTGCGTCGTCGTCGTGTCGTGTCGTGTCGTGTCGTGTCGTGTCGTGTCGTTCTGATGCGATGTGCTGTGCTTTGCTGCGCTGTGTTGCATGGCGTGGCGTGGCATGGAGTACTGTGCTGTATGGCGTGGGTGGCCTGGCGTGGTGTGGCGTGGCATGGCGTGGTGTGGCATGGCGTGGCGTGGCGTGGCATGAAGTGCTGTGCTGTGCTGTGCTGCATTGCGTGGCGTGGCGTGGCGTGGCGTGGCGTGGCGTGGCGTGGCGTGGCGTGGCGTGGCGTGCGTGGCGTGCTGTGCTGTGCTGTGCTGTGCTGTGCTGCGCTGCGTGGCGTGGCGTGGAATGCTGTGCTGTGCTGTGCTGTGCTGCGCCGCGCTGCGTGCTGTGCTACGCTGCGTGGCGTGGCGTGGCGTGGCGTGGCGTGGCGTGCTGTGCTGTACCGTGTTGTTGTGCTGTACTGTGCGGTGCTGTGCTGCGCTGTGTTACGCTGCATTGCTGTGCTGTGCCGTGTTGTTGTGCTGTGCTGTGCTGTGCTGTGCTGTGCTGTTGTGTTGTGGTGTGCTGTGTTGTGCTGTACTGTGTTGCTGTTTCTGTTGTGTTGTGTTGCATTGTATTGTAGGTGGCATACATGCAATACAGTTCAGTAGGCCTCCAGTCCAGTACAATGGCCTACGACCCAACACCACACAATACAATACTATGACTTTGCAGTGCAATACAGTATGACTTAACCTAACAAAAACCAACCAACCAACAAACAAACACAACAACAACAAAAAACACACACACCCCCACACACACAAAAGAGAATCAGAACGCCTATTTATATCAACTACACAAGACTGTCGCTAATTTTCGGCCATTTAGCCTTTGTCAAGCGAAAACGCGAGACAAAAAACCCCCACAAAAAACACCCCAAAAAAAAACAACCAAAAAAACAAAACAAAAAACCAAAACAATAAGAACAACAACAACAAAAACCAACCAACTAACCAACCAAACAAATAAACAACAAACAACAATACATGGTGCAGTATGATACAACACAATATGATTTCTTTTAAGCCAACAAAGAAAATCGTATTGTCCGTGTAGCTGCGTTTTCGTGTGTGAACAAATGCTCCTTGATACACACCACCAACCTGATCCAGGCCCACGCTTCCCATGATTTTTATCCTGTGATGTTTTATATGATTACACCATTGTGTTTTCCCTCTAGCTCTAATCATTACAACACAGACACATAATATATGAACCATCTCATTGTGCGCAAAGTCGATCAAGTATTTTTATCTTATTGTGCCATTTATCCGTTTACATTATCTGACTCAAACAAACAAACACACTCACGTCGCCAAAATACTCGCCACGGTCTTGTATGGTGTTTCTGTTATCGTGAGATGAGAAGGGGTTGGTGGCTCGGTATATTGTCTGCAAGGAAGGAAAAAAAACGAGAAAGAAAGAGAGAAAGAATATTCATTAATATCGCATTCTGCACTATATGAATAAGCGATTGACAGTCATCAGTGACAAATAAAGAAACGAAATTGGGTCATATACTGATATAGACAAAAGAGATTCTCGCAGTTCTTATTAGGCTGTGCGGATTGGGAGAAGATTAACTTATGAGCTGATAGTAAAAATATGGATACAAATGGAACGAGAGAGAGACAGAGAGACAGACAGACAGACAGACAGACAGACAGACAGACAGACAAAGACACAGAGAGAGAGAATGAGACAGAGAGAGAGAGAAGAGAGAGAGACACACAGAGAGAGAGACAGAGAAACAGAGACTGAGAGAGAGAGAGAGAGAGAGAGAGAGAGAGAGAGAGAGAGAGACACAGACAGACAGACAGAGACAGACAGAAAGACTGACTCAAGACTCAAAAAGACTTAAGACTCAAAACGTTTCATGTACATCGATCTAGCTTTTGACCACAATGAGAGAGAGACAGACAGACAGACAGACAAACAGACAGATGAAATTGAATGAAAAAAAATCTTTATCTTCTAACGGTATAGATATAAGCAAATAGGTCAACTTACATATCTGCCATCATTAATCGACTTACACTAAAATACAAGAAAGTAGGATGGTGCAGAACAACCGACAAAAACAAACAATACAAAACAAAAACAAGAACAGAAAGACACTTTGCCGTGAATGCATGAAAGTGCATATATACGTTATCATAAATGTGTGTGCGTGAGTGCATGCGTAAGAGTGCGTGCGCGTGCGTGTGTGTGTGTATGTATGTGTGTGTGTGTGTGTGTGTGTGTGTGTGTGTGTGTGTGTGTGTGTGTGTGTGTGTGTGTGTGTGTGTGTGTGTGTGTTGTGCATGTAGGCGACTTAATGTGCAAGCCAGAGTGCCCCTCATACCTTCTTAACATTAATTGTTTACCTATACACTTACGTTCCGACATACATTATACTTTCCTATACATTACGCACCGCACGCACTCACACGTACTATAGCCTCTCTATTTCCTTATGTACATATGTACCCATCTATCAACACACACACACACACACACACACACACACACACACACACACACACACACACACACACACACACACACACACACACACACACACACACACAACACACACACACACACACACACACTTACAAATGCATACACATGTACCTGAGCTTTAATGTCATAGGGATGAGGCGGTGGGCGTGGAGGACGCAGGATGCCGTTGTCAGTGAAAGGGGCAGATAACATCTGTTCTGTGCTGGTCAGCTCTTTACGTGACGTTCCCGCGCCGCTGTTGTCTGCTCCTTGATGGCTGAACTGTCCACAACACAGAACAACGGGGGAAATACTGTTGGTGCCTAGGAAATATTTTGTGCACGGACATTATATCCTTTTTTTAGCATAATACGAACAGCCTGTGACAGACTGACACATTTTCGGTCTTGGTCTCTCAGTCAACACACACACACACACACACACACACACACACACACACACACACACACACACACACACACACACACACACACAACAACAACAAAACCACCACGAGTGTTTATGGCATTTTTTTTTCTTCCTCCCGAAAATGTTCTGACTTTTGTTGGCCATCATGCCCTCCCCCCCCCCCCCTACGAATCTATCCCTTGTCGCTGCAAGAACACCTTCCATCCTCTCTGTCCTCAGCCACCCTGCAAGTCTGTCCAATATTTTCTCCCTGGTTCTACCTGGTGTTCTCTTTCATCCTAGCTTTCCTGTTGCGGCCAGGTGCTCTAATTTCTCTTGCCTCATAAAATGTCCTGTAAATGTTGCTTGTCTTTTCTATCTTCTTTACTAATGATCTTCTTGTGTCTGCCTCCCTCAAGACTGTCTCGTTTGTTTTCTTTTCTGTCCATGGAACTCTCAACATCTTCTTAGAAGCCATATATCAGTTGCGCCAATCTTGCTCTGACTTTGTGTGTTGACTGTCCACGCCTCACAACCGTACAACAGTATTGGTTCTAATTCTATATAACACTCAAGAACTCTCTTCCTGATGTTATCTGATAGGCCTTTTTCGGTAAGAACGCTTTTCACCTTCTTGAATGCTGTTTTGGCTCGGCCGATTCTGCTGGCTATTTCTGATGTGCATCTGTCGTCTAGTGAGATGACCGTTCTCAGATATTTAAATTTATCAGCCTGTCTAAATGTGTTGCCACTTGCTGTTATTTTGCATGAGGGTATTTCCTGTTTTTTTTTTTTTTTTACTGATTACCATGATTTCAGTCTTCTTGCTATTAAGCTCCGGCCCTTTATTTTAGCTTTCTATTTCTATGATAGCCTATATCTACCCACACTGTATATAGGCAGTATGTTGCTGTACAGTTTGCACAGTCAGTCTTCGATAACCATGCATGCTGAATGCATTCATGTTTTCACAAGCCACCGGACACAGACATGACTTACAGGTCTTAGACGTGCATGTTTAATGTTTTGCGGGCGTATTCACACGAAGGGGGTTTAGGCACTAACAGGTATGCACAACTGTTACTCTTGGAGGCTGAAAGGTCTCCACTCTTATCCCACCCGATGGAAGATACCCAGGAGGGATCAAACCCAGACCTTCCAATTGAAAATCTAATGTTTTACTCACTTAACTACCGCACCCGTCTGATCATGTTTATGTCAACTCAATCAGTTCGATTTAAAAATGAACACGACCCAATAACCTAAAAAATAAACAAATAAATAAATAAAATGGATATTAAAAGCAGACATTATGCATAGCCTATCAGTTACTGTGACAAAGCACAACGTACTGAATCTGGAAGGTTGTAGGTTCAAATCCTGATCAGTCCCAATCGTTGTCGGATTTTTCGATCCCAAGCGGCACCTTCTACTGGGAAGTGCTTCACGCGTGAGTACATATAAATAGTAACTGGAACGGTGATCAGCGAACTTCTGATCTATGATAGCTTGAACGTCGATAACTACTTGTTTTGTCGGGTCGACTCCTTAATATCTCGATACAACGTTAAGACAAGTTCAACATGGCTGTTTGACAAACATTACTGGATTCACGTGGCGACGTTTTAATCTTTTATACAGTCAATTGTCATAGACTTCATGGATGAACCACTGAGAGCATTGGTCAATATTTTCTGAATGCCAGTTGGTGCTTTTGATAGAGCCAAGGAATCAAGATGTGAACAGTATCGCAAGTTCAGTCCCAGTCTGCAACATTAGAAACGGCCCATTCGCTGCCCATCTTAATGTTTCCATCATTCTGGTCTAGTGGCGTCGGCTTAGCGTTTCACAGATCACTCTGTCCCCTCCCGATTTCAAGTCCTTGCCAGTGCGTAGGGTTCTGTGCAGGCTCAGGGCATCTGCCAGATAACTGCGGACAGATTAGGATGAAGTGCATATGTAACTGTCCAAGTGCGACGAATCCCCTCTCTAACAAACAATCTCAGGGAGTCTGCCAGATAATTAATTGCTGACAGATTTGGGTGGAGCGCATATGGAGTTGTCCGAGTGTGATGAATCCCTCTGGAACAAACAATTTCAGGGGATCTGCCAGATAACTGCTGACAGATTTGGGTGGAGCGCATATGGAGTTGTCCGAGTGTGATGAATCCCTCTGGAACAAACAATTTCAAGGGATCTGCCAGATAACTGCTGACAGATTTGGGTGGAGCGCATATGGAGTTGTCCCAGTGCGACGAATCCCTCTCAAACAAACAATTCAATGTTTTAACACCGCAGGTATCTGCATTTTTCAATGGTTACCGCCATGATACACAGGAGGAAGCATAGAATACATCCACGTCATGCAGTCTCAATCCAAAGCAAACAACAAAACACTGGCATTAGAATCATTATTAGAATCATTTTCCCCATTCACTTGAATCACAACGTGAAAATTATCTCAGATTCTGTTCTCCTGGTCTCGTGATGACCTCACGTGTTGTTTCATTTGTCATTTCTTCGGCTGTGCAAATTAAGGTCAAAGTTTCGGCAGGATAAATGCTTACTCAGTCTGGCTCAACATCTAAGCGATTTCTGCCGTACTTGTGAGCTCATTAACTGAAATTTATCAAACTGGCCCTTCGCAATGCAAAGCCTTCCCTGGTGGGTGGTCTCACAGCGGTTTCATATTGATATCTCCGGTTGGCTCACTGGTACCGGGATTGCAACTGAACTCATTTGTGTTTGCTAGTGTGTTGGACCGTGGCCTTCGCGTTTGGACAGCCAAAATAAGAACATGGAAGAAGGCTGTATAAATTATGCGAAAAATGGAGCAGTGGCAATAAAAACAACAACAACAACAAAACAACAAAAACATACAAACAAACAAACAAACCAACAAGCAGGGTAAATAATGGGATTACTGGATTACCCGAGCAGTGGATTGTTAATTTACAATTCTGCAACACAAAACATTTTCAACGACGTCCGTAATTTCGCACAATGCGGTTATCTTGTTTGCTCGGTTGGTTAGCTTTTTCAATAAAAAAAAAAATACCGTTATGTACCAAATTCTGCAGTGTGTGTTTAAGTTGTCCACGGGAGTGTGCGTGCTGTACTAGTTGACAGCGCCCTAAGCTTGATCGTATCACTTCACGCAGCAGAAAGACGAAACTTCAAAGGTTGAACAGGTCGTTGTAGTCCTCTGCCCACCCCGAAACAGAGCTTCTGATTTACACATTGATTGCACTGGTTTGAGTCTGGCATGAGAAAAAAACTTTGTACATGCTGCCTTGAGTCCACCCAGCTATGAGTGGGTTCAGGATTCAGGAAGGTAAAGCACCAAAAGAGAGGAGATGGGCACCGCTCTCATTACTATTAGCCCTGAGGAAAAAAGTTGGTCTCTGCCATCTCACTCCCCTACGCCCTCTGGGTAATGGGATAACCATTAAGTTTTTACTCAGCACTGACAAGGTATGCGCTAATTAACCCTTTGACTCCCACACCTTGTCTAATAGAATTCTGCTTTGTTAACCATGCTAGCAAAGCAAATACTTAACCGTTTGATTCCCTCATCTTATCCACCAGCTTCCTGGAGGAAGATGATGGATAGGGTGAGGGAATCAAAGGTCAACTTTTGGCAGTTGGTGGATAGAGTGCGGGAGTCAGAGGGTTAATAGAAGATCGGTGTGTGTGTGTGTGTGTGTGTGTGTGTGTGTGTGTGTGTGTGTGTGTGTGTGTGTGTGTGTGTGTGTGTGTGTGTGTGTGTGTGTGTGTGTGTGTGTGTGTGTGTGGAGAGACAATGATCAGATAGTCACTCCACAGAGCAAGAACAATGGATACAACTTGTATTACAAGTCTTCACGCCAATCTTCGTGACAACAACGTCGACCACGAACACATGTTTAGTAAGTTGATCACAACTCTGCCAGTCACTCAATGTTTTATTGATCATTTGTTGATTAGTGTTGCCTCCCTTCCTGCTCCTTCCACTCTTTTCACCCTACCCACCCACCCCCCTCCCCACCTCTGTTTCAGTTCCAACAACTCTGGTGGCTTTTGCCTTTGGTTGTGGCTTGTCATTCTGTTTTACTTGCTTTCGTGTCTATTCATTTATGATTAGGGAATCGACAGAAAGGTGGGGAGGATGTAGATACATAAGTATGTGTATGCGCGTGTGTGTACATAAGTGCGTGGGTGTGTGCTTGTATGAGTGCACATGCGTGAGTGCATGTGTTACAAAGGAGTGTGGGGGAGGGGATGGGAGCACATGTGTGCACGTACGTGTCTCTGCGAACGAAATGTAGTACCGGCAATTATGCTGGATGTTTATGGACGGATCTTTGAAAAGCTTTAGTCACAGAACTGTCCCACTAAGACGCTGTCAATATGCGACTTTTGAATGAAAATAGCCGTTTGCTTATCACCCGTGGGGATGCTGGGGGTTCTTTCAGTATGAATAGTATCCCCACCTTCTGGAAATTCTGTGCTAGAAATTTCCTCTTTTCTGTCACTCTCTTTGTTTCTGCCTTGTTCCCTTGCTTTCTGTCATTTCTTCCCATCATTTTCTGCCTTGTTGGTCCATTCACCTGTATGTGTTCGAAAAAGTCTTATGTATTTTTCTTAGGATTGATAATTGGGTACATGTAGTAAGTGCATTTTTGGCTCTATGGAGATGAGCTAGGCGGAAGCAATTCTAAGTAATTTAGGCCTGGTTTTAAATCTGTTTTGGTGTCCTTACGTATGCTTAAATTTGTACTCAGGTGTGTTTTTAAATCTCCTGTGCGATAAACTGGACGGAGTGGTCAACGCCAGGGGCATGTCCTTAGATTAAGTGCGCGAATGCATTGATATATGTACTTAATTTTCTTTTCCTTTTTTTTTTCCTGTTAAAGTTTTGTATGTTTTGAAGCGGTTATAGCCCTGATATGACTCTATGCAGTCGGCTGGGCCTTAAACAACAACAACAATAACAAGCCGTTTGCTTGTTTCACAGTGACCAGAATGGGAAAAAATCCTACATGTGGAAGAGTCCTTACCCAAAGGTTTATGGTAATAATAATGATGATGATGATGATGATGATGATGATAACAGTGATGGTGGTGGTGGTGGTGGTGGTGGTGGTGGTGATGATGATAATAATAATAACAATAACAACAACAACAGCAACAACAACAACAATAATAATATTAAATAATAACAAAAACTCCGAAGACGGACTATGCAGACTGTGCAGGAACATAATGTCTGCACAGTGTGGAATAAACAATCAGAACAACGAACACAGACGCGCTCGATACAACACTGCTCGGAACGCAGAAGAAAAATGTTCGAAACGTGTTTAAAATGTGCAGGATATGGCCGAGCCGACTGCAACTACGGTAAGGGTTTTATCATCTTGTTCAGTTCAGCAATCGTTCAAGTCTGCTACCTGAGTTTTCACCTGTAGCCCAGTTCTTGCCTTCACAAAGCTTGCAGCGGGCTGAATATAATCACCAACACCTAAAGAAAAGATCAAACCAGTAACCGATCGACTGCATAGCAACTAAACGCAATGTACAGAGACCGGCAACCACGTGGTTTTGCCGGGTCTTGCTTTTGTCGACTCCAACCGCCAGCCTACATGTGAGCACTACGTTTGAACGCTAGTGAATATTAAATATTCACTAGCGTGTGCAGTTCTATTTTCCGTTTCACTGAGGTTTAACATCAGCACCCACCTCGGATGATGTGGCTGATGGAAATCATCATCTCACGGAAGTAGTAGGGGTGGGGGAAGGAAAGAAGAGGATGTTTGATGATGATGGATAATGAGATTGTAGAATGGCATACAACCCTAAAGAAAGGCACAGACTGAAGTGCGGCGTCTGAGAATTTTTTTTAATCTCCACAACGATCTTTACGAATACAACGTTAACCAAAAGTCATCAAAAAGACATAACTCTCAGCTCCTGTTTACCAAAAACAACGAAGGGGAAAATAACTCTTAGATCACAGGAAGTCGCTACAAGACGTTGCGATGGTGCCTTTCTCCAAACATGATTTACAGCCATTAACTGAAACCGAAAGTGTTTGAACGGTCATTATTTCTTTCTTTCTTTCTTCATTTATTTATTTTTCAGCGTTCCGATTTTTCTCGGATACGTGTGCACATTCTTGTTTTGCCTAGCCTATGCAGACAGTACATGTTCCTGCACAGTCTGCTTCTCTGTCTTCGGCAGGCGTGCATGTTGAGTGTTTTCATGTTTTCCACAAGCCAGGGCACATTCACACGAATGATAGAATCTTTAACGTGCATACTTGATGTTCTGCGTGTGTACACACACGGCGGGAATTTAGATACTAACGGATCTGCACACATGTTGACTCTGAACTTGGGAAAATCTCCACCTGTACCAGCCAGGCAAGAGGTAGCCAAGCAGGTTGACTCTGAAGTTGGGAAAATCTCCACCTTTACCAGCCAGGCAAGAGGTAGCCAAGCAGGTTGACTCTGAAGTTGGGAAAATCTCCACCTTTACCAGCCAGGCAAGAGGTAGCCAAGCAGATTGACTCTGAAGACCGGAAAATCTTCACCTTTACCAGCAGGCAAGAGTATGTCAAGTAGGATCGAACTCCTATTTTCCAATCGGAAATCCCATGTGTTACCCACTCCACGTTGAAAACACCGGTTCTCGTCCGATAGCCTCAGTTAAGCAACGTTGGGCTGGGTGACTGCTTGGAAACACCGGGTGCTGTTGGCAATCATTTTCCCATCTTCTCTTTCTCCGTTTCAAGACTTTGCCAGCGCACAGGGTTTTGTGCAGGCTCGGGAAATCTGTCAGATAATTGTTGGCGGATTTGGGTGGAACGCATATGAAGTTGTCCGAGCGCGGTGAATTCCTCTTGAAAGAACTCCAATAACTCAGACAGAGTGGAATAGAGCGACACACACACACACACACACATACATACATACACACACACACATATATATACACACACATACATACACACACACATACATACACACACATATATACATACACACACATATACATACACATACACACACATACATACACACACACACAAACACAGACACACAGATACACACACGCGTGCACACACACACACACACACAATATATATATGTGTGTGTGTTGCGCGTGTGTATCGGACAAACAGCACACACAAATTCACACACCACACACACACACAACACACACACAATACACTAACACACACACACACACACACCACACACACACACACACACACACACACACACACACACACACACACACACACACACACACACACACTCAAGCACACACACACTCAAGCCACACACACACACCATTCAGATTCATGTCGCATTTTGCCGGAGTCGTAAACAAGCAACCTGTTCAGAACCAAACCTAACAACAGAAAACCTGAACCTCCGAAATACGCTGTCCATTTTCATGCACACTGTGCGTTTACACCTAACGTGAACTTGCTTGTAAAGCCCACTGAAAAGAACCCCATTATAATTCAAATCGCATGTTGCCAGATACATAAAATCAAAGTCTGTTGAACTTATTGTGGAGTTATAGTGCTAAGTTACTAAATATGTAAGAATAATTCCGAGGTGTTAGTGAAGGATTACATTTGAACTTAAAGTGAAAAGAATATGTTTGTGTACGGAATAAATTTGAGCTAACTGTGGAAGGATTCAGTTTGAACTGACGGTGAAAGAATTCAGTTTGAAATGATAGTGGGAGGAAGAAGTTGGATGTGGATGTGTGAAGAATAATAGGGAGAAGAGTGGCAGAATGGTTCAGACGTTCGCCTGCCAAAAAACTAAACTCGAGGTTCCAGGGTTCGCTCCCAGTAGAGGTCGATTTTTCTCCTCAGTTTGATCGGAAAATCGAACTGAACGTCTAGTCCTTCGGAAGGGGATGAAAAACGAGTCGGAACCGTGTGCTTTCTGGCGGCGCACGCTAAAGATCCCATGGCAGTTAAAATCGTGAAGAGCAGGGCGTTGCCCGGATGCCTTGGAGTAAAATATTGGAGAGATAGGTTGATTTCCCAGGTCCCACCCCTTGAAGACCAATTAACCTTCTTGCCTTTCTGAAGTCTTTGTTAAAAAAAAAACGTCAATATGAATATGAATTTGAATCAAGGAAGAGGGGATGGGCGCTACCCTCGTCGTGCTTGCCCCGGGAATAGTTGAGGTCTCACTCCCTTACGACCTCAGGGTTATGGAACTATCTAGGTAGGACCTCAGGACCTGGCCAGCTCATGGGTTTATGTGCAGGCTTAAGCCTTGCACCGTGATCATTCTGGATTTTCTCCATCACGTGGCACCTGTTATGATAGTCCATATGAAATTCATTCCGAACGCGGAGACATCATCTTGAGAAACTGAAACTGAAGAATAATATGAAGTAATAGTGTAAGTATTAAGTTTATAATGATTGTGGAAGAAATACCTTTCAAGTAATCATGGAAGGAAAACGTTTGAAATGATAATGGAAACGATAGGTCTGAAGTGACGATGGAAGGAATAAGACTGATCATCACTCACTGTGAAATAAATAGGTCTCAACTGACTGATTGTGGAAGAAATATCTTTGAAGTGATTATGGAAGCAAAACGTTTGAAATGATAATGGAAAGGACAGGTCTGAAGTGACGATGGAAGGAATAAAATTGTCTTGAGAGTGGCGAAGCACTGGTGCTCTGAGTTCCATCCCTACCCTTGGATGTTTCTTGTTAACTTCTGGGTCGGGGCTTGGCCGCAGACTTCAGGGAATCAGGTGTGATGACTGCAGGGAAAGACCTGCTGTCTGCTTGGAAAGACGGCAAACTTGGGATCCCTTTAATAGTATGTCACACCTAGCTGAACAGCAAAATGGGCTGTGTCTGGAGCATCATGCCTGGCCACTTTCTTAACCATTCAAACACCCACTGTTGTAAGGCAACGTTGGGAGCTTCTAGTACTAACTGTCGAAGCTATCGTGCGAGGAAAAGAATTGGCAGCTATACGAGCTGGTGGCAGGGCGAGCTGCCCAAAAGAAAGATGAAGGCTCAGAGTAGGGCGAGAGAGAAGAGAGAACTCTTCAATTCTCTCTTGGTCAAGTGGCTGGGCTGGACCTAGATGATGCGCGTTGTGTGCCTATGTCCCAGGGTTTGTCATCTCTCCACCTTGCCATTCGGTGTGTAAACAAGGTAACTGATGACTGGGTCCGAATGAGTCATGCAATCTATGGACAGCCCCCTCCCCCTTTGCTTAATCAAATGGCTATCGAGTGGCGTTGAGAGCTTGGGAGGTGATTGTCTAGAGAATAGCGAGGCATTGGTGCTCTGGGTCCCATCCGCACCCTCGGGTGTTTCTTGTTAATTTGAACTGATTGTGGATGAAGTAAGGGTGATGAAATTTTTGAGTCTACCTCGTCCGATTAGGATAGGTTTTGATTCAGATGACAGGAAAAGGAAAAGAAAAGAAATTTAAGTACACATATCAATGCATTCGCGCACATAATTTAAGGACATACCCCCGGCGTTAACCACTCCGTCCAATTTATCACATACGGGATTTAAAAATACACCTGAATGCAAATTTAAGCATACTTAATGATATGAAAACATACCTAAAAACGGGCATAAATTCATCTAAAATTGCTTCCGCATATCTCACCTACGTGAAGCCAAAAATGCACTTAATACATGTACCCAGTTATCAATCCTGAGAAAAAGTGCGTAAAACTTTATCGAACACACACAGATGAATAGACCAGCAAGCCAGTAAATGATAGGAAGAAATGAAAGAAAGCAAAGGAATAAGGCAGAAACAAAGAGAGTGACAGAAAATAAGAAATGTCTAGCACAGAATTTCCAGAAGGTGGGGATACTATTTATACTGAAAGAGCCCCCGGCATCCCCACGGGGGAGGGCCAGCATTTGAGAGTTCAGCCTGTCTGCCCACTAACAGTATGGCTGGTTTGTTGTTGTTGTTGTTGTTGTTGTTTTTTGGTTGTTGTTTTTTAGGTAGGACTTCAGCGGTCTTCAATCCGTAGAGTAGTGTCTTCATTAGCTAACCAAGTCGTTGGAGTCGTTGTGGCATTTCATTGTTTTGTGACAGAGTCTGTTTTAAGACAAGTATTTTGTATTGTCGGTGACAATTGTACTGGGACGAACTGTTGGCATCTTCGCAGCAATCATCATAGGATACCTGTTTGGAATGAATGTACGTCATTCTGACATGATGAAGACACACGCCATTAAAAGCATTCTTACCAATAAATGCCTATCAATTAACATCAGGAAGACAGTTTTTGAATGTTGTATAGAACCAATAATGTTATACGGTTGTGAGGCGTGGCCAGAACAAGACTGAGGCAGCTGAGATGTGGTTTCTAAAAAGAATACTGAGAATTCCATGGACAGCAAAGAAAACAAACGAGACAGTCTTGATGGAGGCAGACACAAGAAGATCATTCATAAGGAAGAAAAGGAAAAGACAGGCAACATTTATAGGCCCTTTCATGAGGAAAGGGGAACTGGAGCACCTCGTCACAAGAGGAAAGCTGGAAGGAAAGAGAACACCAGTTAGACCCCGGGAGAAAATATTGGACGGACTTGCAGGGTGGCTGAGGACAGACAGGGTGGAAGATGTGCTTGCGGCAACAAGGGATAGATACATATGGAGGGCTATGATCGCCAACGCCATGCGGCAGGGCACATGATGATGTGATGGTGGAGATGATGATGATGATGTACACGCCATTCTGATGTTCTGGGACTTACGTGATACTGTGGTGTACAAAATGGGACTAAACAGAAAAAAATTATAAAAAGAAAGAAACGGAAGAAAGAAAAAAGAAGAAAATAAAGAGAAGAAAAAAAAAAGGGGGGGGGGGGGAAGAAATGTGCCTCCAGGCTCATTCTTTTGAGACTGAAACCAGACTGATCTGTCGGATTAACAGGAGACAACCACATAAACCGCATTCGTGCTGACAACTTCAAAGACACTATGCAATCCCCTTTCTCCTTGTTGTCTTTTCAAATGAAAAAGCACATTATCTTTCCATCGTAGGTTTTGTCTTGTGTGTGTGCGTTTTTTTGTTTGTTTTGTTTTGTTTTTCTTTTTCTTTTTTGTTATGTTTTTGTTTTGTTTTGGTTGGTTTGTATGTGACTGTAAATGTAATCACATTTTCTTTAGAATAATATGGGATGTGTCACTTATCGACAGAGATAGACAGGAGAGGCGGGGGTGGGGATGGGGTGGGGTAAACCGAATCAGCGCTGTCAGACGTTTCCTATCAGCTGACGCCACGGGAATCTTGTCTGTGCTTTCGTTTTTGTCTCATCTGGACTAGAGCATCACAATAACTCAGATTTCTCTGGCTAACCGAAACGTCTCTAACAGGGCTCTGAAAATGCAAAATAATGCTGTGCACCTTATTTATTGTGAATCAAAAATTGACCATATTGTCCCACTGTTCGAAGATCTCCAATGACTTCCTGTTAATGCCAAAAGCATTTATTACAAACTCGTTTCTTCGCCCATGATAACTCTTGACCAATGTATCTGTCCGACGTTGGTCACCCCAATATGACTGATGGACTTTTACGATCTTCTTTCGAATAATCCCCTCTCGATCTTCTTTCGATACAAAATCCCGTTTCAAATCAATGCGTTTCAAATAGGCACCTCTGCTCATATTGATTAAAGATCCTATTCTTTATAAGGCCTTGCTATTTGCAACTCACGTAATAGTCTGCCCTAGGATCTCAGACATTCCACTACCACTGAAACATATGTCAAAACTGGATGACTTCTTTTCAAATAAAAGTTCATGTATACTGTCCATGCTAGTTCTCGTTCCCCCCCCCCTCTTTTGTGCGCGTGCGTGCACGTGTATATATATATATATATATATATTATTATATTGTGTGTGTGTGTGTGTGTGTGTGTGTGTGTGTGTGTGTGTGTGTGTGTGTGTGTGTGTGTTTGTGTGTGTGTGTGTGTTTTATGTGTGTGTGTTTTATGTGTGTGTGTGTGCGCGCGCATACACGTGCGCGCTGTGTGTTTTTTTTTGTTGTTGTTGTTTTTTTCGTGAGTGCCAGTGCAAGAAGATGATGGTTTAGTTTATACAGCGCAAATGGTTGTGTCAAAATTATGCTGGATGCACTCTACAGTAAGATTATTATCAAACTTGGAACAAATATTCACGGACAATAACGAAAGACGAAATACAAAGTTGGATGAGTATTAGTGACTCACTAGTCACAAGAAAAAACAACAACAACAACAACAAAACAAGAGAAAAAAAAACCCAGCAAAATGATAGAAATGAACACAAACCTTCACAACACACACCGGTACTAAACAGAGGAGGATGTGCGACAGCTAGACTATAAACAGGAAAAGGTTTCGTTTTGAAATCGATATTTTACACATAAATGATTAGCACGTTAAGACATGTCATAGGCCTATAGCTAGCACGCGCGCACACACACACACGCACGCATGCACACATGCACGCACACACACACGCGCACACAGACAGACAGACAGACAGACAGACAGACAGACAGACAGAGACAGAGAGAGGCAGAGAAATCCACGGTGGCGATAAGAAGGAAAAGATTGTTTTGAATTTAATTTTTATTTTAAATGAAAAATGATATCCAAAACAAACGTGACTGCCCACGTTCAAGCAAATAGGAACCAGGATAAAAAACGAAAAAATAACCAGAACGCGTATTAAATACAACCAGACAACAAAGGCGCAAAATTTCGGCCAACTAGCCTTTGACAGGTTTGTCAGTTTACTCTTTTTCTCACACTGGACGAAGCAGCAAAGAAGTTTCAGTCTTTTTCTCCTAATTTTTGTATTTGGTATTTGTTCGTTTGTAAGTTTCAGTCTTTTTCTCCTAATTTTGGTATTTATTTGGTGTTTATTTGTTTGTTTGTGATCTTACGCTTGACAAAGGCCAGTTGGCTGAACATTTGCGCCTGTATTTTCTTTTTTCGTGTTATTCTGGTTCCTGTAAAATATTAATGAACACGTTGAGACATCTGCCAGATACTGCTGAGGTTGTTCATATTCGTGATCATAGTAATTAACCTTTTTTTTAATTACCTGACTTACAATATGTCTGGACAATAAACTTAATGGAGCAGACATCTTCACTCGCCGTATGGTGTTTAATGATTACAATCAATCTGATGTTGTTGTTGTAAGGTTATGTTAACGTCCCAGCGCAGAATTGCAACTAAAGGACTCTCTTATTTTCAATTTTGTATTCTAAACAACTACCAGCTCTTGAATATTATATAGTTGACACTCTCTCTCTCTCTCTCTCTCTCTCTCTCTCTCTCTCTCTCTCTCTCTCTCTTCTCTCTCTTCAATTTAGTACGTGTCTGACCAGAAGTGCAGTTAGGGACTGTTCTGAAGATTCTTTGATGTCTTGTCGTTAGATAAACGTAAAGCATGTTTTGTAGAACTTGCTTTTGGTAATCAATCTCCTTGTTAAAGAGGAAAAGAAAATGACGTCATTAAATTGTTAGTCTGAAATGTCGTCAGGAACACAAACTGATCCACAAGAGCTCAAAACACGAGAACATGCCACAGACACTGACAGAAACAAGACATTTTATTCCTCTCTGTATGTTAAACAGTTTGTTTTCTACCATCCACAAGATCTACAGCCTATGCCAAAAAATTTTTACTCAACACATATGACCATTTAGCACTATTTTTCTCACTTACCCAAATCCCATCTCTGTCTGGAGCGGGGACGAACTTCCTTCCTCTTGCCATTTTATCAACTGTTTGCAATTCTTTGACAGTTCATACATAGGCGCAAATCATGTTTTGATCTGGAACACAACCGCACACACGCTACTCGACTGGATTAAATGCCAGTTCAGTCCTATTTATACCACAACACATACCACTGGCTGATAAAGAGATTAGGCTAGCTCGAACCTTGTAACGTGATGTTTTAGCCTTTCACAGCTACAAGATTCTTCCGCTTGACAGAATCTGTGCCCGCGTGGCTTAGGACTTTGAAGTTCGGGGTTTTTACAATGCAATGTATCAATGCTAAAACGCTTCTTCATGGGCCCAGTATGTTGATCAGTCATGTGTGGA
This sequence comes from Monoplex corrugatus, assembly GCA_030674185.1. Classification (NCBI taxonomy): domain Eukaryota; kingdom Metazoa; phylum Mollusca; class Gastropoda; order Littorinimorpha; family Ranellidae; genus Monoplex; species Monoplex corrugatus. The sequence goes on from CM060307.1 coordinate 48,056,995, forward strand.
AGTGTAGCCATGAGTGAGTCAGGGAGTAGGCGAATAGGGGCTAAGTGAATTCATGAATAGAAAGTACCAGATCCAGCGCGCGCTCGCGTATGTGTGCATGTGTGAGAGCTTGCGCGCGTGTGTGGGAAGACCATGGGAAGATGAAAGACAGAGAGAGAGAGGGATGAAAGGAAAAGAGAGTGAGAGAGAGGATGGGGAGAGATAGAGGGAGAGCCGGAAACAGAGAGAGCGAGCCAGAGAGAGACACGGGGGAGAGAGAGAGAGAGATAAAGAGACAGATAGAGGTAGAGACAGACAGACAAAGAGAGACAGAGAGAGAAAATGAGAAAGAGAGACAGAAAAAGAGAGAGAGAGAATGAGAAAGAGAGCGAAAGAAAGAGAGAGAGGGAGAAAGAAAGAGAGACAGACAGATGGAGAGAGAGAGAGAGATTTGAAACTGCAGTAATGACAGACAATTCAATTTTCTGTTGACGACTATGGTGGTGGACCAATGTTTTTCCCGCCATTTCTTTGGTCGTGGTTCTTTTGATCATGTCATGACCACCAGACGAGACCACCCATCCAAAACAGAAGAAAAACACCAAACAAACAAATATGACAAGCATTCTCAATACGGGTTCACAGTAACTCGGAAAACTATACGGGGAAAAGGAGGTCATGACGAGTCAAATACGTCTTCAGAAATGACGACGATCTAAGAGGCAATCAAAGTGAAGTGTTTGATATTAAACGGAACGGCATTTCAGATTGCTGAATAACAAAAAGGAGAGAGTTGGACAAATGATTTCATTTTGATTGACAACAACGAAACAATACGATCATCACACAAAGAACAGATTTTGAGATGGGGTGTACTGTTGAACAACATCAGGCAGGTATTCAAGGCCACAACCAGACTGAATAGAGTTTGTATGATATTGTACACTAATTGTAGACTATTGTAAACTAGAACGAGACAGTCTCGAAAGAGGCAAACGCGGACGGTAAAGCCACTATCGTGGCTCATTGAACTAAGCAGGTTCAAGAGTTCCATGGATGGCACAGAAAACAAACGAGACAGACTTGAAAGTGGCAAACACAAAAAGAACATTAATGAAGAATATTAGGAAAATACAAGCAACATTTATACAACATTTTATGAGGCAAGAGAAATTAGAGCACCTAATCATAACAGGAAAGCTGGAGGGAGAAAGAGCACCAGGTAGACCCAGGGATAAAATATTGAATAGACTTGCGGAGTGGATGAAGACAGAGACGGTGGGAGATGTACTTGCAGCGACAAAAGGCAGTTTCATATGGAGGGTCATGATCGCCAATACCTTGATGATGATGATGTAAACTAGACTAGGTTGTCGTATCGACGAATGATGTTATCGGGAAGGGTGGGAGATCTATTTCTTAAACAATAGAGTTTGTGGTTGCTGCTTTCCTCAATTGTTGGGATGGTTCTATTTTGTTCTTCTTTTCTACACCAGACCACCCACTTGCTTGTACAGTCCACGTACACCGTTCACAATACAAGGTACAGAACACACACATCCGTACAATGAATAGACCAGTACTGAGTTAGGAGATTACTAATTCTTTAATCAATGGGAAAGGGGAGTGGGAATGATAATTACAAAACCATTCTTCTCAAATGTACACTAATCTATCTGTTCCATTCGCTCGCGTGCAACACATGACAAATAGAACAAAATAAGAAGAGGCGATCGAGTTTTCTCATTCAATCAAATCAGCAGTCATACAAAGTATATATCTGTCGAGAATATATTAAGGGGGAAGGAGTTGAGAGTTATGCAAGGCGTTTCTTGTTAACTTTGGCTTGTGGCTTAGCCGCTGACTTCAGGCAATAAGACCTGGTGACCACAGGCAGCAAACTTGGGATCCCTTTCGGGACATGCCAGACCTAGCTGAACAGCAAAATGGGCTGTGTCTTGAGCATCATGTCTGGCCATTTTCGCGACCGTTCAAACAACGCCATTGGGCAGGCATACAATTATGATTATATCATGGAGGAGAAACACATGAAACAGGGGTAGGTATCGTAATGGACAATGACGAGTCAAAGTCTATCAAAGGATACTGGGCCATATCAGACTGTAGTTTACTAGTTAGATTGGAGGGCAAGCCATTTGATACCAACATCATCAAACATGTGCACCATCATCCGCAAATTTTGAGGAAGAAATTGACAACTTCTATACAGAATTAGAGACAGCCAAGGCTCAATGTAAATCACAGGACGTTACAATCGTAATGGAAGATTTTAATGCTAAAGTGGGACAGGAAGAAGTAAATGATGTAGTTGGACCTCGTGGCCACCTGAACGGGGAGAGAAACGTGTTGAATGGGCACAAGTAAGCGAATTAATAAAAGAAAACATTTGGTTTGAGCAGCATTAGAAAATGGACATGGATGAATCCAGGAGATAGCATAAGAAATCAAATTGAGTACATCCTGACAGATGAGAAATTTAGACAATCTTTTTTGATAGCAAAAACATTGCCAACAGCAGACTGCAACAGTGACCATAATCCTGTGATGGGAAAATTTAGGTTGAAACCGAAGAGAAGAAAACAAACCAGAGACAACATCACACTAAACCTTAGAAGACAGGTGTATAGTGTCGTGCCAAATTTAGCGTATCTGTTCAAAACAAATTCAGTGCTCTGGAAAATGTTGAGGACAGCGAGGAAAGCTTGTACAGAAATCCTTAGAGCTGAAAGAATAGTAAAGAAGAATAGGATGACAAAAGAAATTCTAGACGAGACAGATGAACGAAGGAAGGTAAATGGAAAAGAAGAAGAGTACAAAAACATTGATAAGGAGATCAAGAATAAGTGCAATAAAGCTAAAAAAAAAATATAAAAAAATATAAAAAAACCTTGGATATAAATAAAGTGCAAAGAAACAGAAGACCAACACAAAACAGATCCTACGTTTATGTACAGAACCATTGAAGAAATTGCTCGCATTGGAAAAAAAAACATGCACATCATACATACTTGCAGCTAGAAACGCTAGATTGGTATAGAGGGCCATGATCGCCAACAGCAAGGCACATAATGATGATGATGAGTGCATTCCAGTGCTATGGTGCTCCTCTAACCTTCTTCTTTTCAGAGTTGGTGAAGCTGTAAAATGAAGAAGATTAGGGGAGATCTTACTGAAACTTTAAAGTAATAGTCAGATGCTGATGGTAACGTTGATAAGCTATTTGAGATAACTTCATCAGATAAAAGTATTGAAACAGTGAAAACAAGTCGTATACAAGACACAGCAAAACAAACATGTGAAAATTTCCATTTTCTAACAGTGTTACAGCACTGGAACGCATCACTTTTACATACATACATACATACATACATACATATACATACATACATACATACATACATACATACATACATACATTCATACATACATACGTGCGTTCTTGCGCGCGCGCGCGCGTGTGTGTGTGATCATCATCATCATGACCATAGCGATCATGGCCGTCCGTACGAATCTATCCCTTGTCGCTGCAAGTACATCTCCCACCCTCTCTGTCCTCAGCCACCCCGCGAGTCCGTCCAACATTTCCTCCCTGATGTTCTCTTTCCATCCAACTTTCCTGTTGTGACCAGGTGTGTGTGTGTGTGTGAGTGTGTGTGTGAGTGTGTGTGTGAGTGTGTGTGTGTGTGTGTGTGTTGGTTGTTTGTTTGGTTGTTGTTGTGTGTGTGTGTGTGTGTGTGTGTGTGTGTGTGTGTGTGTGTGTTTGTGTGTGTGTGTGTGTGTGTGTGTGTGTGTGTGTGTGTGTGTGTGTGTGTGTGTGTGTGTGTGTGTGTGAGTGTGTGTGTGTGTGTGTGTGTGTGTGTGTGTGTGTGTGTGCGTGTGTGTGATCATCACCATCATGTGCCATGCTGCATGGCGTTGGCGATCATGGCCCTCCATATGAATCTATCCCTTGTCGCTGCAAGTATGTCTCCCACCCTCTCTATCCTCAGTCACCCTGCGAGTCCGTCCAGTATTTTCAATATTTCCTCCCTCCAGCTTTCCTGTTGTGAACATGTGCTCTAAGTTCTTTTGCCTCATAACATGTCCTATAAATGTTGCCTGTCTTTTCCTAGTCTTTCTTCTTAATGGTCTTCTTGTGTCTGCCTTCTTTAAGACTGTCTCGTTCGTTTTCTTTGCTGTCCATGGAACTCTCAACATTCTTTTTAAAAACCACATTTCAGTTGCCTCAATTTTGTTCTGACTTTGTGTGTTGACTGTCCACGCCTCATAAACCGTACAACAGGATCGGCTTTACACAACACTCAAAAACTCTCTTCCTGGCGTTAATTGATAGGCATTTGTTGGTAAGAACAATTTTCATCTTCTTGAATACTGTTTTGGATTGGCCCACTCTGCTGGCTATTTCTGATGTGCATCTGCCGTCTGGTGAGATGCCCGTTCCCATATATTTAAACTTATCAACCTGTCTCGATGTTGTGCCATTTGCTCTTATTTTGCTTAAGGAGATTTCTCGGGGTTTTGTTTGTGTGTTTGTTTTACTGATTACCATGTTTAGTTTAGTTTAGTTTAGTAATAGTGACATAATACGTTAGCCGTTTGGCTATTTCAAGTCCCCTCATTTTTCTTTTTCTTTTCTTACACTCGTAGTCAAGGTCTGTCGTACGCCCAGTTTTTTGATGATTCATTCATCATATTCGTATTTAAGTTCAATGTAATGTTTCCAATGGTCAAGCTGGTTTTTAAACGAGTTTGTGTTTTGTGCTCTTTTAATTTCGTTTGGTAATTTATTCCATACATGTGCAATTCTATTTGTAAAATAAAACTTTCTAATGTTAGTCTTGCAATGTTCTATAAATATTTTATCAGTATTATTTCTTGTTTTGTCATAATTTGTCAGTTTGAAAAATTCTGTTCTATCTACGTCATCTATATTGTTAAAAATCTTGAAACTTTGGATCAGATTTCCCCTCATTCTTCTTGCTTTTAAACTGGGTAAATTGAGTAATTCTAATCTTTCTCTATATGAATAATTTTGAAAACCATGAATTAATTTAGTAGCTCTTCTTTGTATCTTCTCTATCAATGCTGACTGTCTTTTAAGACGTGGAAACCAAATAATGTTACCATACTCCAAATGAGGCCTCACTAAGCCTTTGTACAAATATAAAAATATCTCCCTGTTTATGTATGAGAATGTTCTTTTTATGATTCCAAGCAACTTGTTTGATTTATTAACAACATTTTGAATGTGATTATCAAATTTGAGACTTTTATCAAATATTACTCCTAAATCTTTTTCTTCTAAACATTCTATTATTTCACAGGTAATACCATCATTTATCATAGAATATTTGTTACATGGGTTACTTTTTCCTAAATACAAGACTTTACATTTTGAAGCATTAAAGAAAAGATTCCAAGTTTCTGACCAATGGACCAATGTATCTAAATCCTTCTGCAATATACTATGATTAGAAGATGTATTGTATATTTTAGTGTCATCTGCAAAGATCTTACAAAAACTATTAATTTTCTGAGGTAAATCATTTATGAAAATAGTAAAAAGAACAGGACCAAGTATACTCCCTTGAGGTATACCACTCAGTACTTCTGTATATTTAGAGTAATCATTTCCAACTCTAACTAACTGTTTTCTGTCTTTTAAAAAGTCTCTAATCCAAGCTAGTAACTTACCCGTAATTTCATAATACTGCAGTTTGATAAGCAATCTTTCATGCGGAACAGAATCAAACGCTTTTCTAAAATCCAAGTAAATAATATCTATATTCTCTCCTTTATCAAATAGATTAGTAAAATAATTCATTACTTGTAATAACTGGGTAATGCACGATCTATGTTGTCGGAAACCATGCTGACATTCTGTGTAAAGTTTACTTAAAGTTATGTGATCAACTATAACATCCCTTATTATAGATTCCAATACTTTGCATGGTACTGAAGTTAGGCTAACTGGTCTATAATTACCAGGATCTCTTTTTGTACCCTTTTTGAACAAAGCTGTGACGTATGCATTCTTCCACTCTGTAGGTACTATTTCCCTTTCCAGTGATTTATTAAACAATATGCTGAATGGAACAAATAGTTCTTTACTCAGTTCTTTTAAAATCCTCGGATGAATATTATCAGGTCCTTGAGCCTTATTTACATTTAACATCTTTAACTTATTTTCAACTGCCTCAGGTGTAACTACCAAATCTGTTATTGTTTTGCCATCTGACCAATTTGCTATATTTATAGATGGTAGATTTTCCAAGTTCTCTTTTGTAAATACACTAGCAAAAGATTTATTTAAGGTATTTGTTTTATCAATGTCGGATAATGCAGTGTCACCATCAGCCTTAGTCAATGGGCTAATACCTACTTTTACTTTGCACTTTGATTGCACATATTTCCAAAATCTTTTAGGGTTAAACTGACAGTATTTTGCTATGTTTTTTTCATATTCTTTCTTTGCACGTTTAATTTCTTTGGTACAACTGTTTCTTATCGCTATATAATAAAGATAGTCTTTCCCCACTTTAGTTTCTAAAAACCTCTTAAAAAGATAATGCTTCTTTTTTTTTATTTATCTCCAAATTTTTTGTTAATCCACAGTGGTTTAGTTTTTACATTATCACTGGTTTTTATTTTTGGTATATTTTGTTCCATGGAAAGTAGGATTTTATTTTTTATTGTGTCCCAAGTCTTATCAACATCCATGGAATTTAAAACTGTCCAATCTTCCTGACTCAGTTCTTGTTTCATCTTTGCATAGTTTCCTCTTTTAAATTAAACTTATAATTTGTGGTATTTTGAGTTTTGGGTGTTTGAACATACAGCTCGAAAATCAGTACCTCATGGTCACTTTTGCCTATGGGACAATGATGTTTAATTTCAGATATAAATTCTTCATCATTTGTTATCACCAAGTCAAGAATATTTGATTTTTATCCCTCCCTTCTTCTATTGGAGATTTTACCATTTGTATTAAATATGCATCATTCAAGCATTCAATGAATGTGTTATCCCTAACACCTGTCTATTTTACCTTCCAGTCGATGTTAAGAAAATTAAAATCTCCCATTATACAAACTTTATCAAATGAGGATATATATTTATCGTTTTTTAACAGTTTACATAAATTTTCTTCATTTTCTGAAGTGGTATTAGGACTTTTATATATGCATCCCAGAAGGACTTTTAATCCATCTTTAGTGACAAAATGTGCCCATACACATTCTTCAAAATGTGTCGTATTAAGTTTAATATATTCCTGAGCATTCTGGTTTGTCTTAACATACATCAAAACGCCCCTCTTAGGTTTGGTATTGGTAAATACAGTATAGCCAGGAATAGTGTATTCTGTTAAAAAATAATCTGACTGACTTTTGCTTAAAAACTCAGTGATGGCAACAATACTTGGTTCCTCTTCTTCTATCAAAAACAATAATTCTTCTCTTTTGTTTATTAATCCATCAATATTTGTATAAAAAACTTTACACTCATTGCTTACAAACTTCCCTTTATTTACAATATTTACATTTTCTGCATTTTTTGACTGTTCTGGCTGATTTAATTGTCAATGTTTCACGTCATGTGCCCCAGTAGCACCTACTGATTGCACTGTCACAATCCTGTCACCTCGAATTTTCAAGTTTTTCTCTCCATTTTCAATTCTTTTTTTCAGTTCTGCTCTTAATTCTTTTTGTTGTAATCTTTCTGCGGGGGTATAGTCAGGATTTATAAAAATCCTGTCTTTATTGTCCTTGGCAATGACATCCTTGTTTATTTTGTATGCATTTTTTAAGATCTCCCTCTTTGTGTTCCATGAACGGACCTTTATCCTTAAAAGTCTCGGCCTGGACCCTCCCACTCTGCCTAGTCTCACTGGTTCTTCTATCTTTTTGTCTTGTAGATCGGGACATATTTTGTTAACAATGTCCTGTACTTTTTTCATTCTTCCGGCTGTCTTTCTGTGGAATCTGGCTTACTGCTCTCTGTCAGTCCAACAACAACAAGGTTCAACTCCCTTTTCTCTTTCTCTTCCCTTTCCTTCATCTTTTCATCAAATATTTTTTACTATTTCTTCAATTTTCTGGTCCAGGCAGACTCCAGTAGCACTTTCTACTTTCTTGGATAGCAGTAAATCTATCTTTGCTTCCAGTGGCCCCCGTTTTTCTTTCCCACCAGAAAGACAATCTGGACATACCCATTGAATATGGTATTCTCCTTTCTAGACTTCATCATACTTTTGGCATCTCTGACATTGCTCTCTCCTGGTTCACTTCTTATCTATCAAACAGAAAACAAACTGTTCTCATCAATGGCACTTACTCTCAACCTGCATACCTGACCTGTGGTGTTCCACAAGGATCTGTCCTTGGCCCTGTTCTTTTCACTCTTTACACCTCCCCCTGTCCACCATCATCAACTCCCACTCTATAAAACACCACTTCTATGCTGATGACACCCAACTTCAAGACAGTGACTCACCTGACAATATACAGCGCCTCTTGACTCGCACCACTGAGTGTTACTCGGACGTCAAAAATTGGATGACATACAACAAACTTCAGCTTAATGATGACAAGACAGAAGCTATCCTCATTGGCACCCGTCAGAAACTTTCTCAGCTGCCTCCTCTTTCTCTCCCATTATGTAACACATCAGTCCCAATTTCTGATTCAGCTAAAAACCTTGGTGTCTGCATTGACTCTACCCTCTCCATGAACAACTTTGTTTCTCAAACAGCCAGATCTTGCTACTATCATCTCCATCGTATAAGCCTGATCAGGAAGTATCTCTCTGCCGAAACAACTGCAAAACTCATTCTCCCCTTCATAATGTCTCGCATTGACTATTGCAATTCACTCCTGTCCGGTCTTCCTGCCTCCACCATTCACATCCTACAGCGCATTCAAAACAATGCTGCACGCCTTGTACTCAAAAAGAAAAAAAGCTGACCACATATCTCCTCTCCTGGCACAACTTCACTGGCTCTCTGTATCAAAGCGCATACAGTACAAACTAGACACCATGTGCTACAAAAGCCTCAATAACGCAGCCCCCGATTACCTGTCAAGCCTACTTGAGATCTATCTTCCCTCACGTACCCTCCGCTCTGCCTCCGATCCTCTGACTTTTCGCTTTCCACGCACTAAGCTCAATACCTATGGTCCACGAGCC